>JBCNJP010000007.1:80502242-80624781 GCA_039602395.1 Deinandra increscens subsp. villosa | reverse complement strand
GTTAATTTACATGGCTCTTAAACATGACACATCTCTCTCCTACTAATCCTAATACACACAAGCCTAATACTACTAGCATTAGTTCTCATATGTACTAAAGCACCATGGATTAAGCCATTAACCAAAGAGTAATAACAAAAAACTTACCTATAAAAAGGAGGCCTCACCACACTCTTTCACCACACCAACACAACACACTCACTCTCCCCTCCTCTTGCTCCCTTTCGGCCGGCACTCCAAGACCCGCCACCGCCACCGCCGGTAGGCCACCACTGGCCACCATCTCGGCCGCCGTAGCACCACTGATCGCCGCCACCCACCTCCTTCTTCTCGGTTTCATTTCCTAACTCCTTGTGAGTTCTCTACACCCCCTTTCTTCTATGTTTTCTATATGCTTTAAACACTCAAGTTACACCAAAGTCTTGACAATAAACCTTAAACACTTACATTTTGAGTTAATCATCTAGAATCTCTCTTCTCCACCTCCTTCTTTCTTTGATCTCAACATTTCCATGGTGTTCTTGGAACTTAAAGTAACCATGGAGATGGGTGAAACACTTTAAGAAATCAAAAGAAAG
Source organism: Deinandra increscens subsp. villosa (assembly GCA_039602395.1). Lineage (NCBI taxonomy): Eukaryota > Viridiplantae > Streptophyta > Magnoliopsida > Asterales > Asteraceae > Deinandra > Deinandra increscens. The sequence goes on along the minus strand of JBCNJP010000007.1, from coordinate 80,624,203 downwards.
TATTTAAGTGCACCTAAGGATGTTTAAATTATGTGCATTACTTGTATTTTGTTGATCAAGAACAAACCCTAAATGGATATTATCCATAAACTCATAAAATGAGTAAAAGTTCTTGATCTAATGATTTAATAGATGCAAAATGGTCCTAACACTTGAAAGTGTTAGTTGATTTAAATGACTAACAAATGTAACTTGTTAATGAAAATGGAACATTTAAAATGGGTGTTTATATTTACTTAACTTGTCCTAACACTAAGTGTTAGTTGATTGTTATTAAATATTTGGTCCTAACACTAAAAGTGTTAGTAGATTTATTAATTATGATGCTAATTGGTCCTAACACTAAATGTGTTAGTTGATTTAATCATAGATTATGTTATGTTGCTAATTGGACATGTCACATGTTAATTAAACAAATAAATCTCCTAACAAGATTAAAGGATTTAAAAAAAAGTTACATATGTAATTTATAACAAGAATTGGCTAACATTTTGTAGCAAGTAATAGAAACATATGAAATTACTTGTTTTGGTAAAAACCTAACGCATTAAAGTGTTATAAAAGTTTCCAAGACAAAAAGAATGTTACTTGATTTTTGTTACTAAAATTGGCAAAATTACAATTTATGTCAAATGATTTATTACAAAGTTTTAACCAATTAAGAAAATGTTATAAAGATAGAGAATTTTTCTATAAAAAGACATTTGTAAAATGAATATGTTCTATAAAAGATTCTTATAAAAATAATTAAAAGCCAAGCAATTGACTTTAACTATTTTTATAATCTTTTATTTATTACTTTGATGAATCAAAGTAATCGAAATAGAAATATGTTGCATAGTAATAAAACCGGGACCCATACGGCGATATAGGTGAAAACGTAAATGTTTGAAATCTTAAACCAAATCTCTTATCATGTTTTATTAAAACAATCCAAAAGTTTATAATAAATAAAATTTTATAAATCCAAGTGTCGCCATGTAATATTTTGAAAACAAAGTTTTAAAAGAAATGAATAATTTCATACGAATGAAATATTAAACGATTTCGAAATATTAAATGATTAAATGTCGTGACTTAAAACGTATCTTTCAAATGATTCATGTTTTAAAATAAAATAAACTTCAAATAATTATTCTTTGGTTAATAATTATTTACGAAATTTTAAACATGTTTTCTTCATCAAGAATTGTTAAACATAATTATTTAATTAAAAATAATTATAACTTGCATAATTAATTAATCGAACACATAAAATAATAAACATTATTATTTTAACTCGATGTTCAATACTTGATTGAATTAATAAATGATTATTCTTTTTACTATATTTATTGAGCATAAATAGAACTCGTCGCGGAAGTATTTATTTAATAAATACTAACTAACGGGTTTCCAAACGAATACAAACGGGATTAAAACGTCAAGACTTGACCGTATCACTTGGTTGACTTATGTTACTCAATTGATTGTAGACCTTATGCAAATACCTATTGTTTATTTAGGACATTACTTGCTACCGCTCCTGCACTGTTTATTCATCATACCTGCTGATCTAGTGAGTTTCACGACCCCTTTTCTTTTAACTGTTTTAATACTCTTGGGGGAGAAATCATCAACTGAAAAATGCTTTTTATTTAATATTATGGTTTATCTGTTAGCCGTATGACTACTTGTTCTCTTACTGATGGCCAACTATGGTACATTATCGTTATAAAAGTTTGTACAACTGTATCCCACCATTAATTGATTTCAGTTAGTTCTGTACGAAACGATAGCTAGTGAATAGATCTATTTGGTTTGACAACCCTGCCCAGTTTGGTAGCTCCAAACCTGACTTCATACATTGTCAAGGGGTACACGTCAATTATTCTGCTATGTTCGGTATCTCTCGGATGATACACTATGGGTGGGTAAACCGTTAGTATTTAAAATCAAGGTTCACGTGAGATCATACAACCACAACGGTAAACCAACGTAATATATAAGTAATCCAAAACTTTTTTACAAATCTTAAACGTGGAGTCTTAAACCTGTGAACCTCATTAACTTTATGTTGACCCGTTTTAAAATCATTATTTCTCAGGTAACTAGGCAATCACTGAAGACATGCAAATGGGGCTTAACTCAAACTATCGGACCTGCTTCGCCAGAGTCATAGTCCCGACCTATCCTAAATAAATTATCTTATGCTTTTATCAATAAATTAATACTTTTTATATTCAAATGTAAGACATTATCATTTTCACCACTTTTCCGCTGCAATCTAAATGATGTGATGTTTTATTATAACGTTTGAATATATTTAGTTGTTCTATGTATCCACGACTATGATTCCATCTCGCTCACACCCAACCCGTTGACCGGGGTGTGACATGTCATTCCTCGAAATTTTTAGGAACTAAGCATATATTATTTCTTGTACTTGTCTTTATTACTTTGTATTAGTTTCTTAACTTTCTTGTATTCTTTTATTTGCTTCCCTAGGTATTGTAACTTTATGGTTATTAGTAGAATTACTTCCTTTTTAAAATTTAGCCCCTTATTAATATTTAGACTTACATCTTGAGCTTGTCTTTGTGAAATGTTGTACTAAACCACTTGTGTTATTTTACACATAGAATGGAACTTGGAAGCGCAAGTGCAAGTCGTGGACGCGGTAGGGGACAAGGCCGTGGCACCGAACGTTGACGGGCAGAGGATGCAGTGCTGGCAGAGGGATAGACTTCGGACCGCAAGTCAATCCTAGCCAAAGCAAAACTCACGAATCTATTCAAATGGAGGCACCACCTCACCCACCAACTCCACGAGGAAACCCAAGTCAACACTATCAACACACTCCAACAATCCACAATGATACTCCAAGTCATGTTTAGAACGCTAATCCGAAAACTATTTTGCAAAAAGTAGCAGCGGCTATTGAAAATGCTTTATTAACGATCGTAGCGGAGGTAGAAGCACGACGAAATAAGGAAGATGATGCTTTCCGAGACTTCGGAGAAGACCCATTCGACCTCGGAGAAGAACGAAATGGATGTTCATATAAGGTATTCATGAGTTGTAAGCCGGAGCTCTTTCATGGAAACGAAGGTCCAACAGGTTTATTGTGTTGGTTAGAGGCTATCGAAGCAGTTCTTGACATAAGTAGTTGCAAACCTGAGGATAGGGTTAGTTTTGTTGATACATAGTTCTTGATCGTCATGTGAAGTATCAAATACAACACAAATCATACAAAGTAGCTGAGGTCCGAACTCCCAGCGAACCTGGAGTTCGGACAGGTCCGAACTTGTGTCCGAACCTGAGCTTCGGCCAATCGTATTTCAGCTCTATAATTAGTGATTCTTGTGTTGTATTCAAGTAGGATCTAAGCTTCCATGTTATATCTTCTCTGTGTACTCTGTGGTCATCTTTGTGGTTAATACAAGTCATTTGTAATTCCTCTTTGTGTTCTAGCTTTTATTACATTGATTTCATAGCGATTAAGTAGACGATCCACCCGCTCAAGCAATTTCAAGTGGTATCAGAGCATTTGGTTTGTTCTACTAGTCGGAAATCACTGTTTCTCGGAATTTTGACTCAAAATTCACGTTTTTGTGAAAATGTCACTCATTTTTAGTTCGTTTGATCTTCTCCAGTGTGATTCACGTCAAAATTTCATTCCTAATCCATTTCTATTGAGTTTGCTTGAATTTCTGTCGAAATTTCAAGTAAAAAACACTGAAAATCGAGAAAATGGTGTCGAGTGAAGTTTTTCTCGTCTGAGGTTCGGACAAGTTCGGCATAACCGCTCCGAACTCGAAGTTCGGACGGAGATCGGTCCTTTCTTGGTTCGGTGAGAGAACGGAGAGAGTTCGGCCCTCATTCGGCGATAGTTCGGTGTTGAATTTGTTTATTCGTCCGAAGGTCAGGTTCGGTGAGAGTTCGGTGAAGCTTAGGTTCCGAGGGAGCTCGGAGGAAGTTCAGCGGAAGTTCGGAGTGAATAGTAACCAGATTTTTCAAAATGTCTGATTTTCAAGCGTTCGTAGCTATTCAAAATTTGGTTCAGACTACGATGCAAACGATGATGAACTATGATAATGAAATCGGAACAATTCAGAAAGTTCCTAAATTGCTCAAATTGGAAGATTATCAGAGTTGGGTTACACGGTTTAAAGCGTATGTTTCTGCAAGTGATATTGATATGTGGTTGTCGTGTTCTGAGCCATATGTGTATCCCAAGGGTGAAGACGGAGAACCAATTCTTCAAAGAAAGCTTTCAGGTGAACAAAAGAAAGCGTATCAAGCCAAAAAAAAAGCTTATGGTACTTTAACGATGGCATTGCCTACAGAATTATTACATCAATTCTTAATTACCTACACGGCAAAAAGCTTGTGGGATGCTCTAGAAAAGAGATGTGAAGGTAATGATAAATACAAGAAAAGTCGATAAAAGGTGCTGAAGAAGGAATTTGATAGTTTCAAACATTATCAAAATGAATCTATTCCAAATCTGATTGCAAGGTTTGCTCATTTAATGAGTGAAATGAAGTTGGTGAATCTTACAAAAGATGAAGCTGATAAGAAAGACAAGATCATGGAAGCCCTACCAGAGAAATGGGAGAATTATGTGATGATGGTCTCTCATGATAAAGATTATTCAGAATTGTCATTTAATGATCTAATTCAAAGAATCCAAGCTAGGGATATGGAGTTAATGGTGAACAAGTCACTTCCTTAGCAAGTTCAAAATCCTGCGGTGTATTATGGTAACAATGATTCAACCTTGAATGCTGGAAAATCTAATATTCTTAGGGTGTTTGTAATACCTCAAGCTCTCCCAAGATCTCCCAAGTTTCCCAAGACCCCAAGCTTTTTTCAAGTAATTCCCACCACAAGCTTCCCAAGACCCCAAACCTTTAAAAACTAGGTGTAACCCACCATCACCACCTTTTCCCAAACCCTTCCTCAAACCCCTTTCCTCGGTGCCCTAGTCCCACGGGACTCTCCCGCGCCCCGATCCCGCGCCATCCTTCCTGGTGTTCCCGAGCTTCCCGAGCTCGGTATACCCTCCAATCTTGAGGTATTACAAACACCCTTAGTTCTGCACCACCTACAGCATTTCTGGCAGGTAAATCTGAAACTCCAAGTTATTCTTCTGCTGGTTATACTGTTTCAATGCCTAGTTCTTCGACTCAAAGTGCATTGTCTGTTCAAACTATCAATGATAATAATGCATTGATGTCTGCATTAGTTTCTTCATATTTTGGTGTTCTCACTGGTGCTGTGAGTAATGCTAAATTGGCAAATGAAGATTATGATCAAATTAATTATGATTATTTGGAGGAAATGGATTTGATATGGCAGTATGCTATGTTGGTTCGAAGAACGAATAAATTTTTCAAATGAACTGGTAAGAAGAGATTGAATGAGGAGGGTAAGATTGGTTTGGACAAATCAAAGTTGAAATGTTATAAGTGTTCCGTTTACGGTCACTTTGCACGAGAATGTCCAAGTTCAATTGAGAATAAGCTGAAGTCTATTAAACATGCTCATATGGTTTTCCATTCACCAAGTGAAACTTCTAAGAGTGAAGAAAAGTTGTTTCTTTTAATGAGGAATTAAATGAAGTATATTGGCATCCAGATGAATTTACTTGAAATGCAGATTATGAAGCTAAAAGGAAAATTGCTCCATTTAGCATTGCACTAACTGCTCGTCATGATAATGATGACAGCTTGTTGACAGATTCTGATTCTTATTCAAGTGAATTTTTGGTACAAGAAAGTTTACCAAAAATTGCTAATAGTTCAAAGGTTGAAGAATCTCAATGTCTTACATGTGTAAAATTACACAAGGAGATTGAATGGTTTGAGCAAAGTTCTAAAACATCAACTGAATAAATTGTTGTACTCAAGAACGAGTTGGAAGATTTTCAAAAGAAATATTATGAATTAGTTCATGTTCATGAAGATGTTTTGAAAGAAAAAGCTAATTTGACTGAAGAATGTGCAAAGGCCAAAGCTGAAGCTTTAGATGCAGCTCAAGATTATGAGAATTTGTTTGAGAAAAGTTATCCAGTTCAACAGAAGTATGAAGAAGCTACTGCTCTTATTGCTAAAACTGTTGTTACTGTTGAGAAACTTCAAAACAAAATTTCTGTGCTTCAAGATGAGAATACTCTTTATCGTGACAAGAATGAGGTATTGACTAAGGATGTTGAGATCTATAAGCAAAAGAGAGAAAATGTTCTTGAAGAATTATTTGCTGAATGTGAGATCCGAAATTTACAAACTTATGAATATGATGATCTTAATGCGAAATTCATCAAGTCACAGAAAGAGGTGTTTGAAGCTCAACAAAAGATTAATGCGTTGAAATTGGAAATTTTGGAGTTGAAAAGGCAAGTGAAGAACTGCAATTTGTCACCAACATTGCTAAACTTCTTATACAAGCGTGATCAAAGTACTGACAATTCTAAGAAGGAGGATGTTCACTTGGTTCCTCAACCAATGGATTGAATTGAGGTTACTTCTTCTCCGCTTGATCCTAAAGCTAAAGTGCATGATTATTCAAAATTCGCCACTCCACCCAAGAATAACAAGTCTAAGTCTAAGAAGAATGAGAAGGTTTTGGGTGAAGCTCCAAAATTTGTTTCAAAGTCTATTTTGTTGGAACATGAGAAAGTTTTTGATAAGGTTGTTTCGAGTTCTTCCTCTTCTACTGAAGAAGACAAAGGTTTGATTGAGAAGAACAAGCTAAAGGATATCAAAGCCAAATTCACTAGCGAAGCTAAGTCAAGATAAGCTTCGGGTTCTTCTTCAAATTCTTTAAAGGTTTCAGGTTATAAACACAAAGGTTTTGGCTATGAAGTGAAGGCAGAACCAGTTCAAGCTAAGAAACCAATGAAAGCTGCAAAGGTTCCTAAAGTGAAAGTTGCAAAGAAATCATCACCTCAGAAGGAATTTGCTTATTATTCTGGAAGTTCGTCTTCTTCAAGGGGTCCGTCTCCTAGGTATGACTCTTCTGATGTTTTCTTTGATAATTTTGATTATGAGCATTTTTCTGGTTGTAAGAAATCAAATCAAATTTCAAATGTTTTTAAAGAAAGACTTTGTTATGTATGTCGTCAACCGGGACATTTTGCTGTTGATTGTCCGACGACTGTATATATCCACAAAACTGCCAAATATGTGGATAACAAAGGTCATATTTTTGATGAACCATGGTTCCCAAAGCTTAAATTAACCCGTCAATCGTCTTGGTCTAAACCAAGTATGTCGGTTGAATCTGATTCAGGTTCTGATAAAAAATTAATACTTTTAAGAACTTGGAAACCAAAAGTTATTTCCAAGGCCAACAAAGACTTTGTGGAAGACACCGGGCGACCCGACGCTATTGAATCGGGTCGATCCCAAAGCGACTAATGATTTATTTGGTGTCAAGCAGGTGTTTCAGGAAGACCTATCGGTGATTGAAAAATTACTGATTGTGAAATATCTGTTCTGATTAAATTGTCTTTCAAAATCAAATTTTATTTTTCAAAGACTAAACTGCAAGTATTCGTGTTGATTGATCAATTTCTTGTTTTTTTTAACCTCCATCTCATTCTGAGTGGGAGTTTGTTTTTACAAAAATTCAAAAATAGTGTATTGTTTTTCAAGTTGTAAAAATGAAAATCTATAAATAGAGTTGTCATTTTTAGGGGGAGAAATTTGGAAAACACAAAAACATTGAAAAATGAGAAATTGTATCTGACATGATTGGGAAATGATGGTACATTGGTTGAAATTGTCTGACTCATGGATAAAGTAGATAAAAAAGCCATAAGACCATTTGATCGATGTGTAAGGCAGGCTCGGCAAATCAGAAAGTATACGAATGTGATATATATTAAATCTGATGCTTGACCTAGTGAACAACATCTTGATGCATATCTCACGATATATCAAGAAAAAAGACATGTGGAGATAAAATGAGAAGTCACTGTGTATATATGTGTTCATTTTGCAAAGATTTAAACTTGTTTGATTTTCTTTATTTTGTCAAACAATCGGACTTTCTCTGCGTGTCCACAAGACCAACCTGATCGTTGTTCGCTTGACATTCTGCTTTATTTTCTTTGGTGTTTCGTATAACTCATCGGACTTTCTCTGCGTGTACGGGAGTACCAACCTAATTGTTGTTGAGTTTTACAACTTCAACTTGTTTTATTTTCTTATTTTGTTAAATCCGAGGCCTTATCTGCGTATCGAAAGATCGACCTTAAGGTAGATGATTTAACGTTCTTATTTCTTTTTGCATGGGACACAGTTGACTATATCATGGTTACAATCATTATGTGATTAAAATCACAAATGAAATCACAAAGTGTGATAAGCAAAAACATATCTGAGTATGTCTGATAGTGTGGGGTACACTGGTTAATGCAAAACTAATCAATACCTTAAATAACCAAATGTTATGAGTATGATTGTGCGAGAGTTTAAAGTTGGACAAATATTATCTACAATCGGCATGGCTTATGTGCTTCATTAATCGAAATTGAAGTGTAGTTCAACATGTTATGACCAATATGATCCCAAGTTGTGATCTTTCTCGCAAAAGACAAAAATAGTGTCTGGTTCTGTAATGCATTTAATATTCTTATAAGAAAATACCAAAAAGATTTTAGGTGTGTTTTGATATAAAGTTTTTAAAAGCCAAAAATATTTTGTTTCTGATTTGTTTTCGATTGATCAACACGACATACGAATTCATTTGCCAAATCAAAATATCTTGGAGTCTCGAAGAGACGTTTTGCGCCAAGATTATTTGTGTTGGCAGGTTTCTAAGTGGAAAGAGAACATCTCAACTTCAATTATTCTGAAGATTGTTAATAAAGAGATTACACACGATGCAATATCAAGTATTCAAGATTGAACTCATCATCAAGATCGAGGAAGAGTTTAATTGAGGATACAAGATACAAGGTATAATAGAGGAGATGATACTGCACATACCGAGGGGGATTTTGTTGATACATGGTTCTTGATCGTCATGTGAAGTATCAAATACAAGACAAATCATACAAAGTAGCTGAGGTCCGAACTCCCAGCGAACCTGGAGTTCGGACAGCTCCGAACTTGTGTCCGAACCTGAGGTTCGGCCAGTTGTATTTCAGCTCTATAAATAGTGATTCTTGTGTTGTATTTAAGTAGGATCTAAGCTTCCATGTTATATCTTCTATGTGTCTTTTGTGGTCATCTTTGTGGTTAATACAAGTGTAGGGCTATATTTATGTAAGGCATGAACATTAGTGTTGGGCTTAGTTTATATTAGTTTTGGGCTTATAATTTACTAGTTAGTGGGCTTGTTTAGTGTTTATGATTGGGCCATGTGGGCTTCCATATAGTTTACGATTTGTATAGTGGGTAGTATATAAACCCACTTGATTATAATTGTAACCAAGCTTTTCGAATACTATATTGAGTTTACGATTCCTATGTGCTTTCCAGTTTACGATCAGCTTCACAAGTATAGAGATTCTCATTTTTTACCCATCTACCCTTAAATGAGCTCCTCTCACACTTGACCTCAAACAATTCTATTTGATAATTCTTACAGATTTGTCTAAGACCAGGAATAATACGAGCACAAGTGGGATCAGAACATACCTTTAGGTTTTCAGCATCAGCAACGAACGCTTCCTTGTCTTCTATCTGACTCTCCTCAGGCTTTCCTTCATCAGTGACCACAAAGACATGATTTTCTTCAATATCCTCTTCTGCAGTAGCAATCAAAGCATGTGACAAACTAAGATCCTTCATCTGAGAACTCCAGTCATAACCACCACCTTCCTGAACCACCAGTGCCTTGGCATCACCCTTTCCTTTCACTTCAGCAACTTTCTTTTCTTCAGCTCTTTCCTTCTTGGGCTTCGTGCATTCCCTGGCAAAGTGACCATACTCATCACAATTATAACACCTTAGCTTCGACTTGTCAAACCCCATTCTGATTTTATCCTGATCCTTCCAGACGTTCCTTCCAGTTTTGGCCATAAATTTCTTGGCTCTGAAGACAGCCATGGCCATTTGCTAAGAGACATCTAGCATCTCCACGTCCTCAGGATTTATCTGATTAAGATCACCAGCCACCATATCAGAAGGTACAAGATTCCCGGCCACAAGGGCATGATAGCTGTTCATGAAACCCATGCCAAGGGCAAAGTTAGGATCATTGACATCTTCAGAGTTGACCCCTCCGCTTGAACTACCTTGAGGTTGTGCAACAAAAGCACTAGACATAGGAGCTGAGCTAGATCCACTCCCTGTAAACTTTCCTTCATGCTTACCCTCAACTTCTTCCGATAGCAAAGCCTGATTCAACTTTCCAGCCAGACTTAGAGAACTTATGTGGTTCAGCTCTCTCTGCTTATCATCTATCATCTTGGATTTCAGCTTGTTGATTAATTCATCCAATGTCACTTCACTCAGCCTATTGTTGTCTTTGATGATTGATATATTGGTGTTCCAGGACTTAGGCAGACTGTTCAGCAACTTCAAATTCTTGTCTTCAGTATCTGGCTCTACTCCATAACTTGACATCTCTGCCATCAGTGACACATACCTCTGAACTTGAGCTTCAAACGATTCACCCTGAATATGATTGAACAAGTTAAACTTCTGCTTCAACATCTGCTTCCGACTAGCCTTAATATCAGGGTTCCCTTCATAAGCAACAATCAAGGCATTCCACAGTTGCTTTGCTGTTTTGCAGTGTTTGAATCCCTGAGCAATATCTGGAGTTAGGGCCATAGTCATTATCGCAAATGCCATCTCAGCCTTGTTGCACCTCTCCCAGTCATCATCATCATACTCGTCTTCTTTCTTCTCTTTCCCTGCATTTGTTCCTGTTGCGTGAGTAGGTGTAAATGGTCCATTCACAACAGCCCTCCATAACCTCAGATCCACACTCTTCAAATGATTTTCGAATCTGTATTTCCACTCTAAGAAATTATCTGCTGAAGTTAGTCTTGGCGGACGAGTTATAGATCCGATCTCGAAGTCCAATTTTTGATACATACTCGGCTCAAAATCCATTACGAAAGCTTAGGAACCTAAAACTAAAGTCCAAATGTCCAAAAAATATGAGATTACGATAAAAGACACCTGATTACGATCGTAAATTGTCGATTACGATTGAACCAGCTTGATTACGATCGGAAATACCGTTCCCGATCACACGTCACACACGTAAACCCAAACCGCCTTATCAAAATCGTAAATACCGATTACGATTACACGTTTACGATCCCGTGATCGTAAACACCTGATTCCGATAAACCAAGTCGTAAACACCGTTTGCGATCTGTCAAAGTCGTAATCGCCGTTTCCGAGCCAACCAAATCGTAAACACGATTACGATGACCAAGTACAATCGTAAACACACTTTTCCGGATCGTAAACACCGAAAAATGCAATCTTGAACTCGTAAACACAAAGATGATGAAGATCTTCAACAGCAGCAGATCTTCAACAGCAGCAGATCGCAAACACCAATTTCAACCCAGAAAAATGTCGTAAACTCCTAAAACCTTCAAATCTTCAACAGAACTCGAACACAAACCCAGCAAAACACTTGAATCTATATCGTGAGAGCCTCGAATCTAAGATTCTTGGCTCTGATACCAATTGTAGGTCCGAGATTAACCAAACAACACGATATCTAGACCAATACGAGTGCGGAATCCTCGTACAAGCTTGATTCAAGAAACAAGTAGAAGAAATAGATTAGATCAAAGAGAAAGATCTAATCTTGAATGAGAATCTCTATACTTGTGAAGCTGATCGTAAACTGGAAAGCACACAGGAATCGTAAACTCAATATAGTATTCGAAAAGCTTGGTTACAATCATAATCAAGTGGGTTTATATACTACCCACTATACAAATCGTAAACTATATGGAAGCCCACATGGCCCAATCATAAACACTAAACAAGCCCACTAACTAGTAAATTATAAGCCCAAAACTAATATAAACTAAGCCCAACACTAATGTTCATGCCTTACATAAATATAGCCCTACAATCTTCCCCTAGGCATGAACCATTAGACCACTTCACGGCAGCATCAAGTCAAATCTGAATGAGGTTTGAACGTTGTTAAACCACCATCCCTTCTCTACAATCTTCTTAGCTGCTCCATCAAAGATGCCAACCCTTATAGCATTTACCATATCAGTCTCGTCTCCAAGAATGGGTTGGGTGGCCAGAAGCTTGATATCTCTCTCACCAAATCTAAGTAAATCCACCGGGTCATAAAATCGGAATTGACGCATCGGCTTGCAGAGAACCACCACCTCATGTGTTGTTGGATCATAGTACCAGCAATCAAAGTTTCTTACCAGTGTTCCATCCTCGATCTCATCCAACATATTGATGACCCTAGTTCGCTTAGTTGGTGGCCTCCGTACTTCTCCAATAGGCTCCCCTGTCACAGGGTCAGTCCCGGTCTCTCTCCACCTGACCTCCTTCAGCTCGAAATCTCTGAAATCATTCTCCATGTGGCCCAGCAGATTATCTCTGATCAGATTACCTTCTGGTCCATTCCATCTGTTAATAAATGGAGCTCTCAGAAGTTTCCTTATCTCAGGCTCAGTCCAGGAGTGGAATTGAGCACGTGTTTGAGTAGTACTCCACTGGACTATAGCCGTCACGGATAACAGCAAAGATTTTCTTCTCCATATCGTAGTGCCAACATAAGATTTCCTCACAACTCCCACGCTTATCAATTGAGCTTTTACCAACGTCAATGGTGTACAGTATGGGAGCTGGTCCTTGGAAGAATTCCCTGAACCAGTTGACGTGTAACCTTCAGGGGCCTTTGGAGATAACTCCTGCCACTGTCGGGCGTAATCTGGCATTTCCATATTCTCATCACCTTCGTCAGTCACCATTGCATCAGCAGCTTGATTTCCCTGAGATGAACTTTGACCAGGGGCACCTGTGTTGTTAGGCCCTGCACCATCTGTCAGTGCATTAACTTTCCTTCTCAGGTCCTTTATCATCTTGTAGAGATATTCCATTCTTTCCTTGTCTGCCACCTCATACTCTCTCATATATTTGCTGTTTGCCTCCTCCTTCTCTCTCAAATGCTGGTTTTCTTCCATGAGAGCCTTGACCTCATTCTGTCTCATCCTATTCTGAGAGATCAGGAAGTTGATCTGAGGATCAGCACTAATCCTCAAGTCAACTGGAAGCTCAGCAGCCAACAATGGGCGGAAACCTGGTGCTGCGAGTGGTTGGCTGGTTGCGGTAGAGAGGCTCACTCTAACCGGACTTGGAACAACGAAGGTGCTATCAACCTCCAGAAATTGCCTATCTTCACGTACAGGGCTTTGCACGTTCAGAATCGGACTAGCTTGCTGCACAGGGGCAGGTTGAACATCAGCATCTTCAGTCTGTGTGAGAGACGGTTGCTCTTGAGGGGCTTCATCAACGGTTTCTTCTTGACCACTGGGACCCTCAGAACTGGGTCCAGTTGGTTCTACAATCATTAGGCTCGAGCTAGTCTTGGTGAACTTGAACCGTATGCTCCTAGGATCAGATTTCTTTCGCGGAGATGGTTCACGAGCAGGAACGGGTTCTTCAACGAAAGCTTCATCAACGTTTATATTCAGCTCAGGAGGTGTATCATCACTGCCAGACGACCCAATCATATCTTCTCTTGACCTTTTATGGGTTAGTGGCTCCAAGTCCCCATAAATATCATCTTCAGTTATGTCCTGGCCAGTGAGGATGTCATCCATTATATTTTCTTCATCTGAGGGAATGACATCTTCATCTTGAACATTAACAGCTTAAGTTGCTGTCAAGTCTTGGTCTTCGGCAATTGATGCATTAACTTCAGGCACATCTGCCTCTGGCTCAGAGTCATCCATTACTTGTTCCCGTGCCACTTCAGGAAATGCACCTCTCTTAACCCACTCCAATCTTCCTTCAAAAGTCTGCTTGCCTGGTCTGTCTTGGGTTTGCAGACCAAAGACTCCAGAATCCATGACCTTCACATCAAGCTTCTCAACTCTCTCCTCTATCATCGGGTACTTCTTCATCAGTACCATCTGAACAAATCTGGGTGTCATCAAAAACTGCTCTCTGGCACTCAGCATGGCATTGACTGCCCAGTCTAGCAGCATCATCTTTGAAAAATTAAACTTCCAATCTAATGCTAGGGCTACAAACGCAGTTCCATGAATTTGATTCAATTGATCGAAACTGGTTCTCTTCCCTAGGAAAGACTTCTGCATATAATGTTCCAGGCACCTCCAGTAGTGCGGCAGAAGCTTTTTGAAGATTGGTGGAAACTTCCCCTCGTACCCCATCGATTGAGCACCAGCAAGAACTACCTCCTTTGTGTATGAGATTGGATCAGAAGCTTCATCTGTAATGTTCAGGCCCTGCCTTATGTCTTCTTCTTCAATGACAATTTGCCTGTTATTGACCGTTGCGGTAATCCTCGTCTTGTCAGAATTTACCCTGGCAGTTCCCCAAAATTCTCTAACCAGCATCTCGTCTATGAGTACATTTGACCTCAAGGCATGGTTAATCTTGCATGTGTTCATTCCGGCCACCAGTGAGTAAAATAACTCCATGTGTTTTTCTGGCGGGTCTTCTAGGTATGCCGGCATGCAATGGTCTGGTTCATATTTTATATCTCCAATCAGCATCTCTTCAGCCATCTGAGAAATACAAGACATATGCATCAGCGTTGATCATTAATGAGCAATTATGATTATTAACCCTTAACGTTGTTCAATTGAAGTTCACATTTTACTTTAGGCAGTCACAAAATTTCAATTTGAACACCTTTAAGGAAAATAATTGAATTAAACACACGCTCACAAACACCGTTAAATTTTATCTCAAAAACGATCAACTTTAATGAGATTTCAAATTAATTAAGTGTTTAAGATTTAAATTTTCATTTTAATGAGTGTTTACGACATAAAAATTGAGCTCACGATCCTTTAAACTAGTTTATGACACCTGAACCTGGTTTACGATCGGCTTAATGGGTTCACGATCAGTTATATTAAGGCCCAACCGTAAACAACCAGTCCGATCGTAAACACCATCGAAACTGGGTGGCCCAATCGTAAACACCATCGGAATCAGACGGATCGTATACGCGGGTCGTAAACATGGATCGTGATCACCAAAGGTCATCTTCTCCGTCGGAGAAGTCGTAAACGCCGTAAACCACCATAACCGAACCTGCAAAACTTCGTAATCACGTTAGAACACCTCAAAGTCTCAATACAACCATCGATCAGTACCTTTAACGAGTTCCTAACACAAATACGTCTTCAAATCAGTGCGGAATCGACTCGAAAATACAAGAAACCTAAGTCGGTGTCGAACCTTGTAAAACTCGAGAATACACAAGCAATCTTAGTCAGAACGAAGGGGGTTTTGGTCGGAAAACGATTACGGTGAAGGTGGTGAGGTTGGATCGAGAATGCGATGGGTGGAGATGGTCGCGATGACTTTTCCGGCGAGGGAGGACGGCGGTTAGGGTTTCTCTCGGGAGGGGATCGTAAACGCAGGAGGGATCGTAAATGAGAGAAATGAATCGGAAACATGGTTTTGTTTAAAAAAATGTTACACTAAGGCCCCTCATGTTTCAAAATTGTTTCAAACATGACTTTAAACATTCAAAAACTCATCAAGTTCACCCCAAACTTGCTAATTCTCACAAAATTTTAAGATTTTAAACACTTTGAGAATTTTCACAAAACTTCCCCTCAGAGTCATACCCGAGTATCCGATCATGATCATTAAAAAAAATTTAACAAATAAAACAGATAAAATCAAAACCAAAATTAAATATTTACAAACTTACCTCAGAAATTTCACATAATTACATACCTGGTGCTGGTATTTTTCACAGATAATTTCAGACAAGTCTTTGACTGAGGAACCCTTTTCAGCTTCCGTTACTAGACACTCTAGACAATTGTCAGGTGGTTTGAACACAGAAACTCACATCCAGTAAAGTGCTTAAGAATAGTACAGATTTACCGATATGTTTAACCGTCCCCACACCCAATTTTTCATAGCAAAACCTACCCAACCTCAGAGTTTATTGAGGATTCACAAACCCCCAACTTGAGGAACCATGCAACACTGTTTTTGACTACCACTTATTTCTGATTTTTCATACATTATCAGTTGATGATCAGGTCGGCCGCATAAGCACGCAGAGAAGACCAACTGAATAATTTTATTTTCTTTTCTTTTTCTTTTTCAGAATATTCATTTTTTGAATTCCTTTTCTTTTTCTTTTCTGTGGTGTTGTCTTATACAGTATAAGCATGGCGTGTGAGAGAGTGAATACTAGGTAAATACCACTCTCAACCCGTTTTTGTCGGGACTCAGTTTTTTAAACCATGTAGACTAGGATGGGAAACTAAACATGTATAGAGTTTAAGATTACTGCACTTACATAGATGATCATTGTTTTGGTTGAGCTTACCGACATATCATCTTCGAGCAGTCTTTCACATCAGCCTTACACGTGTCAGTCTCCAACCGTCATTAAGCATTTAAGTCCTATCAAAAGACATCATAAAAACCTTTCAGTTTAACCAGCACCATTTCTTCCCCTGTTTTTGTGAGGCTTTTGAAACAAGACTCAATTTTTTTCAGTCATTTTCTATATTTTTTTTTTAATATATATATTATTTTTTTTTAAGTAAAATTTAAAAATCAAAAAAACTCTGTACAAAAACATAGATGATCAGATCATTCCTCGAAGGCAATCATCTTCAGGCCTTCAACACAAGATTCAAAATTAGGACGAGGAAGGGGTTTTGTAAAGATGTCCGAAACATTCTGATCGGAGCTTACCTTTTGAAGCTGAATCAGCTCACGATCAAAGCAATCACGAATAAAATGTACCTTGATATCAATGTGCTTGGTTTTGGAATGTTGGACAGGGTTTTTCACAATCTCAAGAGCAGCAGCATTATCACAGAATATGGGAGTGTTAACGAATTCCATACCGTAATCCGTGAGCTGGTTTTGGATCCACACTACCTGTGAAGTACCGGCAGATGCGGCCACGTACTCAGCTTCGGCAGTTGATTTGGATACGGTATGCTGCTTCTTGCTCTGCCAAGAGATGAGCCTATCTCCCAGGTACTGACATCCTCCAGTAGTAGATTTCCTGTCAAGGTCACTACCTCCATAATCACTGTCAGTAAAAGCATATAATTGAAAATCAGTGTTCTTCGGGTACCAAAGACCAAGCCTAGGCCTGCCCTTCAGATACCTGAAGATACGCTTAACAGCAGCTAAATGAGAGAGTTTAGGGTTAGCCTGATATCGAGCACACACGCAAACTGCATACATGATGTCTGGCCTGCTTGCTGTCAAGTACATTAGTGATCCAATCATCGATCGATAATGGAATTCACTCACTGACTCCCCGTTAAGATCCGCTGACAAGAGTGGTCTGGATGCCATGGGAGTGGCGATGGGCTTGCAATCCTGCATCTTGAACTTGTCCAGAATCTCATTCACATACTTCTCCTGATGAATAAGAATCCCAGAATCATTCTGCTTGACTTGAAGTGCAAGAAAGAAACTCATTTCGCCTTGGTCACTCATCTCAAACTTCTTCTTCATAATCTCCTCAAATTCGGTGCACAATTCTTCGTTTGTCGATCCGTAGATAATATCATCTACATACACTTGCACCATGATAATGTCTTCTCCCACCCTTTTCCTAAACAATGTTTGATCAACGACTCCTCTTGTATATCCATTCTCCACCAGGTGATTGGACAACGTTTCATACCAGGTTCTAGGAGCTTGATGCAAACCGTACAAAGCCTTATCCAGCAGATAAACGTGATCTGGATTTTCTTCATCTATGAACCCTGGTGGTTGAGCAACATAGACTTCCTCGTTCATCTCTGCATACAGGAAGGCAGTCTTCACATCCATCTGATGTACGGTAAAATTGAGATACGAAGCTACAGCTAGAAAGATCCGAATTGCTTCCAATCTTGCCACCGGAGCGTAAACCTCATCATAGTCGATACCGTGGACTTGCCTGTGCCCTTGTACTATCAGCCTTGCTTTGTTTCTTACAATGATCCCCGAGTCATCCTTTTTGTTCTTGTATAGCCATCTCGTGGGAATCACCTTCTTGTCCTCTGGCCGCTTCACAAGACGCCACACTCCCAGCTTTGAAAACTGATTGAGTTCATTGTGCATGGCCTCCATCCAGTTTGGATCTTTCAGAGCAACCATCACATTGGGAGGTTCTATCTGGGAGATGAAGCAGGAAAACATACAAAAGTTGATGTGTCCTGTGCGGCTTCTTGTGGTGACACCCGCTGTCACTGGCCCAACAACATTACTCAGTGGATGATCCTTGTTGATTCTGCTCTCTTGGACTTCAGGCACTGAAACATTAACAGGCGGATTAGTATTAACAACATTTTCAGACATACCTGAGCCTTGAGAATCCACTGGAGCATCACGTGTTCCTGAACATTCTGGAAAATCAGCAGTTGCATTCCGAGAAGATTCAGATGATGCTCTATCCACATGAGGTCTTACATCTGCACTGGGAGCTACAATGTCTTCTTCTTCGCCCAAATTGTGGAAAACATTCGAGAAATTAAATCCCTCAAACAGTGATCCATAGTCGAAGATCCAATTAGGTCCAGTTCCCGCATCAGTAGGATTGTCCTCCATCCAATCTACATTGAATGCCTCAATGATCAACCCAGTGGTCTTGTTGTACACACGATAAGCACTATTTGCAGAATAACCCACAAAGTAGCATTCATCGGCCTTCGCTTCGAATTTCCCTACATCGGACTGAATCAGCACCGTGCACGGACACCCGAACGTCTTGAAGTAACCCACCTTCGGTTTCTCTCCATAAATGATCTGATATGGAGTTTGCTCGTGACGCTTGTTCAGAAGAACTCTGTTTTGTACATAACAAGCAGTATTCACAGCTTCTGCCCAAAAGAAGATCGGTAATTTTGCTTCACACATCATTGTTCTAGCCGCTTCAATGAGTGTCATATTTCTTCTTTCAGCAACTCCATTCTGCTGAGGAGTGTAAGGAGCACTGAACTGCCTTTCAATCCCCTTTTCACCACAAAACATATTCAGCTCAGCATTTTTGAATTCCGTCCCATTGTCAGATCTGATTGCCTTCACTCTTTTATCCAGCTGGTTTTCAATAAGAGTCACAAACTGCTTTACTAGGGCTGGAGTTTCGTACTTGTTAGACAAGAAAAAGACCCAAGTAAACCGCGAGTAGTCGTCCACTATCACGAGGCAGTATGAAAACTTGCTGACACTTTGTACCTGCATGGGACCAAACAAATCCATATGTAAGAGTTGAAGCACAGAAGAGACAGAAGTTGCAACCTTTGGACGATGTGGCAGTTTGTGCTGCTTCCCCTTAGCACAAGCCACACACTTCTCTATTGAAGAGAAGTCTTTGATCGGAAGATTTCTGACATGCTCTCCTTTAGCCAGCTTGGATAGATTCTTCATGTTTGCATGTCCCAGACGACGATGCCACAACAATGCAAGATTCTCAGTCTGTTTTGAAATAAGACAAGTTGCTTCAGATGATGGAGGCTTTCCCATGTTCAATTGATATGAATTCCCGTGCCTTGGTGTACGCATTAAGATACATTCTTCAGGAATTATTACACCAGGCTTAAGAATGATGCATTCCTTTTTGTTGAACATCACAGAGAAATCCCGATCACATATCTGTGACACACTTAGCAGGCTGTGGGACAGCTCCTCTACATAATGCACATCTGAAAAAGTCAGACTCCCACTCTTCACAACTCCTTTCTTAGAAATTCTTCCTCCCACACCTCCAGCAAAAGAAACACTTCCTCCATTGAAATCTTCAACCTCATCTAACAACGACAGATCTCCGGTCATATGTCGGGTACAACCACTATCAACATACCAGAGATTGTTGACAGATCTTCTCGGCTGTCCCTACACAAACCATAAATCAGTTAGAGTCAGGTACCCAGGTCATAACAGATCTGGGCACTCCCTTGGAGTCAATGTAATTAACCATCTTGAAAGACATTCCTGCTTTTGATTTGGATTCATTTATAACTTTAGCATGAACTTTTGGTTTCCAATTTGGTTGTTTTTGGGAGTTAGAGCTACTAGCAGAGTTCTTTGTGGGTGAAACATTCCTTGGAGGAGATGTGGCCTTTTTACCTTTTATTTTGATGACAGGTGTCCACTCAAGTTTTAATTTGGTATAAACCATTTGTTTTGGTTGAGTGACAACTTTTGGTTGTTCCATAACTGCTTTACCCTTAGCAGCCTGATTGACTTTAGGTACGTGTTTCTCAAAAGGTTTTGTTTTCATTTTATTTGGTTTGTTGAAAACTCCTTTAGCTGCATAAGCAGGTTTGGAAGTTTGGCCCACATCTCTCCTTTCATTGACAGGCTTCGTCACTGGGGCCTTTGTGTTTAGAACCTTAGACTGTTGAGTCTTCATTGGTTCAGAACTTTGCTTCCCCTGTGACGATGCTTGCTGTTTTTTATTTCTGTTCTCACCCCTCATCATTTTCTCAAGCATATTTGTTCGCTTGTTCTGCGGATAATATGGCTCATAGGGTCTGTTCATACAATTAGCAGCAAAATGACCTGGTTGACCACATTGAAAACAATTCATTTGTCTAGGCCCATTGACGTTGCTACACAAGTATGAGCGTCTTGGATAAGACGACTTCCATTCCGGTTGATCATCCCATTTGTGTATCACACGTTTTGAATGTTTTTCAGGTTGTGTTATTAAACAAAATTGTTCAGATTTTGATTTATCAGTTCTATTATAAGTTGACACAACCTGGGGATACGGAACAAAATCATTGGGCTTAGACTTACGGCCAATCTTTGTGTTAGGAACACGCATTTTGAAAGAACTAACGATTTCATTAGGATTAGAAACATGTTTTAACAAGACAATTTGATTGGACTTGGATGCTTCAAGTTCTGACACAGATGCCAGAACGTCATCCTTAGGTAAACTAGAAACAGAACAACTAGACTCATGACACTCATTGACTCTCAAGCATTCAGCATCCTCCCCAGATACATCTTCAATGCCTACAACATCTGCACATGTAACAAAAACATTAGATGAGCTAACATTATTGTTCAAAGATTCCTGGGAAGAACCTGGTTTAGTTGTGAGGTCAACTACATTGTTCTGACTACCTGTCCCATATAAACCAAGTTTCTCCTGTTCTTTCTCTACTTCTGTCATAGGGGTCACACCAACCATCAAGCTATCTATAGGAGGACCAGCTTCATGATATCCTGAGCTAGTTCTATCTACTTGGTCCTCCTCATAGAGCATTCCTATGATATCTCTAGGGATAGGTGGGGGAATTATAACATTTGCGGCCACGGACTTGTCAGACTTTTTCGACCCAAAACCTGGGGTGTGTTTTCCTACTTGTCCACAAATAACTGCCTGAGATAGTTCTTTACCTTCCTGAAGCATTCTCTTGTTTCTCAATTGATTCATATCTAACTGAACTTGCATCTCATTAGTCTTATGAGTCAATTCATCTACCTGTTTTCTAAGGTCAGCTATTTCTAACTTGGCATTATCATACATGATAGATTTCTCAGTTGCTATCTGTTGGTACTTCACTATATCTAACTGTTGGTACTTCACTATATCTAACTTTTGTTCCTCATTTGTAATTCCTCTTTGTGTTCTAGCTTGTATTACATTGATTTCATAGCGATTAAGTAGACGATCCACACGCTCAAGCAATTTCAAGTTTTTCCGCTCATTCATTCAGAGATGGAGCCTTGACATGGTGAACCATATCATCAAAACTCACACCCGTACCATAGTGAATAAATTTAGTTTGAGAGAGTTCAGGGATTACTTATGGGAAAATATTGTCCACCGCATAAAGTACATAAAATAGAGCGAGAATTCCATAATTTGACGATGATAGGATATGATCATGCCGGATATTCCCACAAGTTTGAGGTTTTATCTAAGTTAGTACCACATTTAGTGGCGCCAGAAGAGAAAGGATTTGCAAAATATATCTATGGTTTACATGCTTCGATACACACCAGCATGAGGGCTGCTAACCCCTGAACGTTAGCTAAAGCCATCAATCTTGCTGGAGCGTTAAGCGGTGAACTAGTAAGAGCCTAGAAAGAGTCATCAAGTATCGATGAGAAGCATGTATGGAGAGATGTTCATCCAACCCACGGTGATGAGCAATTTGAAGGTAATAAGAAGGTAGCAGGAAGAGGCCCAGCAAGCAAGGATAATGGTGAAGCCATTCGAACCGGAGTGAATTGAATAACGAGACTTGTGAGCCTCGTTCAAGATGAAAGCTCGAAGATCATCTTGGTTAGGAATCCAGAGACAATCCATGAAATAAAGAAGACTATCTGATTTAAACTCGAGATGAAGCTCAACGCCACAAGACAGCTCATTGTGAAAGTTACCACCTGCAACTGAGGCGTGCTGGTCTACAAAGATACGAGCTTTGAGATCAGACTATTGATGAGAAATCTGAAAAAGAATATGCTTGACATGCTCCTTTACAGTAAGCGCGTCGACCACGACATTTGCTTTTCCTAAGTGGTAGCGAATCTCATAGTCGTAGTCATTCAGAAGTTCAACCCAACGACGTAGGCGCATATTGAGTGTTTTCTGATTGAAAATATGCTGGCGGATTTTATGATCAGTATAGATTATGCATTTGGTACTTTAAAGGTAATCTCTCCAAAATTTCAAGGCAATCACGACCGCCCCAAACCCGAGATCAAGTGTCGTGTAATTTTTCTCATAGATCTTGAGTTTCCTTGATGCATATGCGATCACCTTTCCTCGTTGCATGAGAACACAATATACCACAAAATCATCGTTCCCATAAGGAAAAGTCAGAATAGGAGCATCGCATAACTTTTGCTTAAGCGCTTGAAATGCTTTTCCCTGAACAGGACCCCCCTCGAAGGGTCTACCATTCTGGGTTAAGGCAGTGAGTGGCATGACCATATGAGAAAATTTTGAAATGAAACGCCGATAATTGCCCGCTAATCCAAGGAACAAGCTGACTTCGGTAGGTGTAGTAAGGGTACACCAACTTTACGGCTTCAATTTTAGTAGGATTAACACGGATACCCTTTTCATTGACGGTGAGCCTAAAAAATTGAACCTATTTTAGCCAAAATTCACACTAATAGATCTTAGGGTAAAGCTTCTCTATCTTTAGAAGCTCCAGCATCAGACGTAGGTGAGATTCTTGATCAGCTTTTGAGTTGGAATAGATCAGGATATCGTCAATGAAGACGATGACAATTTATCAAGATAGGGTTTACAAACGCGGTTCATGAGGTCCATGAATACAGCAGGTGGTGCGTGCTGTGGTGTATATAGAATTTAGCAACATTATCAATACCTTTTCAGCAATTTAAGCTTTTAAAATTATAAACACGATCTACTTGTCGACTACTATTTCACCACATAACACGAGTAAGTGCACCCATCGTGGATCGGTATAGCAGTGGTAAGTTGAATCGGGATCGTTTAAGGAGACAACGGAAAGTGAGGTCTCTGGGTACTCAGTCCGCTGTTATCATCTAACCAGATCTAGATTTTTAGTGAATAAATTAATCCTAAAGAAAGAAAAATAAAAGAAATTTAATTACTAATAAGATGGAGTTTTTATGAAATGCAAATTGAAGTTAGTACTACTTGGGAGAATGTACTAGTGGTTAAAGATGGTGAAGCGATTGTTTATAACCTTGCTTAAGATTATTTACTATCAAGCAACTAGACAGCCTCTCAACCTCAAATCTAGTATCACTACTCCTCCGGGTGATCGTCCATGCGAGGAACGAACTCTGGGGAACTATGTTGTTAGCAAATAAATGTATTGGCGTAATGCCACTTAGTTATAGGGCTCCTTGGTCGGACAACCATAACACTCAACATGTCGTCAAGAACCAGCAGGGGGACAACCCTGCGTGCCAGATTATTTTATTATGAAAATGATCTTTTGAAGGGACTAAGACCCGTCTCTTCCACACACCGCTCTCACGCATGTGTGTCGGCTTCCGTGAGGTGACAAAATATTACTAAACCCCTTTCCCAACCAGATACTTTCGGCCCGCACACACGTGGTCAGCCGGGTTTGCTTACATAGACATAAGGACCCCGAACGTATCATGTAGCATGGGGCACAAGTCAACCAAAGGATCATGCATCGTCCCCCAACCGGGTGTCATAAGTCTGGTTGATGAGATTTTGACTCCTCAAATGGTATGTGATATTTAGAGCATGTTTATTCAAAAGGATTAATAATAATCCTTCAATAAAAAGGGTTTTCATAAAGTCATTAAACACACCTTAAATAAGTTTATAAAGCCGTCAACCAACCCACCAAGGGTTTTTTTGCTTCCCAGATAAGTATAGGAGTTTAGCAAATCATGGTTTTAAAGATTTTTTTAAGAGAAAGAGAAAAATTCATAGACAAAAACTTACAAAATCTTACGTAAGTTGATGCTCTTATAAACTTAATTACAAAACATAAAAATGCCAAATGGCTCGAATAAAGCAAGAAGGAAGAAAGAAATGAGAAAAGCTCTGAGAAAGTTGAAATGGGAGGGTTGATTTGTATTTATAGGCAGGTTCAGGGTTGGGCACGGGATCGTGCCTTGTCAGGGCACGGGGCCATGCTGGCTAGGGAAGAGAGAGAACCTTTTTCTATCAGAGGGCACAGGCCGTGCCATGTCAGTGGCACGGGGTCGTGTTGCAGGAGGCAGACGCACGGGGTAATGCTGAGTCAATGGCACGGGTCATGCTTGTCAGGAATATAAGTCAGCCATGATGGAACCTTCTTGAGGATGGGCACGGGGTCGTGCCAAGATGGGCATGGGCCGTGCTAATTATATTGGAACTGGATAATTTTCATCTCTTTTGGTCCATTTTCAGCTCCTTTTATGATTTTTGACTTTATTTAACCTGAAAAACTAAAAGAAGACAAAATGGCTTTGTTTCGCTGTTAGTTAGTCAGAATTAAACCGAAATGTGGAGGGTATTTGATGGAAAAGTATGTATAATTTGATGCATATCAAACATCCCCACACTTAAACGTTTGTTTGTCCGCAAGAAATATTATTGCAATGAATAGGCCAGACATTCCGAAAGATTCCGTTTGTTTGTGCCTGATAGGTCTTGTATTAGATAAAAGTTGATCCTCCGTTTATTTTAAACTTCTCATTCCACTGGATTGCTTATTTCTTTGTATATTTCAAATATAAAAATTCATGACAAGTCTACTAAAAATTTATTTTTATATAAATTTATATGCCTCACAAGTTATCACTCGGCTCTCATGGTTTTATCTGTATATTTGGGTGAACACTCTGAAAAACCGAGGTGGTGGGCAAATACCTTGGTTGCGGAAGCGGATCGAGTCTTTGTGTAACTCGATTTTGTAGAAACAAATGAACACCGGGATAAGAACAACGATGGTTTTTGAGATGTGATGATGATGATGAACAAAGCTAGTAGAAACATGGATATGAAGAACAAGATAGATCTATGATAATCAACATGAAAGATAGATAACAAAGGATAACCAAATGATTAATAATAACCGAATGATTACATTACCTACCCCACGCATTCCCGGGTTTCTTGAGCTTACTAGGTAAGTTCAAGAACCCTTGACAAGCTTCAAGGAACCATGACTAACTCTCTCTCCTAGACATACATCATCATCAAGTCTTTCACATGAGAAAGACTTACTATATATACTACAAAACTCACTAAGGGTATAATAGTAAAACTACCAACTAGTGACAATATTTAAACAATAAATAATATTCACTAGAGCTATCTTCTTTAGTTGAGTCTTGTGTCTTGAGGTGTCATGTTCTTCACCGTGTTGTCGGGACGGTAGACGTTAAGTGGCCGTTGAGTATTGATCACATCTATCCAAATCATGTTGGGTCGGAATCTCGATTCCCAACACACTCATACTTGGGTGAAAACAAGCAGACAACATAGGCTTGACACATGATCGAACCTCCACAGATCTCACTGGAATCCACATAATTCTCATGAGGGCTTAAAAATGGTAGGCTTGGGGTTAGGGTTTGGATATGGGTTTTGAAAAGGTGGAAAGTGTAAAATGGCGTTTTTTTTTTTTTTTGCAAATCCAGATTTTTGAATGAGTTTCCGAAAATAATAATATAATTTTAGGAACCAAAATTGTTCTTTTTATTTGAATTGGGGAATATATAGAGAGACTACCTTTGTCTAACAAGCTCCTTTTGTTTTGCTTGGAGTAGAATGCAAATCCAGGACCCAACGGATCGACATCCAGCTTTATTGAGACAAAAATTGATTTGGGGATTTTATAAAAGAACTGCTTTTTACAAAAAAAAAAAGTTGAAAAGAAAAAGTAAGGGACAAGTTGTTTTTGCAAACATGGTTTTCAATTGAAAATGTTTAGGCTCAAAGGGGTTAACTAGGGAAAAATTGTAGTGGGGTGAGGGAAAAGGGTTTAAGAAGTGGAAGGTGAGGAAATCATAGGTCCCTCAATCATTTAAAATATGTGTTCCTAATTTTATCTATGTCGGGGATGTATCGTCGTGTCAAGTTCTACCTCTGCTGAATTACCAGGTTTCTCTCATGAAACGGGAAGAAACGAGCATGCTTATAGGTGATCATGCTATATTGGCTAAAACCCTCACTGAAATGTGGGAAGGAAAAATATAAATTAATCTAGAAATAAATTTGATTCCTCTTTTCATAAAGAAATATTTCAAATCTTTTTTAAATACTAATCGAATTCAAAGGAATTTGAGGTTTTTGATAATTTGGAGGAAAAACTTTTACATGTACCGTTCCTTCTAAGACAACAAATTTTTGAAAATTTGGGTATAATCAAGGTCTGTTTTGAAGGATTTTGTGTAAGGCCTGAATAGGGACAAGGCAAAGTTTGTGTTTTCAAAAAGCTTCCCATTATTTTCTGTCACCACACTTAAAATATACATTGTCCTCAATGTGCCCGTACATTATCAAAAGAAGATCAATAGACAATAAAAAAATGGTTTTATGTCAGGAAAAATCGGACATGGTTTCCTTAGTAACCTGGCACAATTTACAGGTGGAATGATTACCACCCCATTCAATGTGACCTCTTGGTCCCAGACAATCTTCAAAGGTGGTTGGTTACCTATTCAAAATGCTCAAAAGAATGATTTAAAACTAATATAATATTATAAGCTACTACTACAAATGTTTTATATTACATTTTAATCATCCAAGATCTAATGTCTAAAATGAAAATAAAAACATCACAAAATGATTCCTTTATGAAGGAATGCTAGATTACCAACTTCCTAAATCATCACATAATTAAGATAGTCCTAAGCTACTTATTCCACGGTTCCTAAAAGTTTCTTCTACTTAAGCTCCTTATTGTCCACCGAGCTCATGTGGGAGGAGCACGTCGTCGTCATCTCCGAGATTGATGATAAAATCATCAATGAAGTATTGTCCAGAATTAGAGCAGTGACGAGCATGTCGTCATTTCCAATCGGCTCTGTGGCGAGGACATTATCTCCTACCTCCTCTTCGGGCCAAGGTGCATCAAGGGGCACGAAGTGGGGTGCAAGGATTGGTCCCAACATCTCGCTCAGTTTAGCTAGAGACCCAGCAAGAAGCTTGAAGGCAACCGTTAAGAAGTTGACGCACTCATTGAGTTCAAGTTCCCTCTCGTAAGCTTGGTCTAGGTCCTCTGTAGTGTCATGCATTGTCTCACGAGTGTAACAATCATTTGAGCTTGACAATTGGCATTGTTGTGCCCCTCCGAGACTGCCATAACTGAAATTTCAGCAAAAAATCATGAGAGAATACGGTAATAGGGGAGGGCACGGGGTCGTGTCCAAGTACAGCATGGGGCCATGCTGACATGTCGGACAGCTCATTTTTGAGCTTTAAAAGACGAATAAAAGCTTAGCTTTTATGGTTTTTCATGCTTTTGATGTTCAATGAAGTTTAAGGGTCAATTAGTCACGATTTTGGGAAGAAAAGTGGGTTGAAACATACCAAAATCTAGTTAAAACATTGTGACAAGTTGGATCCTTTGCATGGTTAACTACGGAAGATTAGGATGAACTTGAATGTTCTTCGAGTTCATTCCTAGAGAGTGGTATGCCTAAGAAGATCAAAAGAGGAAAAATTGAATTGTTACCTTAAAGAGTATGTGTATTTTTTATTCTCCAAAATCTTAGTAAGTGATGTGAGAAGATTAGGTTGCATGTTAAGCCAAAAGACAAAGTTGACCTGCAGCTTATACAACATCAAATTGCACGGCACGGGGTCGTGTTGTGCATGTGTTAGAGCATGTTCTGGGTGTGGTCGTTACCGTGCGAATTATGTAATACTCTAGATTGTTGATTAGGCTAGGTTGCCAACGAACTGTGTAGCGAACCAATGGTTCGCTAGGTAGGCTGGTTCGTTGGGCAGTGTCACCTATAAATAGGTGGATTCTAGCTTAGAAATTTAGATTTTTGGTCATTTGGTCTTGTGTTGAGAGGAGAGGTCTGTCCAACCTCTCCCAGAGCTTCACTGATGTATACTTCTTCGGTTGTAATATTTTGACACATTTAATGTCACCTATAAATAGGTGGATTCTAGCTTAGCAATTTAGATTTTTGGTCATTTGGTCTTGCGTTGAGAGGAGAGGTCTGTCCAACCTCTCCTAGAGCTTCACTGATGTATACTTCTTCGGTTGTAATCTTTTGACACATTTAATGACTAGATTCTCCGTCTCTATCTTTCTATGCTCGGGAAACGATCTGTAACCTGTTTTAACATTAATATCAGAGCCGTTGGCTCATTTTCCAGATCCTATTTTTGTTATTGAAGTTTTTGAGACGTTAAAAAGTTTAATTAGGTGAGATTCAGTGAGTTTTTGATTGACTTTTTGATAAATCGAACATTCCTAAGTCAGTTTCGCACCTAATATGAGTGATTGAGTGATGAAATTCGACAAAATTACGAATCTGGATTGAAATTCATGAGTTTTAGTGTTGGTTCTTCGGTTAAACACGTCGGTTCGTTGGTTGATTAGTTTGGTTCGCCCTTTGTATCTTCAACCACCGAACCGGGACGCTCATCCACCGAACCAAGAAACTCATCAAACGAACCGTGGATCTTCATTCTCTGAACCATCATCTTCACGGAGCGAACCGTTAATGGTTTGTGGCGGTTACTCCGCCGAACCAATTGTTCATTGAAGTTAATGGTCCGCTCACATTATGGTTCGTTGGAGCTTATGGTTCGCCGCAAAGCGGACCATTATAGTTAATGGTCCGCTGACATTATCTTCATTCTCCGAACCGCCATCTTTATTCTGATTGATGACGATTGCTGGAAGATAAAGACCTACATTCGACAGTAACGTTCATGGGGGAATTTGTGAGAGTATGTTCCGGGTGTGATCGTTACTGTACGAATTATGTAATAGTCTTGATTGTTGATTAGGCTAGGTTGCCAACGAATGGTGCAGCGAACCAATGGTTCTCTAGGTAGGCTGGTTCGTTGGGCAGTGTTACCTATAAATAGGTGGAGTCTAGCTTAGGAATTTAGATTTTTGTTCATTTGGTCTTGTGTTGAGAGGAGAGGTCAGTCCAACCTCTCCCAGAGCTTCATTGATGTATACTTCTTCAATGGAATCTTCTTGAGTTGAACTGGTTTTCTGTACTTCAACATAACAAGCGATTTTCCAGTGATTGAATGGATCTTAGTTGGATGCTACTCATATTTTGGTCTTTGACGCTTCAAGTATCTGAATCTTCCTTGTCACTCTATATGTTCAGAGTCATACATCCAACAGATGATATCTCCAACAACTTCATCTTTATTATCGACATATCGTCTTTGCTTCATAGGTTTCACTAGAGGTACATATTTTTCCTTGTATTCTTTCATCCATTCATCAAATAATCTCCTACGTTCCTCTTCCTCAGCGATACTTTCAGACTCCGTTATCTTAGAACTTTTCTCAGATTCTTTCTTCTTTAATTCTTGTTCCGCTTCTTCCTCATCATCTTTACCAAAGAAGTTAAAACCAGTAGAAGAATCATCATCTTTAAAATTTCCATACACTTCTGGATTATCAGGATATTCTTCAGCAGTCATATCCTCAACTTCTACTTGTTCTTCTTGAACTTCAATATCTTCACTCGAATCATTCTCATTACCATAAGGTTCAACAACAGGAACATTATCAACTTCTTACAAATTCAAAGAATATATCTCTGCAAGTTGTTCTTTTGTAAATGCATGAATAAACTCTCCTTCCTCATTTACACCTTGCTCAGAAAAAGTAAACACCGCAGTTGAGCGTTGTTGTGTAATTGGAATTTTTTAGAGCATAATCCTATGCTGCAATGTGTCTCGTGTATTGTATCTAAATCAGAGAGTATGTGTGAGTCATAGGGCAGCGTACCATGGTCCATACCAAATGGTCCGCTGGTTAACGTACCAAATGGTACGTGGATGGTACGTTGGGCAGTAAGTTGATTAATAGAAATAGTTCGTGTTAGGGAGACTTCAGTATTTCTGTCATTTCTATCTTTTTAACTATGTGCAACTGAGTGTGGCTCTCTCTCTCTAGATCTTGTAACCTCATCTTAGTGAAATCAATAAAGCAAAGCTTTATTTACATTCGTGTTCATCGTATTGATCGAATCATGCAGTATTTGTCGGTGTACTTACAAGTGGTAGCAGAGCAATCTAGGTTGCTATACTGCCGTGTTTTGATCAAATTCGAAATTCTAGTGAGAGAAAGTTAGGTTTTTCTTATTTATCATTTTTCATCATTTTTTCTCAATTTCAGGTGTTTCTGATGTCAAACTTGATTGCAAAATGTTTCTAGTGTTTTTTCGTTGCTTATTGTTACAAATTTTAGTCCAAACTGTAAAAAATCTCAAAAATCAGTTGATTTTAGATGGGTACGCAAATGGTACTCTGGATGAACACGATGATACGCTCGATGATGTATTGGTATGTAGGAACATCTTCATAGAGTGTTTGGTATGCTTTTCGTTGGTACGGAGGAAAATGTTCATCGGTGGTACGCGACGGTTATTGTTGGTCTGCAAGCAGTTACGCCGTACCAAGGTGGTACATTACTGCTCATTGGTACGTTGATTTAGATTGGTCCGTTGCTTGGTACGCTGTCGAAGGTTGGTACGTTGTTGGTCTAGTGAAGGTTATTGGTACGAAGATCGATATTTTGGTACG
Source organism: Deinandra increscens subsp. villosa (assembly GCA_039602395.1). Taxonomy (NCBI): domain Eukaryota; kingdom Viridiplantae; phylum Streptophyta; class Magnoliopsida; order Asterales; family Asteraceae; genus Deinandra; species Deinandra increscens. The sequence continues at coordinate 80,592,862 of JBCNJP010000007.1, read as the reverse complement.
CTAAGTCAGTTTCAATTGTTAGTGCAAAATATGTGTGACGTGTGTGTATTTCAGTTAGTACAGTTAGTTGTTTGTTAGAATTGTTAATTATTGTTTTGGGTAGTTATTGTCATTATCCAATAGTTGAGGGTTAGTTTATAAATCCAATAAATTAATCATAAAATGTACGGAGGCTAGCAGATCATCGAACCGAGAAGCAGTCGAACCTTGTGTTCGGCAATTACGATCTGCCTCCGAACTTCAAGTTCGGCACTCAACTGGTTTCCCTATATATAAGGATTTTGGATTTCGGACGAAAGAACACACCCGGAATAAACTTTTCTGTGAGTTCTATCTTCTAGAGGAGGAGTTTTCGATTCTATACTATTTCGGATCGAAATCGAGGTCTAATTTGATCAAATTGATCGTGTTTGATTACGAGTCAAATTGTTCGGTTTTTTACTGTTAAATTGGATCTCAATTTGTGTTTTTTTCGTTCGTTTGGTTGATTCCAAGAGATTATAAGTGATAACACGAACCTATTGCAGCTTACCAAATCGATTTTTGTGGAGTTTTGGTAAAATTCGAAAATCACAGTTTGAGTTTTTCACGATGGTTCTTCCATGGCAGATTCATGAAAACTCACGGATTTGATTCAAAATTTACACCAGTAGTTTCGTTTGCTCACTAAGAATCTGTTGATGTTCATAGATTGAAATTTTATCGAGTGATAAGGAAATCGGAAATTTTCAGAACGTGAGTTTGTGTACGCCATTGATGTTCTTCGTTCAAACCTTCAAATCACAATCAAAAGTGTATGACTATGGATCTTTTTTCGATCAGAATCTGATTTCGAGCCTGCAGTAATAATCAATTTGAGTTATTAATCGTGATTTGGAGATTGAAGGATTTTTTTTCTGGATTGAAATATACATACGTACGTACGTACGTAATTTTGAAGAAGAAAGGAGTTTCTCTCTCCTTATTCATTCGATGGTGAAATTTTTATAAATCAGATTGTGTTTAAGTAAAGTTTCATTTAGGTCCCTCCAAATTTACTTTTTATTTCAATCAATTACACATACGTGTGACGGATTGTGTGATCCTAAATGAATTTGTAATCAGAGGGCTTAATGTCAATATTAGATATTATATGGGATACAAATCAAGTAAACAGACAATTAGAAAAGGTTACATACGGTTAACTTGAATTTCTTAGCTCATACGACTGATTCACTCGGTCTCATACGATTAACACATATGCGACTCTTTCACACATCGTTGGGTAAAATTTCAAGAAATTCAGTGGCAAATAGATCGAGTTCATCAATCAAAGTGATCAAATTTTTTTGGTCCCCCCAAAGAGATTTGAGTCCATATTTCAAGAGTTAGACATTAGAATTTGTTGTGACAAAGGTGATTAATATTTGAAAAGTTCGGGTTCAAAATTCAAAAGTTATGACACATTGGGTTCTCAGTTCAAGCGAGTTTATTTCTTTAAAAGGATTCTATCACTTGGTTATTTGAAGGATCCAGTTCATCAAATATTTTTGAGATTCTCCATTCAGCGAATAAATTTTTATTAGGTGGTGAAAAATTTGAGTTGAACAAGATGAATGGGATGCTAGAGATCACAGTGGTACCAAAGTTGTTGAAATTTGAAGATTATCAAGAATGGAAAAAGGATTTTGAGGTTTTTATTAACGCTAACTTTGATGAATTTTGGAAGGCGATTGATAAAAAGTTTTCATATCCGACTAATTGGCATGGTGTTCCAAAATTTCAAAGAGATCTTTCATTTGAGGAAAGGGAATGTTATGAAAAAGAATTAAAAGCTTATGATATCCTCACAATGGCATTGTCAAAAGAATTACTATCTCAATTCAAAACTTGCAAGGATTCTAAAATGTTATGGGATGTTCTTGCTCAGAAATATGCTGAAATGAATAAATCCAGAAAGAAGATTGACACTAAGGAATCTAAATCTTGTGCAAATTGTAAGATTCTGACAAAAACGTGTACTGAATATACTACCAAACTTGACAGTTATCAAGAACAAAACACAAACTTACTTGCTGATCTGAAGAATATGAGTTCAATATACAAAAAATTGTTGGAGGATGAAAAATTATACAAAGAGAAAATTGATGCTTTGACAAAAGAAGTGTCAGAATTGAAAGTCAAGCTTGAGATCAAGAACGAGAAGATAAAAGGTGTCATTCTGGAAGAAACAATGATGTTTCCAACTCAAAAGTCATCTTCTCACATATCCGTGACATTCTCTAAAAGGATTGCATTGAAAGAGAACAAAAATTTTTCAGAAAATCGTTAGACTTGTCAATTGTATTCAAAATGACAAGGAGATGATCGAGATAGAAAAAGTGTTTGAGGATGTCCAGGTTCAAAAAACAAAGACATTCCAATTGAAGAAGTTCAAAATGATGGTTCTTCAAAATTTGAAGCTGCTGAGAATGAATTAAAGCTTGAGCATGAGAATACGGAGTTGATTGCAAAAGTTTCAAAGCTGACTGAAACAAATGATGATTTAATGAAGGGAGTTCAGAAATGGAAGAAAGAAGCATGTGATATGGCAGTAGCTTTTGATGATTTGTTTGCAAAATCAAAGATCAAACTTGAAGGTCTAGAAAAGGATCTTGCTGATCTTACTGCTAAAGAATTAAGTCATCAAGAGGATAACATGAAGCTATTAGATACTAAAGTTGAATTGCTTCATGAAAACAAGTTTTTGAAGCAGAATGTTGAGATTTATAGACAAAAATGGGAAAAGGTTATTCAAGAAACATATGATGCTCAAGATCAGTTGAGGAGAGAAAAGTTTACTCTGAATAGAACAAGGAAGAACTTATTGCAACACAAAAAAGAGTTGGCTGAAGCACAAAAGATAATTACAGACATGAAGATTGAGGTTCGTGATTTCAAAAGACAGTTGCATAATCTCAATAATTCATCGTCTTTCACAATTTTTTTGTGCAAAAAGGAGAATTTTCAACAGATTTTCGGTGATGTTATTCTGAAAAGTGTTCCACCCCCTGTGGTTACTGAAAATTCTATCAATATTTTGAAAGAAATAAAAAAGTTCATGATTATTCAAAGTTTGCTGATACAAAGTCCGAAAACAAGAAGAAGTTGACATTTCAGAAGAATAAGGATGAAGATAAGTTTGATTCAAGAAAAGCACCAAAGTTTGACTCAAGGTCTACTTTTTTAGGTAAGGAAAAGGTTTTTGATGGCAATCTAGGAAAAGTGAAAGTCGACAAATTTTCAGAGATTGTGATTAATGAATCTTTTCTTTTCAATAAAAATATTTTAAATGCCATCAAGGATGAGTTTTCTCGACTTGCTTCACAAGGTCATGAGAAATCTAAGTCGGTACCAGATAAATCTAAAAAGAATGGTGGTCTGGGATATGAAAGCAAAGACGAGAACGTGCTTGTTGGAAAGGATTTCCAAGATGTGCTTGAGATAGAAGAAATTGTGGAGGATATCAAGGTTTACAAAGAAAAGGAGATTCCAATTGAGAATCATATCATGTGTGAACCTGATGCTGATTTTGTGTCAACAAATTCTAAGTTAGAGAGTCTAGAGAGTGATTCTTCTCAACATTCTACAATGTCAACAGAATCCATGTCATCTCCTAAGTTGGCTGATAGGAGAGCTTGCTTTTACTGCAACAAGACGGGACATGTGATTCGTGATTGTGCTACTCGAAAAAGGTTTTCACGTGGTTCATATCGATCATCATCATCCATTAAAATGATTCTTAATGAGATACCTACTAGCCAAAATCAGAAAAACCAATGACCACCAGCTTATAAGAAGCCGGTTGTTGGTAAAACCGCAAATTATGATGATTGGTCACCACAATTTTCAAAACAAAAACAATTTTTCCAAAATGAGTTTAAAATGCCTTACTCAAATGATTTTTCTTACTATGGGCCTAGACAACATCACCAACGTCATCCAAAATATGAGAACATGTTAGTTGGTGAGTTGTTAAATATTGTTTCTAACTTGTCGCGGTATGTAAATGGTTCTGATTCGCATCGGGCGAAATCGTCTAAACCATTTTGTTCGTGGAGACAAAAAATGGCAACCTCGGCGGGAAACAATTTTGTTGAGGATACGGGATGACCCAATCCGGTTTGGGTTCCCGTATTTAACTAAAAAAAGTTTGAGGTTGTGTGCAGGTACTTCAAGAAAACCTATTAGTGATTGCAAAGTTGCTGATAGTGGAGTATTTTGCCTAAGTTAGCGTTTATCAGAGTTGATATTTCACAAAATTTTTGAGAAAATGGTTTTCAAAATCTAAAAATGCGAGGTATCCATGTTGATCGGTCAATTTTATTTTCTTTCCTTTTACTTTCTTTCGTATCTTTAGGGGGAGAAATTTTAGAAAATTCAAAAATAGAGTTTGTTGAATTTTAGGGGGGAGAATATTTGAAAAGCACAAAAATAGTGTGATGTTTGTTTCCTAAAAAAATGAAAAATCTCAAAAAGAGAAATTGATCCAACCATGTGAGAAATGATGGTACATCAGCATACATTATCTGCCATGAATAAAGTAGAAAGAAAGGTTGTAGGTACTTGCTTGACTTGACTGAATGTGCTGAGTAGTCTGATATATGCGAGTATGATATAAAGATAACGCTTGCTTGATAATTGTGGTTACAAATCATGATGGGTACTATGCATATCTGGCAAAATAAATTGAGAAAATACCAAAAACAAAATAAAGAGACGTTCTGGTGTATGCTTGCTTTATTTTGAAAGATTTCAACTTGTTTGATTTTCTTTATTTTGTCAAACGATCGGACTTTCTCTGCGTATCGAAAGATCAACCTGGTCATTGTTCGTTTGACGTTCTGCATTATATTCTTTGGTGTTTCGTATAATCCATCGGACTTTCTCTGCGTGCCCACAAGGCCGACCTGATTGTTGTTGGATTATACAACTTCAACTTGTTTGATTTCTTTTAATTTATTTTCTCAATACTTATGCATTCTCTGCGTGCTCACAAGGCCGACCTGATTGCTAAATATTTGAGACTTCTGCTTTCTTTTTACAAGAAACACCATGAATTTGATATCTCTGTGGTATTTCATTCTGTATAAGCAAGTTTACAATATCAGTATGAGAAATTTGCTGCGAGTAACTTGGCTTGAACAAAAGAAAAATACAAAAATATGAAAAAAGCGGATTGCCAGTATTCCTGATTGTGTGGGTACCAATTATCAATGCTCGATAAATATACTTTATTTCATATCAGAAAGCTATAGACAATGACCTGCTTTAGCTGAAATAAACCAAACGGTTGTATTCTCAGTCAGCTTGGCTTGCATGCTTAGTATTTTAAAATTGCAGTGTTTACGATGCGTTATGTCTGATATGGTCTCATGTTGTGATCTTTCTCACCAAAAACAAAAATAGAGTTTAATTCTATATTGCATTTATGGTTCAGTTTATGAAAAATCAAAAAGATTTTCAGTGTGTTTTGATATAAACTTTGTAAAATCCAAAAAGATTTTCTTTCTTCTTTGTTTTTGATCTGATCGTCACGTGATAAAACAAATTTTTTCAAAATTAAATGTCTTGTTTTCTCCAAAGGAGAGTTTTGTTTCCAAGATTAAAGTTATGTTTGAAAAATAAAAACCGCACTTCTGTCTTCTGAAGATTGCAGGTTGAAATCGTCAAAGTCTTTCAAATACTGATCTCAGAATGGATTGCAAGCATGGATATGAAGTTGTCAAAGAGTTCATTACTTTCAGAAATGGTTCAGTTTACGCAGTCATGTTCCTGTCATGCCTACCCTATAACAACTAACAACAGTTTCAAAGAGTTGGAAGATCTGATACAACACACGTTAAGGGGGAGTTTGTTAGTGCAAAATATGTGTGACGTGTGTGTATTTCAGTTAGTACAGTTATTTGTTTGTTAGAATTGTTAATTCTTGTTTTGGGTAGTTATTATCATTATCCAATAGTTGAGGGTTAGTTTATAAAACCAATAAATTAATCATAAAGTGTACGGAGGCTAGCAGATCATTGAACTGAGAAGCAGCCGAACCTCGTGTTCGGCAATTACGATCTGCCTCCGAACTTCAAGTTCGACACTCAACTGGTTTCCCTATATATATGGAGTTTGGAGTTCGGACGAAAGAACACACCTGGAATAACCGTTTCTGTGAGTTCTATCTTCTAGAGGAGGAGTTTTCGATTTTCGATTTCAGAGTGAATTGATGTTAGGATCATGAATAGCTGTTGTAAACGAGTCTATTCATGTAATCGTTGATCCAATTCGAGCTATAAACAGAGATTAATTTACACTTTTGTGTTCTTAAGTTTCGGGTTAACTTTCGGTCTAAATTCGGTGTACAAATTCACTAGATCGGGACGAATCGCGTTTTCATCAATCAAATTTCAAAATGAGTGATTTTCAAGCATTTTCAGCTGCTCAAACTTCAATGCAACTCATGAAGAATTATGACAACGAAATAGGAAAAACTAAGAAAGTTTCCAAGTTGCTAAGATTGTAGGATTACCATAACTGGAAGAAACTATTTGAATCATATATATTCTCATAAGATGTTGACTGTTGGATTCCGATTGAAAAGGAATATGAGTATCCAATGTTAAGTGCTAGAAAGCCAAAGATGATAATTGATTTTGATACTGAGGAAAAAAAACATTTAACAAGATAGAAGAAAACTTATTGTTTTCTTACAATGGCATTACCTAAAGATTTGATGCATCAGTTTAAGAATAATACAACTTCTAAGGAATTGTGGGATGCTATTGCTGAAAGATGTGAGGGTAATGAGCAATATAAAAAGACTCGAAAGAAAGGAAAGAATTTGATAACTTTGGACATTGTGAGAATGAGAAAATGTCAAACTTGATTGCAAGATTTTCACATTTAATAAATAAACTTGAAGTTATACAAGTTCTAAGGGAGAATGATGAATTAAAAGAGAAATTTCTATAATCTTTACCTAACATATGTTATGATGTTAACACATGATCCAAATTATTTAACCTGGACATTCAATCAATTGACAAGCAAATTACAAGCTCGTGAAATAGAAATAATTATGAAAAAGTCAGCACATCCTTCCATTCAGAATCCTGAATTGTACTTTGGTGAAAATTCTGCTACCATGAATTCTAAAGCTGAGTCAAATTCTAGTTCAATCTTAAATCTTGCTCCAACAACTTTTCTTGCTGGGAAGTATGAATATTTAGGTTACTCTTCAGGTTGCAGTTTTATAACTCCTAAAAAATCAACAAACAATTCTATTCTTGCTCAAACAACTGAAGATTTAGCTGCATTGATATTTGCTTTCATATCATCTTCATATGGATTAATGAAAGATCATGAGCATCGGATCGTCTACTCGATATAGCTATTTCGGATAAGAAATGAGTAATTAAAGATTGTTTTATTGATCTAGAAGAACAATTACAATCTCTGGAACACTGAGAATCAACACAGAGAAATACTACTAAAAATACATACTTAAGATCTATACTCACTCAACTCGTTACAAATGACAAAGAAAAACTCTCTATTTATATAAGACCTGCCGAATCCCAGCCGAACTGGTGGTTCCCCTGATCCAAACTGCGAGTTCGGATCCAGTTCGCTAGGTAACAAACTTCTCTTGTTTTGGTCTTCACATCGTCTTGTTCAGATACTTCACACGACGCTTAGAATATGCATCAACAAACTCCCCCTCGACGTGTGCAGTATCTTATCAACACAGAAAACTGTATCTTCAATCAAACTCCCCCTTAAGTGCAGAATCTGTTCATTCAAAAGAAATACATCTTCGAACAAACACTCCCTCAACTTGATAGTAGCTTGATTCTTAAATACTTTGATGATGCAGAGTGTGTTTCTATTTTTATCAGCATCTTCAGAAGAATTGAAGTTGTGACATTTCTTTCACTTAGCAAACTGCTCAAACATAAATAATCCCGGCACAAAACGTCTCTTTAAGACTCGAAGATATGTTTTTGAAAATTTAATTTATATCACGTGTTGATCAGATCGAAAATAAAGCTGAAAAAATCTTTTTGGCTTTTAGAAAGTTTATATCAAAAGAAACTTATTTTTTTATTTTTCAAACTTATACTAAAACACACCAACTTATCAGAAATGAAATGAAATTGCAATTGAAAGAGCGTGGACATGGCGGATCGTACTCAACTCATATACATTTGGTAATAATTCGATAACAAACGAGAGTAAATAACAAGCTCAATCTTATTGAAACCAAGAACAGATTATCAATACAGACTCAGAGCTAAACACTATCAAAACACAGACTTAGCAAAACTCTCTTACATAATTCAAACCTATCAACCTATATATATAGCATAAGTCTGTCTGAACCCTATAGGTCGTCCGAACCTGGAGTTCGGCCAGGGTTCGGCCAGGGTTCGGCAGGCTTGAAATTTACTTCTCCAAAACTTCGTCTGATCCAGCATGTTGCCATCTTCAGGTACTAACAAACTCCCCCTTGGCAAATGCTGGTTAGTCTTGATCAAACTTCAGCTCCAGTCTCTATCCCTGTCCAGTTAATCTGATGAATATGTCCAGCATAGATTTCGAATGCAAAACAAATCCGAATCACCACTTTGAACTGCAAAGCTTGCTCCATATAATCTGGGTGAAACAGAATCTGATTGTGATACAACACATCTATGTCGGCCCTTGATAAGTTAATCAGCCACGTTGGATCATACAACTTCACAACCCTGTTGTCTTCTTCCAACACAATAACTGCTTCTCCAGTCCTCTCATTGTAATACCACCATTTCAGGTTTCTTATAAAATCTAACCCCATCGTCATCAATGGAATCTTTTTAATCACCGTTGGCTTTGTCTTGAAAGTAAGAATTATCAGCTTCTTCCTCGTTTGTTTATGAATCTTTTTTAAATGTCTACGCCTTTTTGGTTTATGAGGCTTCATGTATTAAAATCCAAAAGCACATTCTTTTTCAATTTTCTTTTTGAAATGAAAACCTCTCCAATCAGTGCCATAGTTACAAAAAGGTTTACGAGTAAGTTCCCGAACATCCCACATCGGCAATGTATCAAAGTCTCGTGCTGATTTGAAATATTGAATTCGATCCATGTTGTCATTTAATTGCATAGCACTGAAGACTTTCAGCATAAATCCAGCTGATAATTTCTCCTGAAGCATGACCCTTGAATTTAACATGTGTTCTTTGCTTAATTGGCTTAGGAGGAGGAACGTAATTAGCATGAAATGTCTTCATGTATTCATTGAAAATCCATCTTTGATTTTGTTCCTTTGCCTCTTTAGCAATCGGGTCTTCAGGTTTTTCTTCCACTTTCTTTCTCAATTTCTCCTCAGCTTCAGCACTTTTCTCTTTGGGAAATACTTCGAAATCATCACCGGTCTGATTCTTGTTGAAATTAGAGTATAGATCTGGATATTCTTCTTTAGTGATATCCTCAATCTCAATTTCTTCATCAAACATATCCTCTTCAGACTCTGGTTCAGACGATTCGTATTTATCAGGTGCAGCTTCAGAGGCTTTCTTCATCTCATCGTCGTTTAACTCAAAAACTGCTTGAAGTTGTTCAGATGTCAGTTCACCAACAAACTCACCTTCCTCTAGTCTCTGAAGCATCTGTTTGAACTCATCCATACTCGTCGAAGCTTGATTTGACATAATTGAAGTTATCGGTATAGCTTCTCTTGAATCAGACCCCCCCCTGGGATGTAGAAGCCCCAACACCCAAACCAGTATTTTCGGTTGGGCCCGAACCTACACCAACATTCCCTTGAGGATCTTCATGATCAGGATCATCATTCAAATACTTCAAATAATCCTCTTGACAACCAGAACCAGATCCAATCTCCCACTTAGCTTTAAATTTTTGCATCAAGAATTTTATTTGCTCACTCATCTCAAGAAGCATAGCACTCTGGGTCTAACTAGCCTTATTCAAACGTTGAATCTCCTGATTTTTGGCTGCTACACCACTTGTCAATAGTAAAAGCATTTGAGATTTCTCTTCATCCTTTCTCTTTAATACTTCAATCACCTTCGATTGTTCAACATTCTGGACTTTCAAGGCATCAATCTGTAATTGTTGCTCAAGTAAAGCACTATTCAGCAGACTAGCATGTGAGAAAGAAACAGAGCCTTATTCAAGATTAAAATTCATATCTGGAGATGCAGTTGAAGCTGTAGCAGTTGCGAAGATATGAGTTGTTGGTTTTGAACCCATAGACTGATTAACTTACTAAGCACCAGCACTTGCTGAAGGTGTTGTGCTAGCTGATGTAGACCTTGTAGCATTCATCAAATCTTGTAAAAGCTCAAACTGAACATTAGCTGGAGCTGTAGAAACAGTAGTAGTAGTAGTAGTAGGCGTAGTTGCTGCAGACACTGATACAGCAGGACCAGCTAAAGAAGATACCCTGGGACGAGGTTGCAAAATATATTGTTGACATTTATGCTTTTTACGTCTCCCACCAGCAGCAATTGACTTCTTCCTCCGTTTTGAAGGAGTGATAGAAGAAGTAGCATTAATTGGCTGTTGTCGCTTACCAGGAGCATCATCATCGGGATCATAATCTTCATCAGACTCAACTGGAGACTTATCTGCATACACACGACCAATGTAACAGTCGTTGGTCTTCTTTAAACTGGTACGATAATGCCAGATGCTCATCAATACTTTTCTTGACCTTCTTGTTCTTTGAACCAACCCGTATATAAACAAACGGGTCGTTTGTATCTGAGACATCTTCAGAGTTAGGCTCAAGAAAATCATCATCATCTGATTCTTCATCTTCATCAATCAAGGTATTAACAGCTGGTGTCTCAGTCACGCTGACAGTTGCAGGAACTTCTTGTGCTGAGACCACCGGTTCAGAGACAGGTGGTTGAGAGACAACATGCTCTTGAACTCTCGGATTTTGTACTACAGGTGGTGTCTGGGTCTTTCGGTTGGATCTTTTAGTTCTTGATTGTTGTGGTTGCTAATTTTGTTCCATAATCCAACTATAATCTAATTCTTCAGAATCATTGTCTTGTGTATGAGGAGGTGCACCCCGAGCTGGTGCCATATAATTGGGATTAGCCAAATGACCAATCAATCGTTTCAACTTTGGAATATCAGCCGGTGCCTTATCTGATATGAAGCCAATGCACTCATACTTGTCTCATTCATATGCTTCATTTCAAATATCTGAGCTTCATCCTTCCCCAAACTTGGATACAGATTATTTAAAATCATCTGAAGAAACCTCGGGTACAAAGCTACTTTCTTTTGCCTCTGAGTTAAATTCTCTCTCATGTAAAAGAAAATCAGATCGACAATGTTGTAAGGACGGTTCATTATCAAAGCATTCATCAGCGATATCATCTTCTGATTAAGTTTATCATGCCCCGTAATCCTGTTCCATAGACAATGTAACAGAACATGTGCCAGAAACTTGTATGGCACGTTCAAAGATGACTTATATTTCCACTCACGGCTTGGATCATCAGTGTACCATCATTCAATTGTAAAACCCTTCTAACATCTGCTTCAGTGAATGTAACGGTTTTATTTTGTATAGTTGCAGTAATCCTAATTGGATCATCAGAAATACTTCTCGCAGTAGACCAAAATTCCACAACAATATCCCGATACATGTCACACTTTTCTGTAATAGCATAATGTATCCTCGATCTACGTAGAAAATTAAATGTTATGTTTATCACCGAGTCTAAATCGTTCGACATTTCTGAAAACACATAAAATAAAAAGTTCGTTAAATTCAATGTGATTATAAAAAAAGTTCACCAAAAACATGAGTTCATTGTCATTCGCGTCAACAACCGACTTTTTTATTAAAAAAAAATTAAAGTTGCGAACCTGGTCCGAACCTTGTCTGAACCTTGTCCGAACATGTTTTTGATTGCCGAAGCTCGTCTGAACTTGACCTGGTCAAAGGTCAATTGTTGACCTTCGGTCAACGTCCGAACCTTGTTGGTCAACGACGAACTTCAGACGAACATCGTCCGAACTTCGGGTTCGGCGGATGAGGTTGAGGTTCGGCACTGGACGAACACCGAAAGGTTAATCTTCTCAAAAATCTCTACCAGATCGAATTAGATCATAAAATTTGAACCCTATGTGCGGTTTTTGATTACGAGTTCATAGACATAAGTTTTATCATCTGCAATCGACTCTAAGTATGTCTAATTTCAGATCTATGACTGTAAAAGCCCTCGACACCATTTTGAACAAAAATCACCACATAAAACGACCAATCAAGACACCAAACACACCAATGTAGTCGAAATAATGATTTTTACCTTAATCCAGTCACCAATCTCTCTAAACAAGCAGTTAAAAAAAATTAGAAATTTTGGCAGAGGTTCGGTAGGAGTTTGTGATAAAGAGAAATAGTGAACCTTCGAACCTCAAGATTGGCGTTTTATAGCCAGAGAGTTCGGCGCGTCCGAACTTCATCCGAACTCTAAGTTCGACGGAATCAAACCTCCAAACCCTTTCTGAACTTCTCCTTCGGTGACGCCGAACTCTGTCCGAACTCGGACTTCGGCGTGTCCGAACTCTGTCCAAACTTGGACTTCGGCCCTTTTTTCAAATTTTTCATTTTTAACCCTTGATTTTGAAGAATCTCAAATTGAACCCTAAAAGTTTCAAATTTTATCAATTTGCATCAAACTTCGCTCAATTCAATGATGAAATTACTAATTCCAATCCCATTTGTTTATAACCAGCATAATTTTAGTTTTTCACTATCGGTTGATCGAAAATAAGGCAGAAAAAAATATTTTTGATTTTATAACATTCTCAAACACACCTAAAATCTTTTTGGATTTTTACAAAATTATGCTAAAACACACCTAAAATATTTTTTGAAATTTTCAGATATGCAAAAATAAATAACCAAACAGAAATGAAATAAAAAAATTAAAAAGCATAATAACTTAAGCTTTTTGTGAGAGAACCAGACACGCGATCATTTCAGCCAATATGCATCAGACACACTTCAATTTCAATTTTAATCAGCATGCAAGTCAAGTTCGCAGCAAATACAGCTTTTCAGTTTATTTCAGTTCAGGCAGATCAATTTTTATAGCTTTTTGATATATTAAGGTATGATTTAACATGCATTTAAAATATAATAGCCCACACAATCCGAAATACTGGTAATCTATTTTTGTATTTTTCACAGAATTTGAATTTCAACAGAGATTTATCGTCCATGGTGTTTCATACAAAAATAAAGCAGAACCCTAAACAAACAACAATCATGTCGGCTGGTAGGCACGCAGAGAAAGTCCGATTTTTTTAGGAAAATAAGAAATAGAAAATAAAGCAGGAGTTGTATAATCCAACGACAATCAGGTCGGTACTCACGTACACGCAGAGAAAGTCCGATGAATTATACGAAACACCAAAGAAAATAAAGGAGAAACGTCAAACGAACGCCAATCAAGTCAATCTTTTGATACGCAGAGAAAGGCCGATCGTTTGACAAAATAAAGAAAATCAAACAAGTTGAAATTTTTGCAAAATGAAAGCATGCATACACCAGAACATCTCTTATTCTGTTTTTGCTATTTTCTTTTTTTATTATTGTGAAAAAGACACAACATCCATCATGATGTGCCTCACAATTATCAAGCAGAAATTTGTTAAGTTGATATCATACTAGCATATATCATATTTGCCTTCAAACATTCAACTAACCAAACAAGTACCTACAGCCTTTCTTTCTACTTTATCCATGGTTGATAACATACGCTGATGTAATATCATTTCTTGCATGGTCAGATCAATTTCTCAATTTTTGATTTTTTCAAAATCTTTTTATGCTTTTTGCATTTTTCAATTTTTTTATAATCTTTGCATTTTCAATTTTTAATACTTTTTGCATTTTTCAATTTTTTTAATTTTCTGATATTCTCCCCCGAAAATACAAAACTCTATTTTTGGATTTTATATAAGAAGAAAAGAAATCAAAAACAAAAATTGAACAACCGACAATTACTATTTTTGGATTTTTGTATGCCGTTGATCTGCAAAAGATATCGAAAGCGGGTTTGTCAAATGCCTTAGTGAAAAGGTCCAATTTTTGAAAATCAGTGTGGATCTTTTGTAGATCAATCAAGTGTTTCTCATAGCAATCACGGATAAAGTGATAGAGAATATCGATGTGTTTTGTTTTAGAGTGATGAATGGGGTTCTTAGTAATACAAATGGCAGCCAAATTATCTATATGTATAGGCGTAGTAAGAGACTGCAAACCATAATCCCTCAATTGTTGTTGAATCCATAAAACCTGTGAGCAGCAACTTGCAGCCGCAATGTATTCAACTTCTGCAGTGGACGTAGCAACGGATGTCTGTTTCTTACATTGCCAAGACACCAACCTATCGCCTAGGAATTGACATCCAGTCGTGGTTGACTTGAATTGCCATCCGCCGTAATACGAATCTGAGTAGGCAGATAAGTCGAACTTGTTGATACTTGAAAAGTGCATCGTGTGAAGTATCAAACCAAGGTTCAAGATTCAAGTTCAAGGCTTGGGTTACTGCTAGCCGAATCTGGTCCAAACCTGGAGTTCGGACCTGCCAAACCTGGAGTTTGGACAGGATTCGGCCACCATCTATAAATAGGTTGCTTGGTCTTTGTTTGATGCACGAGTGTGTAGCAGAGTGAATCTTAAGTGTATGTTTACTAAGGTGTAATTCTCTTTGTCTGTATCTGAGTGTTACGGATTGTAATTGTTCATAGATTAATAAAACAATCGGTTAATTACTTGTTTCGTATTCCAAATAGCTAGATTGAGTAGACGATCCAACGCTCACGACTTATCAAGTGGTATCAGAGCTTTCTGGTTCATTCTTCTAATTTGTGGTTGCTATTTTTGGAGTTTTTGAAATGAAATGAGTAGTTTTTGGTGATTTTCAAGTGTTTTCACAAATTTTTGATCACTTTGATCGAGTCTTTTGTGAAAATTTTGCTCCTAAATCATTTTTCATCACATTTTCTGATCAACTGCTTCAAATCTCTTCAAAATCAGTAAAAAATTGAGCGTTTTGAGAAAATTATGATGAAGTTCGGCTGTAACTGTTCAAGTTCGGACTAACTGCTCCAAAATTCTAGTTCGGACAGAGTTCGTTTCGAGTTCGGTCATAGTTCGGTCATCGTTTGGAAGTTTTCTAGTTTGGTGGTGTTTCGGTCGAGGTTCGGATTTGTAAGGAATATTACGCTTGGAAGATTTCCGGCTGAATGCCAATTTTACTATGTTCCGGCTGAAGTTGAAGTTGAAGAGGAATTCTCACTTCAAGCAGAACTGTCAATTCAAGCGGAAAGAAGCAGTTTTGTCCTTTAGCGGATATTCCGGGTGAACTCGATTATCCACCAGATAATGAGTTCAACCTGACTTTTCCTGAGATGTCTTTTCAGCAATTCCAATCCTGCAAAAGCTTCTTGTATGCCTTTATATCTGATTCAAGCCGCTCTCCTAAAGTAGTATGTCGCTGCAAACACGCAAGATATTCCAATTGCCGATGTTTATTCTTTTGGTAGTTTATATTTGAGTTTTTAGTTTACGGTCTAGATTAGATCGCATGAGATCAATGGCTGTCATTGATCTCATCAGCACTATATATAGCATAGCTAGCTCTTAGTTTACACACAGTTGTCATCTTTGTTGTTATCAGTTCTTGAACAACTTGTAATAGTGTAGCTTTGAGTTAATGCAAAAAAGAGCCGAGTATTTGATACTTTGTTGTTACTATAATTCTGCAAATCAAGCTTTTACATTATACACAAGAACTCAATATTGCTTAAGTAAAGTGAAATATAACTTTAATTCCGCAGGGTTATATTTGCAAGTAAAGGGCTTTGTTTAAGTTTAACTCTAACTTATAACGATCCTACAAGTGGTATCAGAGCTTTGGCTCCTACCTTGAAGACTTTCTGTGCTTCAAGGTTGATACTTTACTTGCTTACTTTACAAGCTTTGCTGTTTTATCTTTCTAAAAAGTTTTCAAAATGAGTGATTTCAGTTTAAGTTGCCCAAATGGTTCTTCCAACAAACCACCAATGTTCACTCCTGATGACTTTGGTACCTGGAAACTCAGGATGGAAGGTTTTGCGAGGATTTTGGACCGTCGTATTTGGAAATCTTTCACTGAAGGACCCTACTCACCCATGGTTTCATCTGCTGATGATGCAGGAGTCAAAATACCTAAACCACTAGATAAATATGTTGAATCTGACTATACTGCTCTTGAATTTGACCATAAGGCATATTGGACTCTACAGGCTGCACTTCCTAATTCCATTCTAAGTGGGTTCAAAGGATATAAAACTGACCTGTGGAATGCCTTAAGTGAAATGTATGAAGGAACCAGTGAAGTTAAAGAAAACAGGAAAGATGTCTTAAAACAGAAGTATGAAAACTTTACTTTCAAATCTGGTGAAACAATGACAAACCAGTACTTAAGAGTTGTTTATTTGCTTGATGAACTCCAAAAAGTAGATGTAAAACTAGACCAGGTAGATGTTAACAGAAAGTTCTTACGTTCCCTGCCTTCTGTGTGGACAGTTTACACTGTAAGCATCAGGGAATGCAAAAACTTGAAAAAGATGAGACTTAGTGAACTTCATGGCATACTCAGTGCCTATGAAATGGAACTAGATCTTAAACAAAATCATCTTCTGAGTCAACTCAACTATTTTCATCTGCACTAGTAACTACTGATTTTAACTGTCAAAGGCCTTCAAACTCATCATCATATCAGTCACCTATTGTCAGTTTCCCTGAGACACTAAGGTGTCAAGATAGTTTTTCAAACATGTTTGAAAACTCTCACAATGCTCATGTAGCAACTGACTCATACCAAGGCTTCATACCCGAAGATCTTGAGTGCATAGGTGCTGATGATTTGGAAGAAATGGACATTGTGACTCAACTTGCTATGGTTTCTGTCAGAGCTCAAAGTTCTATAAAAGAATCGATAGAACCTACAAGGGAGCAAAAGGTGCTCACATAGGCCTTGACAAAAGCAAGGTGAAGTGTTATAACTGTCACCAACTTGGTCATTTTGCAAGGGAATGCCCTCAACCAAGAAGAGAAGGACAGAATCAAGGTCATGTTCAAGGGAAAAATCATGGAGGAAGCAATTCAAACAAAAACAACTCTGGAAACAACTCAGGCTCCAAACCCACCTCACCAAAACCAACCGGAAATCAAAACCACCAAAATATGGTAGCTGCTGTTGCAAATCAAACCTCATGTGTTGAATGGGAAGATTTCGTTGCTGAGTTTGAGCCTGTTAACCATGCTTTGATGGCCAAACAAGACTCCACATCTGATCAGGTAAACTCTATCCCATAGAAAGTTCTAGAAAGTCTATGCAGCCCTGCCTGCATAGAAAAAGTGTCAAAGTACCGAAATCACAACACTGACTTGATTGATGAAGTTTCGAATCTAAATGAGTTAAAGGAATGTTTTAAGAAAACTGAATCTTCATATATCTCAAAAATTGAAAATTTAACCAAAGAATATGAACAGTTGAAACAAACCAACTCAGTGCTTGAAACTCAGCTTGATGACCTGCTTTGTCACACCCCCAAATAACCACTAACGGTGTTTATGCCGTTAAGGGGTGCTGCTAGACCAGGATTCACAACCATTAGTTACAAATACTAAATGAATCAGAGTTAGTTCAAAATCAGTTATAAAGTAAAGTCTCAAATACAAACGCAGCGGAATAGAATATTGTCTTAGCACTAACCACGTGCTTTACATAAACATTGTATTAAAATTCCCAAATAGTTCAATTAAAATAAAAGTCTTCACGTGCCATGCCAACCCGCTCCTGATACTCCTTAGCGATCTGCAAAAGTTTAAACCACGCAAGTGTCAACCTAACGGCTGGTGAGTTCACAGTGGGCTTGTCATGCATTGGCCCGGTTTCATAATCATAATTTGTCTCAAGGTATACATACATAGTATTCGTTCGTGGAAAACAATGCAAAATGTTATGTCTTAGTTTATAAAGGAATTGTCCGTGACCTACGTCATCGGGTATGTACTAGTTTCGTATAGTTAAAGTGCTCAACCGATATCGCGGGTAGCTAATCCGTTGTTCCATGCACTAAGGAAGTTTGCACCAAAGCTGACTATAATTTATCGTAGTGGCCGGGCCATCTAGTACTGCGGACCTACGTCATCGCGGATTTGCCTCCCCCGTGTCCTCTCGGGATCACGGTCAGATAGGCTGATATTGTACCTTCGTGCACTCCCCGTGCCACGGGGCGGAGTTTGTCAAACTCCAGTAGATCTACCCAACATCCCCTCGCTTTACAATTAATGGTACAATTTAGTTGAGGACTTTTAAGTTTTCAAGGCATCCTTAGAAATCATGTGATATCATGTGGTTTAGACTTTAACCTACGCTAGTCATATTAAAACGGTTTTCGTTTCAGAAATAGTTTGTTAAGTTTTTACAAGTGTTTCCCATAAAACACTTCAAGTTCATCCAATGGGTGCCGAGCACTCCGAGTTTTCACGTTCATCAGGGAGGTGCCTCGCACTCTCGAGTTTGTCAGCATTGTTTTACTTTTAGGTATTCGGTGTGACCCAAACGGGTCACGATAATCGGGTTAGTGACACTCACCTTTGGTTGCACTGCTACACTTGCTAATATTCCAAGTATGCTTAATGAAGACCTATGAACACGTTTAGGTCTTAAGTATTAGTTTTGTGTCTAATCTTTACTTAACGTCGCTATGGCCCATAACATAGCACGTTGGAACTTATGACTCGACATACAGACACACGACACCGATGGTTGATCATAAACAAGGGTTCATACATATCAGAAATCAAAGCATGTATCATCATGGCATAATCATGTACGTCATGGCATAACATTCAAGCAAATTGTATAAGTTTAGATTTCTGGTCTCAGTTTCGCTAGCAGTTTCGCTAGTCAGTTTCGCTGTGTGCACGGGCAGCACTTTCGCTAGGCAATGCCCGATGACACAGTTTCGCTAGGCTAGTTTCGCTCGAAACTGTTGGCACAGTTTCGCTAGTCTAGTTTCGCCCGAAACTGGTTTGAACTTTCGTTCAGGGAATTTCGCTCGGTAGATTCGCTCGAGCTGGTCTGGTCGGTTTACCCAGCGACATTGCAGTTTCGCTGCATAGTGTCGCTGGAAGGAGATATACATAGTTTCGCTGGACAGTTTCGCCCAGAGAACACCACAGTTTCGCTGGTCGCGAAAAACATACGGATCAGCCTAAAAATCAACCTAACAGTTTCCGATCTTACATGCAATTCATTATTTAGCATACATGGGCATTTACCAACATAAATCAGTAAGCTTTAACACCTTAAACATGCATTTTGTCATCAAATCACCCAAAACACATATAAAACCCTAAAATGGCTAAAATGGCATAAATCTTTGTCATGGATGGATTTCACATGTAAAGTTATCAACTTTATGGTAGTTCTAGCAATCCTAAGCAACATATCAGAAGATCTAACCATATCATAGAGATCTAGGCATGCTTTATGAAGAAACATATAGAAAACATAAAAATGGTGGTTTTCGGGACTCACGATTCGATCTCCAAGCTTGATGGATGGTGATTTGGGGCTGAGATCTCGATGGCTCGGTGTAAATCTCGACTGACCAGATTTCCAGAGGTGTGTGTGTGTTTTGGAGAGAATGGTGCAACAAAATGAAGCAACTAGGGCTTTATGTTATTATATATCAGGGCCTAGTTTCGCTGGCCAGGCGAAACTGGCTCTGATCACAAGTGAGCCAACAAGCTGTCGGGCGACATTATAGTTTCGCCCGGTAGTTTCGCTGGTTACCCAAAAATGGTCAGTTTTCACGTAATCAAGGATTTACAATTCGTCATGCTATTCATAATATTAAATCATGCATTTAAATCACATTGCACATAATGACATCAATAAATGGACACATAACACATATGGGCGGGTTCGGTGATCAACCAAAGGACGTGGACGTATTCGGCCTAGTTAAGCATTAGTTACTAAGTTAACACTTATAACGTAACTAACGGAGTTTGTCTAACGGAAGTTAACCTTGGAATTTCCGGATGTCACATCCTTCCCTTGTAATTGGAATTTTCGTCCCGAAAATTATTCTAGTGCCGTAGCGTTCGCAGCATCAGCTGTCGTCGTTGCTGGGGAAAGAAAGCAAAAGTTTTAGGGTCGTCACATCCTCCTCCTGTTACAGGAATTTTGGTCCCCAAAATTAAATCATACCTTGAGTTTCTGTGGACGCTTGCTCGAACAAGTGAGGATACTTTTTCTTCATCTGATCCTCTCGTTCCCAAGTATATTCAGGTCCACGCTTTGAGTTCCATCGCACCTTGACGATCGGAATCTTGCTACGTTTGAGGGTTTTCTCTTCGCGTCCCATGATTTCTACCGGTTGTTCGATAAATCTCAGATGTTCGTCAATTTCCAATTCCTCCAAAGGAATTATTTCGATGTCTTCAGCCAGACATTTCTTTAGGTTCGAAACGTGAAACACGTTGTGAACTCCATCGAGTTCAGCAGGGAGTTGTAGTCGGTAGGCCACCGGGCCTACTTCCCCAATGATTTCAAATGGTCCGATATAGCGAGGATTTAACTTCCCACGCTTTCCGAAGCGTATCACGCCTTTCCAGGGAGATACCTTTAATAGCACCTTGTCGCCTACCTCGAACTTCAAAGGTTTACGGCGTTTGTCAGCATAGCTCTTTTGTCTGTCACGTGCTGCGGCTATCCGTTTTCTGATTTGTATAATCCGTTCGGTCGTATCGTGAATGAGTTCTGGTCCGGTGAGTCCCTTCTCACCCATTTCAGCCCAGCACACGGGCGATCTACATTTTCTGCCGTAAAGAGCTTCAAATGGTGCTGCACCAATACTTGAGTGATAACTGTTGTTGTAGGAGAACTCCACCAACGGAAGGTGAGCTTCCCAGTCTTTACCAAAATCGAGAACGCAAGCACGGAGCATGTCTTCTAGAGTCTGAATGGTTCTTTCCGTTTGACCATCGGTCTGCGGGTGGTAAGCTGTACTCATATCCAGTCTAGTTCCCAACGCTTCCTGCATAGATTGCCATAATCGGGAAGTAAATCGAGGATCTCGATCAGAGATAATAGTCTTAGGCACTCCATGTCGTGCCACAATTCGGTCAATGTATAGCTTAGTTAACTTATCCATGTTGTCAGTTTCCTTCATCGGGATAAAATGTGCAGATTTGGTTAATCGATCAATGATAACCCAAATCGCATCCGGTCGATTTGATCGATGAGGTAATCCCGTTACAAAATCCATCGAGATATCCTCCCATTTCCATTCTGGGATCTTTGGTTGTTGCAACAATCCAGAGGGCTTTTGGTACTCAATCTTCACCCTTGAGCATGTTAAGCACTTAGCCACATATCGCGCAATGTCGGCTTTCATGTTCGGCCACCAATACAAACCCTTTAAATCTTGGTACATTTTATCTGATCCAGGGTGCACCGAATATCTTGATTTGTGAGCCTCGTCCATCACGAGCTCACGAAGATTTCCAAGTAAGGGAATCCAAATTCTATCATTATAATACCTGAGTCCGTCGGACTTAACTTCAGAATTTCCATCCACCCCTCGCAGTGCTTCGGCTGCGAAATTTTCTTCCTTTAAAGCTTCTTGTTGGGCATCGCGGATCCAATCCGGCAATCCCGTGTGGATGGTAAGTTGCAGCGCTCGTACCCGTCGAGGCTTTTCATACTCCTTCCGACTTAATGCATCAGCCACAACATTGGCTTTTCTCGGGTGATATTTGATTGCTAAATCATAATCGTTCAGTAACTCGACCCACCGTCGTTGACGCATGTTGAGATCCTTCTGATTAAAGATGTGTTGTAAGCTCTTGTGGTCAGTAAATATTGTGCACTTTGTTCCGTAGAGGTAATGTCTCCAAATCTTGAGTGCATGAACAACTGCTCCCATCTCCAAATCATGCGTTGTATAATTCTTCTCAGTGTCCTTCAGTTGCCTTGACCCATAGGCAATCACCTTGTCTCGTTGCATCAACACGCAACCGAGTCCTTGGATAGATGCATCGCAATAAACCACAAAGTCGTCAATCCCATCGGGTAACGCGAGAATTGGAGCTGAGCATAGCATATCTTTAAGAGTTTGAAACGCGCGTTCTTCTTTTTCACCCCATCTATATTGCACTCCTTTGTGCGTTAAGGCCGTTAAGGGTTGAGCCAACTGCGAGAAACCCTTGATAAACCTTCGGTAGTATCCGGCAAGTCCCAAAAATTGTCGGATTTCGGTCGGCGCTCTAGGGGTAGACCAATCCTTGATAGCTTCTACTGTAAGGAAATGATTTTCTGAGTCAACCGGATGAAGACGAAGATTTCCGGTTGAAGATATGTTCAAGCGGAAAAACGCTCAAGCGGAAGCTTTTGTCAACCGGAAGCTCAACCGGAAGAACATTTCCGGGTAAACTCTTTTATCCAACAGTATAAAGAGTTCAACCGGAAAAGTACAGAAAGAATACTTTTGCAGAATTCAGACCTGCAACAACTTATATTCTTCCAAAGTCACATCCTAGCCGTCTCCTACTTATAGATAAATGCATTTTGCACATTTCCTCTTTTGTATGTTTACTAATGTTCTTTTAGTAAGTTTATTGTTTGACTTTCATGTACGGTTAGATTAGCCCGTATGAGATCAACGGCTGTAGTTGATCTCCTTAGTACTATTTATAGTTGTTAGCTAGTTCATTCACAAGTACCCGTTTCAGTGCTTACACTTGTAACAGTTTGAACTTGAGTTAATGCAAATAGTACCGAGAAATTTATTATCTTGTGTTCACTAGTTTATGCAATCAATACAATCAAACTACAAGTATAAGTAAAACAAAGCTTAAGTAAAAACAAGTATGATACAACTTTATTCCGCATGGTTGTGATCTTCAAGTAAAGAGTTCTTGTTTTAATTATTTCTCTGAGTAATTAACGGTCCTACAAGTGGTATCAGAGCTTTGGCTCTACACTTTGAAGACTTCTAGTGCTTCAAAGTCGATACTTTACTTGCTCACTTGAGTTTTTACAAGCTTTTTCTGTTTTAAAAACTGTTTTTTCACAATGACTGACTTAACTCTTGGTTCACTAAATGGTAGCTCTAACAAACCACCAATTTTCACTCCTGATGACTTTGATACTTGGAAACTCAGGATGGATGGTTTTGTTAGAAGCCTAGACAGACGCATTTGGAACAGGTTGACTATAGGTCCTTATAGTCCAACTGTTCAATCTGCTGATGATGCCGAAGTGCAAATACCAAAACCACTAGACAAATATGTTGAAGCTGATTATAATGAGCTTGAATATGATCACAAGGCCTACTGGACACTCCAGGCTGCATTACCCAACTCTATACTGGTAGGGTTTAAGGGATATAAGACAGCAAATGGCTTGTGGAATGCTCTCAGTGAAATGTATGAAGGGTCTAGTGAGGTTAAGGAAAACAAAAAGGATGTTCTGAAACAAAGATATGAAAACTTCACTTACAAAACTGGTGAATCTATGACCAACCAGTATCTTAGATTTGTTTCACTTCTTGATGAATTGCAAAAGGTAGAAGTAACAATAGAACAGGCTGATGCTAACAGGAAGTTCCTGAGATCCTTACCTCCAATGTGGACTGTTTACACAGTAAGCATTAGGGAGTGCAAGGACCTCAAAAAGCTTAAACTAAGTGAACTCCATGGAGTCCTTAGTGCTTATGAAATGGAGCTTAATCTTAAGCAAAATAACTTCCCTGAGGCATCACCACAGTTGCAAACCACTGCTTTGGTTACAACTGATTTTCAAAAGATCTCAAATTCTTCTCAATATCACTCACCCTCAGTCAGTTTCAATGAGTCAACTAGATGCTCAGAGAGTTCTTCAACACTGTTTGACAACTCTCACTCTGCCTATGTGGCAACTGACTCATCTCAAGGATTCACACGTGAAGACTTGGAATGCATAGGGGCAGATGATCTAGAGGAAATGGACATTTTAACTCAATTAGCTATGGTTTCTGTAAGAGCCCAAAGATTTTATAAGAGAACAGGAAGAACTTATAAAGGGTCAAAGGGATCATCAATTGGGTTGGATAAATCTAAAGCTAAATGTTATAATTGTCACCAACTTGGTCATTTTGCCAGGGAATGCAAGCAGCCAAGGAGAGATGGACAAAATAACAACAACAATGTCCAACAGAGATCAAATCATGGAAGCAACAACAGCAGCAGTCAACACATCAACAGCAACAGCAACCAACAGCCAACTCAACCAAAACCACTTGGAAATCAAAATGTAGTGGCAGCTGTAGCTAACCAGACTGAATGCTATGAGTGGGATGACTTTGTCACTGAGTTTGAGCCAACCAACCATGCTTTGATGGCCAAAGAAGATTCAACAGAACAGGTAAATGAGATTCCTGAAAAAGTTTTGGAAAATCTATGCAGCCCTGCATGCATAGAACAAGTGTCAAAGTACAGGAAACATAACACTGATCTAATTGATGAAATTTCTAATCTGAATGAGTTGAAAAATTGCTTTAAGAAAACTGAAAATGCATACATCACCAAACTTGAAAATTTGAACAAAGAATTTGATGCATTGAAGCTGACTAACTCTATTTTGGAAACACAATTGGAAAATTTGTTGAACAAACTAACTGTTTCAAGACAAGAAACAAAAGATGCAAAAGCAGAAAATGACATTCTTGAAATTAAGTTAAAAGATGCTTTGTTCACCTGTGACAAATTTCAAACAGCTAACAAGAAAGCTGAGAAACTTTGGAATGGAGTAATGCATGGGAAAACAGGTATTGGGTACAACAATGTTGAACCACCCAAGGAATATTCACCTGTTATTGCTCCAATCCAAGGACTTCAGAAAGAGTGTGGTGTGAGTCTAACTGTTGATAGCACCACATGCTCTTCTCCTGAAACAAATTCTGTTGAATCATTATTAAACTGTGAAGTCAAAGATGCTAGCACATCAGCATCTGTTGACCAATCCAAGGTTTTAAAACCAAAAGTTGCTTTTCCACCACCAACTATTTATGAGCCCAAAGACTCAAAAGTTGGAGGAAAACTACCTGAGCAGCCAAAACCCAGTGAAACTGAGAAAATGGGTAAGATAACTTACCACCAGGTCACAAATGAAGATTCAGCCAAAAACACAAACACTTACCAAAGGAAAATGTTTGAATGTGTTTTCTGTGGTGAAAAAGGGCACATGGCTGCAATGTGCAAATTCAATCCTTTGAGCAAAACCCAAAATTTGTTAAAACCCAAAACTGTTCTTACTCAGAAAAGATCTACAGGAAAAACTTCACCTGTAAGAAGCAACACTTTGAAATATTTTGATACTGAGTCAAACAAAGTTTTAATTGGGAACAACAAAAATGGAAGTTTTTCAGTCTTAAAATTAAACAGGGTTCCGGCTGAACTTCAACCGGAAAAATTTTCAAACGGAAGTGAAGTTCAACCGGAAAGCTCCAAAACACTGAGATCAGTTACTGCACCTAAACAACGACCCAGGGTTCAGTTTACTGATGAGTATGACCATTTTGAAGGTCAAGGAAGGAGAAACCCATCTAGAGGCAAGACCACCTCTAGAGAAAATTTTGTGAAAAACAAGCACAACTCTCAACCGGAAATTCCCTCTAGTTCAAGTGGAAATGCCACTGTTGCATTTCACAGTGAGAGATCTAGCCAGTCAAACAAATTTTCAAATCCAAAGGCTAGAATCTCACCAGTAACTAGTGTTGATCAAACCTACATCTCACACAATGAGGTGCCAAAGGTTTTGACTAACAAACAAAAGAAATATAGGGAATACAGAGAGAGGAAAATTGCTGAGAGAAGGCTTAGCAAAACAAACAGGCAAGATCAAACAAGTGAAAAGTCTGAACACTTGAACATTGATCAAGATGATCTGTTGAATGAGGATCCAATACAAAATACTTTAGTACTTAAAGAGTACAAGTATTATGATGCTTCTGGCAAGCCCAAGACCTCAAAGGCTTGGGTTCCCTTTAGAAATTAATCAATTTTCTCTGTGTGTAGGTGCATAATAAAGGCCAACAAAGCCTATGGGTTGTTGATAGTGGATGCACTTGCCACATGACAGGAAATAAGCATGTATTGGAAAACCCCAAAAATATAAACAGAGGTCCTGTAGCTTTTGGGAGTGCAAAAGGACACATTACTGCACAAGGTGCTGTTAGTAATGGGAAGCTTACCTTTGACAAGGTAAATTTTGTTGATACATTGAATTTCAATTTACTTAGTGTCTCACAAATGTGTGACAAAAATTTGAATTTGATGTTTACTGAGAGAGAGGCAATAGTCTTAAAAACTGGTGTTAACATCCCTGAGGAACTTGTGTTACTCAGAGCACCTAGGAGAGAAGGACTATATATTTTGGATCTATCTGCTGCCACTCCAGCAAGTGGAATTGCATGCTTTATATCCAAAGCCTCAGTGGATGAATCTGATTTATGGCACAGGAGGTTATGTCACGTTAACTACAAGAACATGAACAGAATAGTGAATCTTGGCTTGGTTAAGGGTCTTCCTAACAAGCAGTTCAACTGTTCTAAGCACTGTGTTTCTTGCCTCAAGGGTAAGCAACACAAGACCTCCTTCAAGCCAAAAACTGAGTCTTCTATCACTCAACCTCTAGAACTTTTACATATGGATTTGTTTGGTCCAACTAGAGTGATGAGTTTGGGAAAAAGGTCATACTGTTTTGTCATCATTGATGATTTTACAAGATATACTTGGGTGTTTTTCTTAAAAACAAAAGATGAAACTGCTGAATTGTTAAAAACACTAATTGTATCTTTGGAAAATCAAGCAAAACTGAAAGTTAAGACAATCAGAAGTGACAATGGCACTGAATTTAAAAATCATGTTTTGAATTCATTTTGTGAGGAAAAAGGAATTCTTAGACAATTTAGTGCTCCTAGAACTCCACAGCAAAATGGTGTTGCTGAAAGGAGAAATAGAACATTAATTGAGGCTGCTAGAGCAATGTTGGCAGATTCTAAGTTACCTGTGATATTTTGGGCAGAAGCAGTAAATACTGCTTGCTACGTCCAAAACAGGACTTTGATTGTTAAGGGTAAAAATAAAACTGCTTATGAACTTTGGAGAGGTAGAAAACCTAACATTTACTTTTTCAAATCATTTGGATGTCCTGTTACTATCTTGATAACTAATAGGTTGTTACCTAAGTTTGCTGAAAAAGCAGATGAAGGATATTTTGTTGGATATTCTGGTGTGTCAAAAGCATTTAGAGTATACAATAAAAGTACCAAAATTGTTGAGGAAACCATTAATGTGACTTTTAATGAGAAATCTCTTAACAACTTTGTATCTCAACCGGATTGGTTATTTGATATAGATGCACTAACCTCTGCTTTCAATTTTACCATTGAGAAGCCATTAAGTTCAACAGTGCAGGAACAGGAACATAAGCAAAATCACTTGAGATCAGCTGAGAATATCTGGCAGATGAATACCAAGGGCCTGCAAATGCGACCTAACTTCTTTTCATCACTCAGCACCAAGCCTGTGACACCCAACAATTCAAAGAAAGTCTCTGAAATTGTTATTGCTGATGCAGAAATTCATCCGGTTGAACTTCCGGTTGAAGTTCAAACGGATCCTGTGACAGTAGAATCTCCGGTTGTCACTCAACCGGAAAACAATTTTTCAGAAAATTTTGAGAACAATGAATCCAATGATTCAACTGATGCTGGGTCAAATGAGTACAGTTTTGAGCATCTAATCTCAGATTCAGTCCCCAGTTCTCAAGAAGTTTCAGAACCTGTTTCTCAAATCAACAATATTGAGTTACTACCTCAACTCAATATTCCTCACAATGGGAGAAGCCATGAATTTCCAATGTTTACTGATAGAAGAGTTAGTAAAAATCATCCAAGGGAGAATATTATAGGAGAATTGTCAGCTCCTGTGCTGACAAGAAGCAAGTCTATTGATGCAAACATTTGCCTACATGCTGCATTTCTGTCTCAAGAAGTACCCACAAAGATCAATGATGCTTTGGAAGATGAAAGCTGGGTAGAGGCAATGCAAGAGGAATTGTTTCAGATCAATAAACAGAAGGTTTGGGAATTGGTAGACCTACCTGAAGGTGAAGAACCAATTGGCACCAAATGGGTATTCAGAAACAAGAAGGATGACAGAGGAATAGTGATAAAAAACAAGGCAAGACTTGTAGCTCAAGGTTACACACAGGAAGAAGGCATTGATTATGATGAAGTTTTTGCTCCAGTGGCCAGGCTTGAAGCAATCAGAATATTTCTTGCCTATGCTGCTTTCAAAAACTTTCTGGTATTTCAAATGGATGTTAAATGTGCCTTTCTGTATGGTCTTTTGGAACAGGATGTGTATGTCAAGCAACCTCCAGGCTTTGAAGACCCTCATCACCCCAACAAGGTATGCAAGCTAATCAAGGCTTTATATGGTCTCAAGCAAGCTCCTAGGACATGGTATGAAACTCTTTCAAACTACCTCCTAGAGAATGGCTACAAGAGAGGAGCTATTGACAAAACACTTTTTGTGAAATCTGATGGCAAAGATACTTTGATGGTACAAATCTATGTTGATGACATCATCTTTGGTTCATCCAATGCTGCCTTATGTAAAGAGTTTGAAGGTCTGATGCAATCTAAGTTTGAAATGAGT
The DNA here is from genome assembly GCA_039602395.1 of Deinandra increscens subsp. villosa. Lineage (NCBI taxonomy): Eukaryota > Viridiplantae > Streptophyta > Magnoliopsida > Asterales > Asteraceae > Deinandra > Deinandra increscens. The sequence goes on along the minus strand of JBCNJP010000007.1, from coordinate 80,564,043 downwards.
TCAATGGGTGAACTAAATTTCTTCTTAGGATTACAAGTGAAGCAAACTGCAAATGGAATATTCTTGAATCAGTCAAAATATATTCAAGATATGCTAAAAAGATTTGACATGCTGTCTGTTTCAACTTCAAGAACCCCCATCTCCACTTCCCACAAGTTAAACAGTGACTTAAGTGGAAAGCCAGTGGATGTTCATCTCTACAGGGCAATGATTGGATCACTGCTCTATCTCACAGCTAGTAGACCTGACATCATGTTTAGTGTCTGTTTATGTGCTAGATACCAGTGTCAACCAAAGGAATCACACATGTTAGCAGTGAAGAGAATTTTTAGATATCTCAAAGGACAACCAAAGCTTGGGTTGTGGTATCCAAAGAATTCAGATTTCTCCTTCAAAGCTTACACTGATAGTGATTATGCTGGCTGCAACTTAGATAAGAAGTCTACTACTGGAGGATGCCAATTTTTGGGAGAAAGACTTGTGTCTTGGCAATGCAAGAAGCAAACCTGTGTATCTACTTCTACTGCTGAGGCTGAATATATTGCCGCATCAAGTTGCTGCAGTCAAGTCTTATGGATTCAGAATCAAATGTTGGATTACGGCATCAAGTTCATGGAGACTCCTATTCTTGCAGACAACAACAGTGCCATCTCAATCACAAACAACCCTGTTCAACACTCAAAAGCAAAACACATTGACATCAGGTACCATTTTATTAGAGATTGTGCTGAGAAACATTTAATTAGAATGGTTAAAGTTCATACTAATCAACAATTGGCTGATTTGTTTACCAAAGCATTTGATGAAGCTAGATTTTTCTATCTCATTAGTGCCATTGGTATGATGAACTTTGACTGATTAAACTGTTTTCACAAACTTAATAAAAGAGACCATTTTGTGTCAAAGAGCCCGTCTCTTGATACAAAAAGAAAAAGAAAAAGAACAGTCTCTGTATCAGTTAGACACCTTTTCAAATCATAGTCAGGTCATACTGTTAAGCTATGATAACTGATACATGAAATTCTTCAAAATCAAGTGTTTTTCTATCTTCCGGTTGAACTTTCCAGTTCAACATATCCGGTTGAATCTCAACCGGAAAGTCATCTTCAACCGGAAACTCATGTTTTGATCACACCATCCCAATTTCTGAAACTGGTAAACGAAACAACAATTCTTTATTTGAAAGATCAGTTTAACTTTGAAAATTTTTCAAACGGAAATTTTATTTCCTGTTGACAATCTCAACCGGAAAAATTTTCAACCGGAAATCTGTCCGGATCAACTTTCAAACGGAAAGAAATTTTGTTGTGAGGAGAGAAAAATCTCCGCTTGAATCTCAACCGGAAAACTTTTGCTTTAAATGAATCATTTAATTTACCGGTTGAGGCACACATTTTCAAGCGGATTGTGCATTTAAAGTGTTTGAATTTATTGTTCGAGAAAATATCTGAATTAAATTCAAATGACACGCAACAGGCGGTTGTACTATACAACCACCTGAAGCACACTTTTTGCGGACCCACTTTCACTTTTTCCTTTCTCTCTCCTGTGACTCAGCGCACTTTATCCATCGTTGTTAACTGTCACCCACCGTTAAACCCACCAGATAAATACCCCCAACCCCTTCAACACTCCTCATAATCCAAAAGCAAGAAACCGTTCAAAATCCGAAAACCTAGAAATTTTCAGAACCATTTCTTCCTACTCCCAATTTTTCTCTCAAAATAAATCAACAATGGCACCAAAGTCCAAAGCAAAGGGGAAACAATCAGTGAAGAATGATCCTTTTCCTCTTGAACACAACTTGGTTGCGTTTCTTGACGAACCAGTGAACTCTACACACGCTGAAACTTTCACAGGGATGATCAATTTTCTCAAATCGTCATATCTGAATCACGCACTCACTGTTGCGGTGTATATGTATGAGGAAATTCTCTCTGAATTTTGGAAGAACATTCAACTGCTTGAGAAGGATGTTGATGATGTGGAGGAAGATACACTGAAGTCAACCATAAAGGGGGAAACTGTTCTTATCACTGAGTCGCTGATAAGGGAATTACTGAAGTTAAATGACCAGAACGGGTATGTTCGAAGAACACCAAAGCAATACATGGCCCTGCTCAACAAAATTGGCTATGGTGGCGCTATTGAAGGAACTGCCACGGTTCATAAGGGTCAAATACCTTACAAATGGAGATTTCTGGCTCACACTATCATGGTGTGCCTCTCGCCAAAGAGATCAGGTTTTGATGAAATGGCTACTGAGCAAGCATCTGCATTCTATGCTGTGGTGAAAGGGGAGGCATACAACTTTTCTGCTGTAATCTTTAATGCTCTAAAGGGTAATGCAAAGAATTTTGCTTTTTACATGTACCCTAGATTTCTGACTTACATTTTGCAAAAACAATACCCCAAACTTAATTTAGAAGGAAACATGATGCTGGTTCCAAGAGCATTATCAGAAAACACTTTTTCTAAATTAACCACCAACAAGAAGCCTTTCCTTGGGAGGGACACTGACCATCCCATGCCAATCCAAAGGGTGATTCCGGTTGAACAGGGAGAACCTAGTTCTCAACCGGAAACACATGCTTCTGAAGAGCAACTTGCTCCAGTGGACAACACTGTACCATCCACAGTTGTTGAACCCACCACTGATCAACCACCTTCTCCTTCTGATAAACAAACCTTAATTTTCAAAAGAAAAAGGAGAAGAGATTCAGACCCACCATCAATTCCCATCATCCCCCCTTCCCCAAAGCCTACAAAGCTCAAAAGGCTCAAAAAGGTTGTGCAAGAGCCTACTCCTCTCTTGCAACCTATTACCTCCAGCCCTGAACCAACCCTTGGCACACAGCCATTTGGGTCAGCCAAATTGGGATTTAAACTTGTTGATGAACCTTCTTCTGAGGGGGAGTCATTTCATATGGATGTACAATCCCCATCCACTTTCTCACCCTACACTTCACACTTCTCACCTGTGAATGATGATGTAGAAAGAGTTGTCACAGATGATGGTGTTATTAACCCAAGCACCACATTACATGGGAACATTCTGAGTGACACTCACACTGCTACATCTAACCCCCATTCACCCCAGGAGGTGAATCTCAGGAGTTTAGATGAGATTCATGTGGAAAGGGCTGCTGCCACTCAAAGTTTCTCATTGAACTTTGATGTTGGTAGTAACATCAATAAGACCCAATCCATGGCAACCCACACTTTAGTTCAACCGGAAGATCCCCTAGTGGATCCTAAGGGAAAAACTATAGTTGAGGGGAATCCCAGGCGCCAAGAAAACCAGGGTGGTGGACTTGATCAACCTAGGGTTGATGGTCCATCTTTTTCCTATGATACTGGTAAAATTCCAGTTGAGGATAGTTTAACACTTACAGAATTGACGGTCATGTACAAATCACTACAGGCTCAGGTAACCAGTCTCAATTCGACTGTTGCCAACCTTGTAATGTCATCTCCTGCTGCTGCTCAAGCTCAAGAAGTTCCTGTTGAAGCCCCAACTGCTCAACTGGAAACTTCCCCTGCACCGAAATTCCAACCGGTTGCACAGCATTCTGCTGAGGTTAGCTCTTTGAACCCATTTCCTTTTGGAGGTCAGGCTGTAGAAGCTGATGCTGCCAAAAAGGGGGAGAAGACTAATCCTCCAACACCTGATATTGCTGCTGCTGCAACCACAACTGAAGAAGAAGAAGTTGATCAAACAGTGCCTCTACCTGAAGATGTAAGGCATACAGCCTTCAAACTGGCTGATGTTGACCCCTTTTCAGTTGCTGATGGGTTGACTAAGGTGAAGATGAGCTCACTTATGAAGGTATTTCCACAGGATCCAAGCCTGTTGGGAATGATTGAAGCAACAATGTTAGTTGCAGGTGCTCAGCCAGAGAGCATTCTGCAGGTCAAGCATTTCTTGACCAATGTGATTATCCCACAAGAGGAGGCAATTGCCAAATCTAAAGTGGATGAGATCACAACTAACATTGCTTCTGAACCAGTTGTTGATATGGTTCATGAAGATGTGGTTAATGATGCTTCAGTCACTCAGACTGAAGAAGTTGAAGGTGAAAATGGAGAAGAAGCTACAACTGAAATAATCAGCAATGTACTGAAAGATACAAGTACAAAATCTCCGGCTGAAGTTCAACCGGAAAAGTCTCAACCGGAAAAATCTCAACCGGAAGAGACTCAACCGGAAAACTCAACTGAAGCTAAGATTGCTGAAACATTGATTCAAATGCATTCCACCTCCGACTCAGAACCTCCTCTGAGCTTTAAAAGAAAGAAACAAACCAAACCAAGGAGGATGATCAGACTGAAGAAGAGCAAGGATTGCATAACTCCTCAACCAAGAGCATTAGATACTATGGTTGATTCTGACCAGTCAGAAGAGCAAGAGACTATGGATGATCTAATTGAAGAAGATTTCGTCCATGACTGGGAAGATAATCAATCCAGAATAAGATCAGAAGAAGCCAAATCAAACATACAATACAACAAATTCTTGGCAGATCTAGATCTTTTCTCTAATGATTTTGTGGTTGAAGGAATGGTAGATGAAGCAAGGAAGAGGTCAATTGAATGGAGAATGCAGGTCTACGACCTTGCTAAATTGGATGAACAGGAGAAAAACAGGCTGATCAACATAGCTTCCAAAATGCCAACTGTCTTAAACAAGAGTTTAGACAACCTGGAGCTATTGGAAAGGATCAAGAAATGTGCCATCATCAGATGTCTCAAGCCTGCTGCTGAAGTAGAGAAGATGAAGGCTAAAGATACTTGTAAAATTGTTGATGAGCTGCTCAAACAAGTGAAAGGAGCAGAGTTTGCTGTGATCCCAAGTCTCCAAATGCCCTTGCCATCTGAGACAGTCACAGGTAACCCCTCATCTACATACATTAAGCCAGAACCCTTTGAAGAATCTGACCTACTTGCTGAGTCCCTCCCCTCCAACTTGTTGGAAAGACTCAAGCAATCAGCCTCCCGTGTTCCCACTCCATCTTCCAGATTTTACTCCCATAGACCCAGGGGAATGAATCCTAGGCCCAGGGGATCCAGATCTACCAAGCCTAAGTATATTCATCCAAAATACAGGTTAGATAACTGGACTGATATCACCCCTGCTAAGCCTAAACCCTGCCCACCTACTTGGAAGTATAATCAACCTTCATCACCACCTAAACACTCCACTTCTTCAACCCCACAACCACAAGCTATGAAACCACCCACCATATCTCCAACAAAACCTTTTGAACCCACTGAGTCAGCCGCAACCAGTTCTGTTCAAACTTCATCTCAAGCAGATAAAGGGAAAGAAAAAGTCCCAACTGAAACTGTCAAGCCATCTGCTGATCCTGCCTCTGGTGTTTCACCTGGAAGGAAGAAGTCCATTGCAAAACGACCCCTTCTTGCATCCAGAGACTTTAAGACCAGGAGGATCATGAGAGAATTGAACAAAACAAGGATTCAATTTGAAAGGCCACCATCTCCTGAAGAATGAAGTTCTTGGAGATAGTCAATTTTTGAAGAACAACATACAGAGGACAAATTTTGGCAGCATCATCTTAGGGGGAGATTGTAAGGAAATGATTTTCTGAGTCAACCGGATGAAGACGAAGATTTCCGGTTGAAGATATGTTCAAGCGGAAGAACGCTCAAGCGGAAGCTTTTGTCAACCGGAAGCTCAACCGGAAGAACATTTCCGGGTGAACTCTTTTATCCAACAGTATAAAGAGTTCAACCGGAAAAGTACAGAAAGAATACTTTTGCAGAATTTAGACCTGCAACAACTTATATTCTTCCAAAGTCACATCCTAGCCGTCTCCTACTTATAGATAAATGCATTTTGCACATTTCCTCTTTTGTATGTTTACTAATGTTCTTTTAGTAAGTTTATTGTTTGACTTTCATGTACGGTTAGATTAGCCCGTATGAGATCAACGGCTGTAGTTGATCTCCTTAGTACTATTTATAGTTGTTAGCTAGTTCATTCACAAGTACCCGTTTCAGTGCTTACACTTGTAACAGTTTGAACTTGAGTTAATGCAAATAGTACCGAGAAATTTATTATCTTGTGTTCACTAGTTTATGCAATCAATACAATCAAACTACAAGTATAAGTAAAACAAAGCTTAAGTAAAAACAAGTATGATACAACTTTATTCCGCATGGTTGTGATCTTCAAGTAAAGAGTTCTTGTTTTAATTATTTCTCTGAGTAATTAACGGTCCTACAAGTACCTTAGCTGGGTCGACATGAATTCCTTCTTGGTTAACAATGTGTCCAAGAAACTGGACTTCGCGAATCCAAAAATCGCATTTCGAAAACTTGGCATAAAGCTGTTCCTTGCGGAGTAATTCCAAAATTAGTCGTAGATGCTCCTCGTGTTCCTCCTTTGTCTTGGAGTAAATCAAAATATCATCAAAGAAAACTATCACAAACTTATCGAGGTACGGCTTGCACACTCGATTCATTAGATCCATAAACACCGCAGGTGCATTGGTTAGCCCAAAAGGCATAACCAGGAATTCGTAGTGACCATAACGAGTCCTGAAAGCAGTCTTGGGGATATCTTCATCACGAACACGAAGTTGGTGATATCCAGACCGTAGATCAATCTTTGAAAAGTAGCTCGAACCTTGCAGCTGGTCGAAGAGATCGTCGATTCGAGGAAGTGGATACCGATTCTTGATCGTAGCCTTGTTAAGCTCTCTATAGTCGATACACATTCGGAACGTTCCATCCTTCTTCTTAACAAACAAAACTGGTGCTCCCCACGGAGACGAACTTGGACGAATAAATCCTTTGTCGAGTAGCTTTTGAAGTTGTGAAGAAAGTTCGTTGAGTTCGCTTACTGCCAAACGGTAGGGTGCGCGTGCTATCGGAGACGCTCCAGGAACTAAATCAATTCCAAACTCTACTTGTCGAAATGGAGGCAAACCAGGCAGATCTTCAGGAAATACATCTTGGAAGTCGCGGACGATCGGGTAATCGTCGATTCTGCGTTCGGGAAGTGTCGAATCAGTGACGTTTGCAAGAATCGCGAAGTGACCTTTACGAAGGCACTTTTGAGCTTTGAGAAACGAAATAATACCAGTCACTGCTCCACCTTTTTCACCTTGAACCGTTAACATTTTACCTCCTTCGAGTGGGATACGAACCACTTTTTCTTTACATAAGATTTCAGCTCGATTCTCAGATAACCAATCCATTCCTACTATAACGTCAAAACTACCAATCGGGAAAGGCATAAGGTCAATTCCTAGGGTATGGCCAGCTAGTTCTAACTTACAGTTCTTAACTATCTGAGTCGTATCATGAAGTTTACCATTAGCTAGCTCTACCACATATTTAGCGTCTAAGGCAATAGGTTTAGCATTAATCAATTTAGCAAATTTTGTAGAAATAAAGCTTCTTTCAGCGCCAGAATCAAACAATACAGTAGCAAAGAAACCGTTCAAAATAAATTTACCATTAATCACGTTGACATCATTGCGAGCTTCACCCTGACCCATGACGAAAGCTCGACCTCTACCATTTCCACCATTCCCGTTACCATTACCGTTGCCATTCCCATTACCATTACCTCCACCGTTACCATTCCCACCGTTGTTTCCTTGGTTACCGTTCCCTTGCCTTCTCAGCTGCGGGCAGTCTCTTTTAATGTGACCTTGAGCACCACACTCAAAACAGCCACGGGCTCCCCCATTGTTGTTGTTCTGGTTCTGACCGTTGTTGTTCCCATTACCCTGATTGTTCCCATAGTTGTTGCCTTGATTGTTAGTGTTCCTCCTGGGGCGGTTTTGTTGCTCGGGCAAAGTTGCCCAACAGTCTTTTGCTTCGTGGCCCCCCTTGCCACATCTTTCGCAGCTCAGATTCTTCCTACAATTACCAGCATGATGCTTCCCACACTTGTTACACAAAGGCAGGTTACCTTTGTAGTTGCCTTGACCATTGCCACCCTGGCGGTAGTTGCCACTGTTGTTCCCAGACCTCTTGCTTTGACCTTGGGAGTTATAAGACCTCCCAGTGCTGTTTCCAACACTCTGGTTGTTCATTGAGTTCTCAGGAGCTTCATCATTAGCTTTTCTTTTGCCACTTAAGGCAGTCTTCTCAGTGGCTTTCGCAGGTAGAGTACCTTTCTCGACCTCTTGATCAGTAAGTTTGTGAGCCAAACGGATGGCTTGCTGTACGGTGGCGGGGTTGCTGGCGGTCACCAAACCCTTGATTTGAGGCGCGAGGCCTTCCAGATAACGCTCAATGCGTTTGAATTCAGCATCGACCATTGCGGGGCACAAGACCTCGTACTCATGATAGCGTGCAGTGTACTGTTCGACTTCAGACCCAACCATCTTCAAATTCAAGAATTCGCCTTCTAGCTTTTTCACTTGGTCACGAGGGCAGTACTCATCCATAATCAGATCCTTAAATGCAGCCCACTGCATGTTATTAGCCGCGTCTAGCCCAATCATTTGAATTTCAGCGTTCCACCAGGAGAGTGCAGCACCTTCGAAGGTACCAGTAGCAAACTTCACCTTGCTTTCAGCTGGGCAATTACACATGGAGAAAACCTTTTCAGACTTCTCAATCCACCTGAGGAGTCCTACAGCTCCTTCTTCGCCGGAAAACGTCATCGGCTTACAGTCCATGAAGGACTTGAACGTGCAGTGGTGGTGATTTCCTGATGCATAAATAGTTCGGGTTTTAAAATTAAACAGGTCAAAATATAATCGCTTTGTGCCTTAACCGGCATATTAGTTACCCTGTGCGGCATATGCAGCTTGGACGGCTGCCACCGCGGCTTGCACGTGTTCAGTAATCATTGCTTGCAGCTGTGCAGGCGTCATGTTTATATTGCCTCTTCCGTTTCCTCTTCCAGACATCTTGCTGAACAGTTAAAGTAGCCAGTGTTCAGTCATATTTCTACTTTATACATATCCCATAATATGCATAATAACATTTTCCCGTTATCCCACTATTAGTCCAGAAAATTTTGTGCATAATGGAGGCGTCGTCGGAGAACGTCGTAAGTCGCAGGTAGCTAGCGTCGAAAGTCGGCTTTCCCATAAAAGTCACCGTCGGCGTAGTCATCGTAGTAGAAATCAGGACGTAACGCGTAGCATCGTTTCGTTGTCGCTTTCCCCCGAAGTAGTGCGCGTTTTAGCGTTCACGTTTCGTATTCGTGTGTGAAAATTTTCCTAAGGTTTTCCGTTAGACTTCCTAGACACGGTCTATATATATATTTATATATATATATATATACATACGTACTAAGCTTTTACTTACACAGCAGAGCGAGTATCCCAGGTTGGCACGTAAAAATTTTGGTTTTGGGAATTTGTTTGTTCGTTTGTAACTAAGGTTTCAAGTTGCAGTTTCCAAATCGTTTTCAAAATTGATTCCAGTTCTCTGCAACTTATGGCTCTGATACCAATCTGTCACACCCCCAAATAACCACTAACTGTGTTTATGCCGTTAAGGGGTGCGGCTAGACCAGGATTCACAACCATTAGTTACAAATACTAAATGAATCAGAGTTAGTTCAAAATCAGTTATAATGTAAAGTCTCAAATACAAACGCAGCGGAATAGAATATTGTCTTAGCACTAACCACGTGCTTTACATAAACATTGTATTAAAATTCCCAAATAGTTCAATTAAAATAAAAGTCTTCACGTGCCATGCCAACCCGCTCCGGATACTCCTTAGCGATCTGCAAAAGTTTAAACCACGCAAGTGTCAACCTAACGGCTGGTGAGTTCACAGTGGGCTTGTCATGCATTGGCCCGGTTTCATAATCATAATTTGTCTCAAGGTATACTTACATAGTATTCGTTTGTGGAAAACAATGCAAAATGTTATGTCTTAGTTTATAAAGGAATTGTCCGTGACCTACGTCATCGGGTATGTACTAGTTTCGTATAGTTAAAGTGCTCAACCGATATCGCGGGTAGCTAATCCGTTGTTCCATGCACTAAGGAAGTTTGCACCAAAGCTGACTATAATTTATCGTAGTGGCCGTGCCATCTAGTACTGCGGACCTACGTCATCGCGGATTTGCCTCCCCCGTGTCCTCTCGGGATCACGGTCAGATAGGCTGATATTGTACCTTCGTGCACTCCCCGTGCCACGGGGCGGAGTTTGTCAAACTCCAGTAGATCTACCCAACATCCCCTCGCTTTACAATAATGGTACAATTTAGTTGAGGACTTTTAAGTTTTCAAGGCATCCTTAGAAATCATGTGATATCATGTGGTTTAGACTTTAACCTACGCTAGTCATATTAAAACGGTTTTCGTTTCAGAAATAGTTTGTTAAGTTTTTACAAGTGTTTCCCATAAAACACTTCAAGTTCATCCAATGGGTGCCGAGCACTCCGAGTTTTCACGTTCATCAGGGAGGTGCCTCGCACTCTCGAGTTTGTCAGCATTGTTTTACTTTTAGGTATTCGGTGTGACCCAAACGGGTTCACGATAATCGGGTTAGTGACACTCACCTTTGGTTGCACTGCTACACTTGCTAATATTCCAAGTATGCTTAATGAAGACCTATGAACACGTTTAGGTCTTAAGTATTAGTTTTGTGTCTAATCTTTACTTAACGTCGCTATGCCCCATAACATAGCACGTTGGAACTTATGACTCGACATACAGACACACGACACCGATGGTTGATCATAAACAAGGGTTCATACATATCAGAAATCAAAGCATGTATCATCATGGCATAATCATGTACGTCATGGCATAACATTCAAGCAAATTGTATAAGTTTAGATTTCTGGTCTCAGTTTCGCTAGCAGTTTCGCTAGTCAGTTTCGCTGTGTGCACGGGCAGCACTTTCGCTAGGCAATGCCCGATGACACAGTTTCGCTAGGCTAGTTTCGCTCGAAACTGTTGGCACAGTTTCGCTAGTCTAGTTTCGCCCGAAACTGGTTTGAACTTTCGTTCAGGGAATTTCGCTCGGTAGATTCGCTCGAGCTGGTCTGGTCGGTTTACCCAGCGACATTGCAGTTTCGCTGCATAGTGTCGCTGGAAGGAGATATACATAGTTTCGCTGGACAGTTTCGCCCAGAGAACACCACAGTTTCGCTGGTCGCGAAAAACATACGGATCAGCCTAAAAATCAACCTAACAGCTTCCGATCTTACATGCAATTCATTATTTAGCATACATGGGCATTTACCAACATAAATCAGTAAGCTTTAACACCTTAAACATGCATTTTGTCATCAAATCACCCAAAACACATATAAAACCCTAAAATGGCTAAAATGGCATAAATCTTTGTCATGGATGGATTTCACATGTAAAGTTATCAACTTTATGGTAGTTCTAGCAATCCTAAGCAACATATCAGAAGATCTAACCATATCATAGAGATCTAGGCATGCTTTATGAAGAAACATATAGAAAACATAAAAATGGTGGTTTTCGGGACTCACGATTCGATCTCCAAGCTTGATGGATGGTGGTTCGGGGCTGAGATCTCGATGGCTCGGTGTGAATCTCGACTGACCAGATTTCCAGAGGTGTGTGTGTGTTTTGGAGAGAACGGTGCAACAAAATGAAGCAACTAGGGCTTTATGTTATTATATATCAGGGCCTAGTTTCGCTGGCAGTTTCGCTGGCCAGGCGAAACTGGCTCTGATCACAAGTGAGCCAACAAGCTGCCGGGCGACATTATAGTTTCGCCCGGTAGTTTCGCTGGTTACCCAAAAATGGTCAGTTTTCACGTAATCAAGGATTTACAATTCGTCATGCTATTCATAATATTAAATCATGCATTTAAATCACATTGCACATAATGACATCAATAAATGGACACATAACACATATGGGCGGGTTCGGTGATCAACCAAAGGACGTGGACGTATTCGGCCTAGTTAAGCATTAGTTACTAAGTTAACACTTATAACGTAACTAACGGAGTTTGTCTAACGGAAGTTAACCTTGGAATTTCCGGATGTCACATGCTTTCAAAACTTGAAAAGTCAAGAAACGAAACCAAGGATGCTAAGGCTGAGGTTGTTGTTCTTGAGATCAAGTTGAAAGATACTTTGTTCACCTGTGATAAATTCCAGGCAGCAAACAAAAAGGCCGAGAAATTATGGATGGGAGGGATGTATGGAAAGGCAGGTGTCGGGTATAACTGTGTTGAGCCACCGATTGAATACTCACATGTAATCAAACCAATTGATGCTTTAAAATCTGAATGTAAAGTTAGTCTCACAGTTGATGACATTTCATCACAGTAAAATTCTGAAAACACTGTTGAGTCTAAGAAAGCTGAAGTCACTGTTGCAAGCTCATCTACTTCAGTTGACCAATCAAATATTTTAAAACAATCAATTGCTGTTCCTCCACCAATTGTTTATGAACCTAAGGATTCAAAAGTTGGAGGAAAGCAACCTGAGCAACCAAAGGGAAGTGAAACTCAAAGGCCTGGTCAACTAAAATTCAACCAAGTAACCAAACTTGAGTCTCCTAGAAAGTTTGAAACAAAAGTTGTTGAATGTATGTGCTGTGGTGAACAAGGTCCCCTAGCTGCTGTTTGTCAGTTCAACCCAATGAGTAAAGTCAAACCATTTCAAAAACCAAAACCTATTTTGAAACCAAAGCCTGATTTTCAAAAGAAGCTCACAGGAAGAATTTCACCTGTGAGAAACCACACTTTGAATCTGATTCTAACAGAGTCTTGATTGGTAATGAAAGAAATGGAAGTTTTACTGTTTTAAAACAAAATCGTTTTCCGGCTGAAGTTCAAGCGGAACATTTTTCCGCTCGAACTCATGTTCAACCGGAAAATAAGTTTCAACCCAGATCAGCTACTGCTCCAAAGCAGAGACCTCAAGTACATTTTGCTGAAGGGTTTGAGCAATTTGAAGCTCAAGGAAGAAGAAATCCCTCTAGAGGAAAGGTTACCTCTAGAGAAAACTTTTCAAGAAACAGCAAACTTAACCAATCTGAAACTGTCTTTGCTAAAAGTTCAAGTGGAAATCACTATGTTCCACTTCAGGGGGAGAGTTCAAATCAAAACAAACACTTTTCTCAAAGATTTTCAAAGTCACCTGAAAGAACTCAGTTGGTCATTAAAGAAAATGAAAAACTTAAGAAATTGACCAACAAGCAAAGGAAGTTTAAAGAATGTTGATACATAATCTGTGCATCATGTGAAGTATCTGAACAAGATGATATGAAGATTCAAGACAAGTTCATGCTGATGGCCGAACTAGGTCCGAACCTGAGGTTCGGACACGCCGAACTTGGAGTTCGGACGGAGCTCGGTGCATACGTTTATATATAGGAACTTGTGCTTTGAATGTTAAGATGAGTGAGAGAGACCAGTTCTTAACTATGTGTTTTTGACAGTGTTTCTCTAGAGAGCTTCAGAGAGAGTTTGTAATTGAGTCTATGTTGATTTCAATAAAACAAACTATTATTTACGTCTCGTTTTCACTCTACGATCAAGCAAACCTTTAGTAAGATCCGTCTTACGGTTTTTCAATTGGTATCAGAGCAAATCCAGGTTGCTCTATTACGTTTGCTTTGATTGTAGTTGTTTTCTTGATAAAACCGAGTTGTTTTCATTCAAAAACGGGTAAATCTGTGAGCTTTTCGAGTAATTTTCATTACTAAAACATTTCTATGGGTTTTATCTAAGTTTCTGTCAAAAATCTCGTCCAAATTCTCTCAAAATCGCGAAAATTATGTCGAGAGTGCTTACATTCGTTCGAGGTTCGGAGTAACCGAAAAATAACCGCTCCGAACTTCCAGTTCGGAGAGAGTTCGGACGTCGTTCGGTCCTTCTTGTTTCGGTGAAAGTTCGGAGTAAGATCGGATTAGGATCGGAGGGAGTTCGGAGGTGTTCGGACTTTGATTTAAGTTTGGACTGTGTAATCAAGTTCGGACAACGTTCGGAGCAAGATCGGAGGTTCAGTTGAGTTCGGTCGAAGTTCGGTGGAAGTTCGGACCAAGCAGAATTTTCAAATTCTCAAAATGAATGAAATTGAGGCTGAGCGTCATCGTCAGAATGTGCCAAGGTTGATAAATCCTGAAGATTATCATGGTTGGGCAACGAATTTTAGAGGTTATGTTCATGATTTGGATTAAAAATTGTGGTTACCAATTATAAATAAGCATAAGTATCCAACTTATAGTAATGGTGATTTTAAGGAAATGCATAATTTCTCAAGTGAAGAAAGGAAAGCGTTTGATCAAAATGAAAGGGCTACTACACTTCTTATGTTAGCTTTGCCTATAACTCTTAAGAATCCAATCAGGAAGTTTCGAAAGGCAAAACGGAAATGGGATTTTGTGAAGACACAGTGTGAGGAACATATGTCTAAACTTTCTCAGAAAACAATTGATCAAGATTTGAAGTTTAAAGGAATAATTGAAAAGTTAGAGAAAAAGGTGGGAATGTTGACTGAAGAAAATGCTTTCTTAACAAAAGAAGTGGAGGAATGGAAAAGTAAAGTTTGTAATGATTTAGCTACCAAAATTCAAAAGGATGTGTCTATATCATGTGCAAATTGTTTGGAGTTTGCTAATATTAAGGAAGGATGGTTGAAAGAGAAAAAATTGTTGGTTGAAGAATGCAATAAAGCTCAAGCTAAGGAAAGGGAAGCTGTTGAGGATTTTGATGCTTTATTTGAGAAATGTTATCCTCTTCAACAAAAATATGAAAAAGTTACTAAAGATGCTGTTGAAGTTGCCGATAGAGTAATTCAACTTCAAGAGGAACTTACCAAGTTGCGTGATAGAAATGGTGAGATTCAAAGTCAAAATAACATTTTGAAACAGGATGTTATTTACTATAAGAAACAAGTGGAGAAGGTTTCTGAAGAAGTTCTGGAAGAGTGTCGCTTGAGACGATGTCATATCAGTGATTATAACAAATTGTCTGACAAGTACATTGCTTCACAGAAAGAGTTATCGGAAGCTAATATGAAAATATCTGAACAAAAGATCGAGATGTTTGATTTGCAACGAAGATTGAAAAATTGCAACCATTCACCGACTTTTCTGAATTATATGTATAAACTGGAAAAGAGTGAGAAAAATGGTCAAGATGAATGTCTTCATCAAGTTCCTGCTCCAGTGGACATTGAAATGTCTGTTCCAGCTACATCATCTGGTGTTGAACAGCATGATTATTCAAAGTTTGCTGATACCAGTTCAAGGAAGAAACTAAAATTCAAATCAAAGAAGAATAAGAAGGAGGTTGATTACCGCAAAGGGTTGAAGTTTGATTCAAAATCTACTTTTCTTGAGAAAGAACAGGTTTTTCATGGAAATCCAGAAAACGTAACGGTGCCAAAGTTTTCTGAAATTGTGATAGATGATTCATTGATTTCTGGAAAGAATGACCTGAAAGGTATCAAGTCTGAATTTACAAAGCTTGCCAAACAAGGTCATGCGATACCGACTTCTGTTCAAGATAAGTTTAAACAGAAGAATGGTGGTTTGGGATTTAAAGTAATAGAAATGCCGACTAAGGATTTCAACAAAAAGGTGTTCAAAGCGAAGAAGATAAAGAAGCAGAAAGTGTTTTCAGATAAGAAGACACAATGTTGGAAGCCGAAAGTAGTTTCACCAGATGAAAAGCTTTCTTCTGAAGGGTCTTCTTGTGTATCTGATGCTACACAACAAAGCGGTAACAGTTCAGATTCATTTTATTCTGCTAAGTCTAACAGGTTTTATCATAAAGATAAATTCTTTGGTTATGGAGATGATTTGGGTTTTTATGATTCTCCAATATGTTTTTCAAAATTTCACAAACCAAAGAAATCAAAATCTGTGTTTTCAAAAATTCATGATGAAGGTCTTACTGATCAGTTTGGAAAAACGATTTCTATCAATATAACTGGTAAAAGACTTTGTTTTGTTTGTCGTAAGAAAGGTCATTATGCAAATAATTGTCCTACGACTGCTAACAATTCATCATCAAATGCCAAACATACAAGGTATGTTGATCTTAATGGCATTATTTTTAGTGAACCAATGCCCAATACTAAATTTTCATGGAAAAAGAAGTCTCTTTCGGAGAATTTGGGTAGTAGTTCTGATTGTCATTCATCAGTTGACAATGGTTCACTAGAAATCATCACACCAAAACAGGAATGGAGACCTAAAGCTGTCTCCACGGCCAACACAGATTTTGTTGAAGACACTGGACGACTTACCATCGTTGGGGATGAGGGTCGGGGTCTTAAGAACTTATTATTTTCCAGTGTTTGCAGGTATTTCAGGAAGACCTGTTAGTAATCGTAAGGTTGCTGACAGTGAGATACTTGTGTTTTTAAGTTATCTTGCATCGTTCCTATCTTTGAAACACTGATTTTTCCAAAATCATTTTCAAAATATGTCAAGTGTTGATCGATCATTTTCATTTTTGTTATTCATTTTTCTTTCGTTCATATTTTTAGGGGGAGAAAATTGGAAAATTCAAAAAAAAAATAAAAATAAAAATAAAATAGTATTTGTTTGAATTTTAGGGGGAGAAATTGGACAATATAAAGATGAAAAATTGAGAAATTGATTTGACAAAAGCAAGAAATGATAGTACATCAGCATATACGCTATCTGCCATGGATAGAGTAAGTCTAAAGGCTGTAGGTGCTAGTATGATCTGTGAATGTGCATGACTAATCTGATATCTGCAAGTAAGATATAAACATAAAGCTTGCCTGATAATCTTTGGTTGTTTGCTTCTTGATGAATGCTATGTGATGATTCTAAAACAAAAATAGAATAAAGAGATATCCTGATGAATGCATGTTTTCATTTTGGAAGATTTAAACTTGTTTGATTTTCTTTATTTTGTCAAACGATCGGACTTTCTCTGCATATCGTAAGATCGACCTGATTGTTGTTCGTTTGACGTTCTGCTTTATTTTTATTGGTGTTTCGTATAATCCATCGGACTTTCTCTGCGCGTTCGGAAGAACCGACCTGATTGTTGTTGGATTATACAATTTCAACTTGCTTTTGCTTTTTTATTTTCTCAAATACTTGGGCTTTCTCTGCGTGTCGAAAGACTGACCTGATTGCTAAGTATTTGAGGTTCTGCTTTATTTTTGCATGACTCATCAAGGATGTTTAAATCTCGAATGAAAGTTACTTCTATATGATAAACATGATGATTTGCTAGTATTTCTGATAGAGTAGAGGCCGAGTTATCAGTGCATGATAAAAATTACCTTAAGCATATCTGAAAACGATAAATATGATTGGTACATGCTGAAATAAACAATCAATGTTGTATTTGCGATTATCTTGGCTTGCATGCTGATTAAGACCGAAATTGAAATGTGCTAGATGCGTTATGTCTGATATGATCTTGCGTCATGATCTTTCTCACAAAATACCCAAAAATAGAGTTTGTTTCTGCATTGCATTTACATTTCATTTCCGAAAAGTACAAAAAGATTTTTGGTGTGTTTTAGCATAAGTTTGAAAAGTCAAAAAGATTTTAGGTTTGTTTTGATATAAACTTTCTAAAAATCAAAAAGATTTTGTTTCTTATTTGTTTTCGATTGATCGACAAAAGATACGAAAAACATTTTCAAAATTCATATCTTGGTTTCTCGAAGAGAAGTTTTGCACCGAGGTTATTTATGTTGGCCAGGTACTCAAAGGAAAGAGTTTATCACAACTTCAAATCTTCTGAAGCTGTTGATAAAGATGAAAGAAACTGTTCATCGTCAAGTATTCGAAGATCAAACTACCATCAAGTTGAGGGGGAGTTTGTTCAAGGAATATGTTTTAACTGGCGAACAGATACTGCACATGACGAGGGGGAGTTTGTTGATACATAATCTGTGCGTCATGTGAAGTATCTGAACAAGATGATATGAAGATTCAAGACAAGTTCATGCTGCTGGCCGAACTAGGTCCGAACCTGAGGTTCGGACACGCCGAACTTGGAGTTCGGACGGAGCTCGGAGCAGACGTTTATATATAGGAACTTGTGCTTTAAATGTTAAGATGAGTAAGAGAGACCAGTTCTTAACTATGTGTTTTTTACAGTGTTTCTCTAGAGAGCTTCAGAGAGAGTTTGTAATCGAGTCTATGTTGATTTCAATAAAACAAACTATTATTTACGTCTCGTTTTCACTCTACGATCAAGCAAACCTTTAGTAAGATCCGTCTTACGGTTTTTCAAAGAATATAGGGATAGGAAAATTGCTGAAAGAAAGAACACCAAAGGTGAAAGGTCTAGTCAAACAAGTGCTCAGCATGAGAACTTCAGTTTTGACAATGATGATCTCTTTAATGAAGCTCCAGTCTTAAACACTTTAGTACTCAAGGAGTACAAGTATAATGATGCTTATGGCATACCCAAGACCACTCAGGCTTCGGTCCCCTATAGAAATTAATCAATTCTGATGTGTGCAGGTGCTAATAAAGGCCAAAATAGCCTATGGGTAGTTGAAAGTGGATGCACTTGCCACATGACAGGGAATAAGCACATTCTGGAAAACATAAAAAGAATCAATGGAGGACCAGTTGCCTTTGGAAGCACAAAAGGCCATATCACAGCACAAGGTGATGTGACTAATGGACTGGTAAAATTTGATAGAGTCAATTTTGTTGATACATTAAATTTCAACCTACTTAGTGTCTCACAAATGTGTGACAAGAATTTGAATTTAATGTTTAATGAGAAAGAGGCCATAGTCCTCAAACCTGGTGTCAAAATTCCTGATGAACTTATAATGCTTAAGGCACCCAGGAGAGATGGATTATACATTTTGGATATGTCAGTTGCTACACCCTCATGTGGCACTGCTTGCTTTGTATCCAAAGCCTCAGTTGATGAATCTGATCTATGGCATAGAAGGTTGGGTCATGTGAACTACAAAAACATGAACAGAATTGTGAATCTTGGCTTAGTTAAGGGTCTTCCTAACAAGCATTTCGCATGTTCTGAAAACTGTGTGCCATGTCTCAAGGGCAAGCAACACAGAACCTTCTTTAAGCCAAAAGTTGAGTCTTCTATTTCAAAACCTCTAGAACTTTTACACATGGACTTGTTTAGTCCAACTAGAGTAATGAGTTTAGGAAAAAGGTCATACTGTTTTGTAATAATTGATGATTTTTCAAAATATACTTGGGTTTTCTTTCTCAAAACAAAAGATGAAACTGCTGAATTGTTGAAAACTCTTGTAATTAATTTAGAAAATCAATCAAACCTCAAGGTCAAAACAATCAGATGTGACAATGGCACAGAATTTAAAAATCATATTCTGAATTCATTTTGTGAGGAGAAGGGAATTGTGAGACAATTCAGTGCTCCTAGAACTCCACAGCAAAACGGTGTTGCTGAAAGGAGTAATAGGACATTGATTGAAGCTGCTAGATCCATGTTAGCAGACTCCAAGCTCCCTGTGATATTTTGGGCAGAAGCAGTAAATACTGCCTGTTACGTCCAAAACAGGATCTTAATTGTCAAGGGAAAGAATAAAACACCTTATGAGCTTTGGAGAAAAAGGAAGCCAAATATCTACTTCTTTAAGCCATTTGGTTGTCCTGTCACTATCTTAATAACCAATGAGTCCCTGCCCAAATTTCCTGAAAAGGCAGATGAAGGTTATTTTGTTGGATACTCAGGTGTGTCAAAAGCATACAGAGTATACAACAAGAGAACTAAGATTGTCGTGGAAACCATAAATGTATCTTTCAATGAAAAATCTCCCAACAATTTTAAGTCTTAGCCCAGTTGGTTATTCGATATTGATGCACTAACTACTGCTTTTAACATAACCGTTGATAAGCCTGTAAGCTCTTTAGTGCAGGAAGAGTAATCAAACTGCATATGAGAAGCCAATCTTTTTCTCTTCCATGAGCTCTCAACCTATCTTCCCAGGTAATGACAAGAGACTGACTGAAATAATTCAAATTAAAGAAGAAATTGTTCCGGTAGAAGTTTAAGCTGAACCAGTTTCTCCGGTTCAAGTTCAACCGGAAAACTCAATTTCAGAAACTAAAGAGAATACTGAATCAGGGTTAAATGAAGCTGAAAATTCAAATGATAACACATCAAATGAGCTTAGTTTAGAGCATCTGATCTACAATTCAGACATCAGTTCTCATGAATCAGTTGGAGTCTCAGATCCTGTGTCATTATTTGAGACTGTTGAGTTTGATCACAGACTTCCTCAACTCAACATACCCTCAAATGGAAGAAGCCATGAATTTCCTATGTTTCTTGATAGAAGAATCAACAGAGATCATCCAGCAGGAAATATTATTGGAGAAGCTTCAGCTCTTGTGTTGACAAGGAGCAGATCTGCAAATGCAAACATTTGTTTGCATGCTGCATTTTTGTCTCAAGAAGTACCCAAGAAGGTAGCAGATGCCTTGGAAGACAACAGCTGGGTAGAGGTAATGCAGGAAGAACTATTTCAGATCAACAAGCAAAAGGTTTAGGAATTGGTAGATCTGCCTAATGGAGCAGAACCAATTGGAACAAAGTGGGTTTTCAGAAACAAGAAAGATGATAGGGGAATTGTCATAAAGAATATAGCAAGATTGGTTGTGCAAGGCTATGTACAGGAAGAAGGCATTGATTATGATGAAGTCTTTGCACCAGTAGCCAGGTTAGAAGCAATCAGAATCTTCTTGGCCTATGCTGCATTCAAAGACTTTCAAGTATTTCAAATGGATGTCAAAAGTGCTTTCCTGTATGGCCTCCTGGAACAAGAAGTATATGTCAAACAACCTGCTGGTTTTGAAGACCCTCACCATCCTAACAAGGTGTGCAAGCTGATCAAAGCTTCGTATGGTCTCAAACAAGCACCTAGAACCTGGTATGAAACCCTCTAGAGAATGGCTACAGGAGAGGGGCTATTGACAAAACACTTTTTGTTAAAACTGTTGGTAATGATTTATTGATGGTACAAATTTATGTTGATGATATTATTTTTGGTTCCTCTAATATTGTCTTGTGCAAGGAATTTGAAACATTGATGCAGTCGAAATTTGAAATGAGCTCCATGGGAGAATTAACCTTCTTCTTAGGGCTGCAAGTGAAGCAAACTACAGATGGTATCTTTCTGAACCAATCAAAGTACATCCAAGACATGCTGAAGAGATTTGACATGCTAACCTGTTCAAGTGCCAAAACTCCCATCTCTACTTCCCACAAGTTAACCAATGACTTAAGTGGCAAGCCAGTGGATGTGCACTTGTACAGAGCTATGACAGGCTCCCTGATGTATCTCACTGCTAGAAGACCTGACATCATGTTTAGTGTTTGCTTATGTGCAAGATATCAGTCCTCACCAAAGGAGTCACATATGCTACCTGTTAAGAGAATTTTCAAGTACCTGAAGGGGCAACCAAAACTGGTTTTGTGGTATCCCAAGAACTCTGACTTCTCTTTCAAAGCATTCACAGACAGTGATTATGGAGGATGTGATATAGATAAGAAATCAACATCAGGAGGATGTCAATTTCTGGGAGAAAGACTTGTCTCTTGGCAATGCAAGAAGCAAACTTGTGTTTCCACTTCAACTGCAGAAGCTAAGTATATTGCCGCTTCAAGTTGCTGTAGCCAAGTCCTTTGGATCCCAAATCAAATGCTTGACTATGGGATCACATTCATGGAAACTCCCATTCTTGCAGACAACAACAGTGCCATCTCAATCATCAACAATCCAGTGAAGCACTCCAAAACCAAACACATTGACATAAGGTATCATTTTATTAGAGATTGTGCAGAAAAGCATTTAATCAAACTATTCAAAGTTCACACTGATCATCAATTGGTAGATTTGTTTACAAAAGCCTTTGATGAGGCTAGATTTTTCTACCTCATCACAGCCATTGGGATGATGAACTTTGAATAAGACTTTTCACATTTTTAATAAAAGAGAGGCATGTGCTCAAGAGCCTGTCTCTTGATACAAAGGGAAAAAGAAAATGAAAATCTTTAGTGTTAATCAGGCAACATTTTAGTTCATAGTCAGTAACTGCTGTTAAAGCTATGGATAATTAACACAAATTTTCAAAAATCATGTGTTTTGGATTTCCGGTTCAAGTTTAGGTTCAACCTGAGAAGAAAACTTTTGAAATTCACCGGGTGAACTTCAACCGGAAAAATGCTTTAAAATGATGTGGAGATTTATTTTGAAAACAATTCTTTCAAGCGGAAAATTTGTCCGCTTGATGTTCAGACAGAAGAAAAATTTGGTTTTTAAAATAAAGGAGAAAATGGGTTCCGCTTGAACTTCCGGGTCAACAAAGTCAATGTCTCATTTAATTACCCGGAAGGCACAGTTTTCTAAGCGGATATACATTTATTTACCCATTAAGTCTTTAACTGTTTAAAATCCGAGGTTCCAGTAAATTTACTTTTGGATAAAGACATGCTTTAACTGGTTGTACCGTATAATCCATAAAGCACCTGTCTCAATCAGTCACTGAACCGTCTGTTTACAACCTCTCTCCTTCACGTCAGCACCGAAAAAGGTAAAAAGCCCTAATTTACCGTCAGTTTCCCCATTTCTCTCAACCCCACTCAGAAATTACTCCTGAATTTCTCTCAAACCCTCTCCAATAAACCTCCGATTAACCGTCAATACTCTCAAACCTGTATCAACAATGGCTCCCAAAGCGAAGGCGAGTGGCAAGAAGCCAATCGGTGATTCCAAGTTCCCAGCAGAGCGTAACCTGGTGGCATACCTTGAACCACCAAGCAAAACTGATATCTACAACGGCATGATTGACTTCATCAAAAGGTCTCATCTTCACCATGCGCTTACTGTTGAAGCCGAAATTTTCGAAGAAGTGATGGAAGACTTTTGGGTTCATGCTAGGGTTACCGAAGGCGAAAACGGTAGTGAGAAAATTGTGTCAACCGTTCAAGGGAAGGAAGTGGAAATCGATGAAGCCAAGGTGCGAAAACTGTTGAAGTTAAGGGATGAAGGTGGATATGAAACGGTTGATCACACCAAATATCTCCGCTTGTTCAGAAATCTTGGATATGGTGGTTTCCTGCAGAGCAAAACCATTAGGAAAGGGCAGTTACCATACAAATGGAGGTTCCTAGCACACACAATTCTGGTGTGTTTGTCTCCAAAGAAGGGAGGATTTGATGAGCTTGCCAGTGAACAAGCCTCTGCCTTCTATGCTGTGGTAAAAAGTGAAAATTTTAATTTTTCCAAACTCATTTTTCAAGCCCTAAAATCAAATGTCCAATCTGAATATGTTTACCTATATCCTAGATTTTTAACTTACATTC
Source organism: Deinandra increscens subsp. villosa (assembly GCA_039602395.1). Classification (NCBI taxonomy): domain Eukaryota; kingdom Viridiplantae; phylum Streptophyta; class Magnoliopsida; order Asterales; family Asteraceae; genus Deinandra; species Deinandra increscens. The sequence goes on along the minus strand of JBCNJP010000007.1, from coordinate 80,540,781 downwards.
TCAAAGAAGAGTACCCCCACATAGTTTGGCTTGGTACAATTTTGCATCAGAAACTTCTGAATGAGAAAACTTTTTCCAACCTTGCTTTAAACAAGTCTGCATTTCTTGGAAGGGACACTGACTATCCCTTACCAACTCCAAGGCAGTTTCCTGATGAACCTGCTACTGCAGAGGTTCAACCGGAAACTGTAGCAGCAACTGAGCTCCAAGCTCAAGATGACAGAGTTGTAATCCCAACAGCAGCTGATCCCACATCTGTCCTAGCTTCCTCTTCTCTCAAAGTCTTTCAATCCAATAAGAGGAAAGCTTCTACAAACACTACCACTGCCACCTCCTCATCCAACTAACCTCCTGTCATATTCAAAAGACAGAGAAATGTGGTGACTAAGTCTCCTCCACCTAGTACCACCAACCAACCCGAAGCTTCTAACCCCGCCCAAGGCAAAAAGCCTAAGCGGAAACTGGTAAAATTGGGATTCTCTCTTAGGGATGAACCTTCAGTTGAGGGGGAGTCATTAGAAGCAGATGTACCATCCCCATCTGAATACTTTTCACCCCTACAACCCCTGTCACCTAGGAGTGACAGTGCTCCCAATCTTGGCTTAAATGAAGGTGTTATTAACTCACCTGCCTCATTACATGAGAACATTCTGATAAGCCAGGACCCTGTAGCACTGCAACCCCACTCCTCACCGGAGGTGAATCTCAGGAGTCATGAAGAGATTCATTCAAAAAGGGCTGCTGCTGCCCAAGGATCCCTACTGGATCTTGGTGTTAGCAGTACCATCAATAAGACCCAATTTGCGGCAATCTTCTCTGAATCAGCACCTGGAAGTCCTTTATTGGAACCAAGGGCTGCTGAAATAGATGAGGAGAATCCCTGGTGCCAAGAAGCCACGGGTACCAATGCTGATCAATCTCGGATTGATAGTTTGGTTTTGTCCAAGGATACTGGCAAAAAGCCTGTTGAGGACAGTTATACACTACCTGAATTGACGAAGTTGTACCTTTCTCTGCAAGCACAGGTTGAAACTCTCAACCCAACTGTTGCCAAATTGGTTCAAGATGATCCTATTCAAACTAAAGCAGGTCCTTCAAGCCCTATCAGAGATGCTGATGAAGTTATTGCAACTGATGAAGCTAATACTGCCAAATTGGGGGAGAAGCTACCCTCAAGACCTGTTATCACAGAAATCGAAGAAGTTTAAAGGATACCGGCTGAAGTCAGAGCCACAGCTTGCCAAAGAATTGGTGTGAATCCCTTCTCAGTTGAAGAGAGTTGGGTAAACATGAGATGCAGTCAACTGATTGCCATTTCTCCTTTTGAGGAGCCCAATCTCACTGAACTTGTTTAGACGTCCATGCTGATTGCTGGTGCTCTCCCTGAGCACATCAATTTGATCACGCCACTCCTCAAGGATGTCATTTTTCCAGCTGAAAGAGCCAGTGATCAAGTGGCAGGAAATATTGCCTCCACCAGCAAGGTAGTAAATGATGCTGAAGAAAGCACTGCCACTATTGCAGTTGCTACAATGACCGAAGGGGAAGACGAAAATTTGATCGGAGAAGGAGAAGGAACTGAAGTATTGGAAATAGCCGACAAAGAACCTGAAGTCACCAAACCTCAGATGCAAGTTAGGGGACTTTGTAGCTTGATTGATGAAATCTTTTATGAACTGAAAGGAGAAATTGCTACTGTCAATCCTAACTTGGTGATGCCTTCACCTTCAGAGCTGATCTCAGGTACAACAACTGCTAATGTTAAACCTGAATTTATTGATATTGCAGATGTACCACCTCCACCTTCCTTTATTTACAACCCAAACCCAATGCCTACTACAGTTCTATCTATTCTACAGTCACTTGCCATCACACCATACAAACCTCCCTCCATCTCCAAGAAAGTTGTCACTAAACTTGCCAATCCCAAGTACAGAACAGACAACTTTACACCCATAATTCCCTTCAAGAAGAAGCCTTCACCTACCATGGACTTTTCTGATATTTTCCCTCCTACTCCACCTTCTAGCCCAACTCCTGAAGCCAGTAAACCACTATCACAAGCCTCCCTTCCTCCACTCACCATCAAAGAACCTTCCACCACCATCACCAAACCTACTGAAGCCCAAGCTGACCCTTCTTCATCTGACAAAGGCAAGAGACCTATTGTGCCAGAATCTACAGTTGATTCTGATGAAGAAAGATTTATCAGAAAAAGGAAACTGATGCATGCCAAGAATAAAAGAAATCAAAGGCAAAAAAGAAAAGCTCCACCCAGTAAAAGACAAATTATGGGTTGGACAGTGGATGAAGCCACATTTGATTTCACCTTTACAATGGCAAGTGGCATAACTCAAGTGGTAAACGTTCACAAGGCCACTTCACAACTTACTTTGCTGCAAATGACAGACATCATTCTAAAACTTAGAGAAATTTTGAATCCTTCAAGAGCTGAGCACTTGTTAAGGCTTTTTATTGAGCCAACTGTGCTGGATTGTGGAATGCTCTACAGAGGTAGTTTAGATGGTGACTCAGCTGAAGAAGAAGATGAAGTGCCTACCAGTGAAATAAAGTTTATCATTTGGGAAGAGGATGAGAAGCTCTTTTATGTTCACAGAGCTGATGGCACCTTCACAATTCATGAGTCTATTTCTGCTCAAGAAGAATGGAGCGAAAAGGACTGGGATTCAATTAAACATGTGAAGGTGACCAAAACAAACTCAGAAGAGTTGTCTCAGAACCTTGATGCCAATATCAGAACCACGGACAAGTAGGTCAAGGAGAAGATTTTTTTTTGGGTACAAGTCAATTTTTGAAGATAAACATTGGAATTTGACAGCATCAGCTTAGGGGGAGATTGTAAGGAATATTGCGCTTGGAAGATTTCCGGCTGAATGCCAATTTTACTATGTTCCGGCTGAAGTTGAAGTTGAAGCGGAATTCTCACTTCAAGCGGAACTAGCAATTCACGCGGAAAGAAGCAGTTTTGTCCTTTAGCGAATATTCCGGGTGAACTAGATTATCCACCAGATAATGAGTTAAACCTGACTTTTCCTGAGATGTCTTTTCAGCAAGTCCAATCCTGCAAAATCTTCTCGTATGCTTCTATATCTGATTCAAGCCGCTCTCCTAAAGTAGTATGTCGCTGCAAACACGCAAGATATTCCAATTGCCGATGTTTATTCTTTTGGTAGTTTTTGACTTTTTAGTTTACGGTCTAGATTAGATCGCATGAGATCAATGGCTGTCATTGATCTCACCAGCACTATATATAGCATAGCTAGCTCTTAGTTTACACACAGTTGTCATCTTTGTTGTTATCAGTTCTTGAACAACTTGTAATAGTGTAGCTTTGAGTTAATGCAAAAAAGAGCCGAGTATTTGATACTTTGTTGTTACTATAATTCTGCAAATCAAGCTTTTACATTATACACAAGAACTCAATATTGCTTAAGTAAAGTGAAATATAACTTTAATTCCGCAGGGTTATATTTGCAAGTAAAGGGCTTTGTTTAAGTTTAACTCTAACTTATAACGATCCTACAGATTATTTTATATTTTGGACAGAGTTCCAGAGTGGTTCAGTACAAGTTTGGCCGGAGTTCGGTGATCGTTCTGCACAGTTAAGATTCGGTTGAAGTTCGGCACTGTTTGAGGTTTGCAAAGAGTTCAGAGCGGGTTCGGACAAAGTGTTTGAGTTCGGATAGGGTTCGGACGATCAGAATCTTAAAATTTTCAACGATGTCGGAATTTGAAGCCTTTGTCGCGATGCAAAGTGCAATGCAGACTATGATGAACTTCGATAACGAAATTGGAACACGTCAGAAAGTTCCTAAGTTGTTGAAGTTGGAAGATTATCAGAATTGGAAGCAATGATGTTCTGCTTCCATAAGCACGAAATATATCGATTTGTGGATTCCAATCAAGAAGCTTTATCAACATCTGACTGATTAAATAGATTTCAAGGAAGTGCATACCTTCGACATTGCTGAAAGGAAATCGTACAAGCTTGAACAAAAAGCTTTCGGTTATCTTACGATGGCATTACCCACTGAGTTGCTTCATCAATTTAGTACTTGCAAGAAATCTAAGCAATTGTGGGATGCTTTATCAGGAAGATGTGAGGGGAATGATGACTACAAGAAGAGTCGGAAGAAAGTGTTGAATACAGAATTTGATAACTTTCAACATTATGAAAATGAGAACATTACTTCTCTTGTTTCACGGTTTTCACACTTGATTAGTGAATTGAAGGTTGTTGGAATTGAGAAAACTGATGCTGATTTGAAGGAAAAGATTATGGAAGCTTTGCCTGAAAAGTGGGAGAACTATGTTTTGCTGCTCACTCATGATAAAGAATAATCTATGTTGACATTTCACGAGCTTACTGGAAAACTTCATGCTCGGGAAATGGAAATGTTAAACTCAAAGAAGTCAACTGCTACTTTACAAAATCCTGAGTTGTATCATGGTGAGAATACTGCTAGCATGAATGCTAAAGCAACGCCAAATCTAAGTTCTGCACCACGTGTTGCTTTTATGGCTGGAGTTTCTGGAAATTCTGATTCTTCAAAAGGTTGCACCTTTACAACTCCCAATTCATCAAGTCAAAGTGCGTTTTCTGTTCAATCGGTGGATGAATGTGCCAAATTGGTTGCTGCTCTCATTTCTTCATCTTTTGGAATGTTTATAAATGATGTTGGGAAAGCACAATTGAAAGATTTGAATGAGATTGATGATGATCAATTGAATGAGTTAGATATGGCATGGCAACTTGCTATGTTAACTCAAAGGTCACAACGATATTATAAGAAAACTGGAAAACAAGCTTTTTGTGGCAAATTGGGTTCTGATAAATCAAATATCAAATGCTACAAGTGTTCAAAGCTTGGACATTTTGCTAGATAATGTCAACAAGCACATGGAAGCAAACCTGGTTTTACTCAACCATCGTCTAGTAATTCAACCAAGACAACAACTTTAACTGTTCAAGATGAAGGTGTTTATGATTGGGGAAAACATTTTGACTCATCTGCTTTAATAGTCACTCATGATCAACAAGAAGATTCTTGTTTAAATACAAGTTCAACACCAAGTTCCTATGAATCGGCTAAAAATTTGGAAATTTTGTTGAAAGAGAAAGCTTTTTGGTATTGAGTAAAATCGAGAGCTTTCTGAGGAATTCAAGTTGGTGAAAGAAGATTTGGAGGTGTCTAGGAACATGGGAAGGAATTAGTTTTGAAGAATGAATGATTGATTATCGAAGTTAAATTGCTGAATGAAACTCTAGAGATATTAAAACAAGACAAAAAGAATGTTGAAGCTGCAAATACAAATATCTGTGAAGAAAAGAATGAGTTGGTGAATGAAGTCAAGAAGTGGAAGGATGAAGCTGAATATGCTGCAAATGATTTTCAGAATCTTTTTGATAAGTTATAGGTCAAACTTGATTTATTGACAAAGGATGCTGAATAATCTGCTGCTAAAATTGCAAGTTATCAAGCCGTGATGGAGAAATATTTGGATGAGAAGCGTGAGCTGGTAAGTGTGAACAAAGTTCAAACTGCAAATTCGGAGATTCAAAAGAGGAATAAAGATAAATTGAAGAAAGAATTTTTTGAAGGAATGGAGAATCTACGCATGCAGAAATTTGAGACGTATAAGGTTGCAAAACATTTGATTGCTACTAAGAAGGAATTAGCTGATGCTCAAAAGCAAATTTTTGATTTAAAGATTCAAGTAATTGATGTCAATCGCTTGCTGAACAATGTCTCTAATTCTCAAGTGTTCACAAGCTTTTTGACTAAAGATGAAAAATTTAAAAAGATGTTTGATAAGACAGCTTCACCCCCTGCTCATATTACAGAAGCTTCAAAGAAGTGAAGGAAAAGGTTGGAGAGGTTGATTACTTAAAGTTCTCATCATCTAATTCTGAGGAAGAGAAGGTTTCTTTGGCTCCAATATTTGTTTCTGGTTCATCTTCAGCTGATAATGAGAAATCAGCTACTTCAAGTAAAAAGATTCGTTCTCAACCTAAATTTAATGAGACGATCTTCTTTAAGAAGACACAACTTAAAGATATCAAAGCTGAATTTTCAAAGATAGCAAAGAATGGACACCAGAATTCAAATTTTGAGGAAAAGATTTCTGGAAAGCATCTTGGTTTGGGTTTTAAAGCAAAGAATGACAAAGCTGAGGAGCTTCCTGTAAGGATCAATTTAACCCTCACGCGATATCTGAGACTAGTAAAACCGTGCGGAATCCGGTTTTAGCTAGTTGATTCAAGAAGCAATGAAAAACAGTAATCGAAAAGTATAATGCTTACTAAATATCAAACACAAACCAATTGAATAGGAAAAGAACACTTGTATTGATCACCGATTGCTTACACACTGATCGAAATTCTCAGGGAGAATTTCAATATCACCAAAATCGCCAAAACACCTTAGGAGAAACCAACCCTAATTACAAAGTTAAACTATCTATATATAGGGAGTCTAAGCTTGATAAACAAGCTAACAAATTCAGACTCTAGGCCCATATTTCGACCACCCTATGACCCATTCAACCCAATTACACAATCATAACCCAATTACATTTTAACTAGCCCAACATTGATTCTAATGCAAAAGCCTTATAAAATTCTAGACTCTACAATCTTCCCCTAGGCTTTAGCATTAGACCGTCTTCACATCCTGAACTTCTTCGACAGATTCACCATCACTGGATCATACCATAGTTCCGTTGCTACAATCTCAGCTACAGCCCGAGTATAACACTTTGCATATTCTTCAGTGTCTTGATTACAGTCAATCTGATGCTTTGCTAGTACCATTATGTCCTTCTTGTTAAACCTCATCAAATCATGAACTTCCATGACATTGATTGTCTTTGATTTGCAGAGAATTTTGGCTTCACCAGAATAATCACTATAAGCCCATGTTTGAAAATCATACAAGCAATCTTCAGGATGTCTCATCGGCAGAGGTATTGTTTTTTTCTTGTCTGTAGGTGGATACAGAATATTTGTGAACTTCTTGGCTTTTACACTCTCCTTTCCTGGGATACTCTTCTTTCCGTCCCATTTGAAGACACCCCTGTACTTCTTCACATACGATTTCTTGTGAGGAAAATCTTCAAACCTCTTGAACTTGCTTCGCACAACATTTTCCAGTTTCTTATAGAAGTACTTGGCTTGCTCATTGTTTGATGGATTTGAAAACGGTGCCTGGTAGAGCATGGTCAGATCTACATTTGTCCAGGAGTAAAACTGGGTCCAGCTCTTGTAGTATTCCAATGGATACTGACCCTTTCTTCTTACAACGAACATATTCTTCTCTCCATCAAACATCTATGCTTTAATATCTGCATTAATCCCTTGCTTATCATGATAATGCTCTCCCAACTGAATTAGATACCTTTCAGGAGGATAGGCAAATGTCTGAGCCTCCCAACCTCCGTCAAACTCAGAAGCTGGAACTGTCATGTAATCTCTATCCCTGGTATCTTTATCTTCAACGGAGGCTTCAGGTAAAACTATTTGAGTTTCCTCAGGAATATCTGCTTCAAAATCAAATGCTGGTGATTGTGAGGAATCACCTGCACCTGAACCTCCTTCACCCTTATCACCTTGGCCAATGCTTGACCTGCTTGATTTATCTGAGCTAAGCTGCCTGATCAGCTTATGAAGATCTCTAAATTGTCTGGTAAATTCTCTGTTTATCTTCTTCTGATTCTCCAATTCAGTGTTTGTGGATCTTCTGAATATCAATCAAGTATCCAATTATTTCACTTTGGGCTGCATTCTGGGCTTTCAGACCTTCTATTTCTGCTCTGAGTTCCTTTTCCAGTCTGTATTCAGGGGTTTCTACCGCTTTCCCCTTCTCTTGGGTAGTGGGTTGAGAAGATGATTGACCAGCACTGGAACTTGTGACTGGTGGCACATCGGAACCTAATCTTCTTCTCCTAGGGTCACTTGGGCCTTCTCCATGGTGTTGTGGAGCAATCGACTCAGTCTCAGTCATTTCTTCAGTAACAGAAGCACCGAGGGGAGGATCCTCCGTGGCTTTCCGTTTTCTAGTCAGTGGCGTCTGAGCGGTTTCTGTCTCAACTTCCTCAAGATTGATGTCATCAATATACCTTCAAAATTTAGTGCACCAATCTGCACATCTTCCAAATCAAAGTCTTCCCAGTATGAAGTATCTGTGAGTTCAGTAACAGGCTTCTTAGATGCAGGCACATTATGTTCTTCATCAACGACTGCATTTCTGTGCTCAGGCACCTCTTCTCTTGCTATCTCAACAAATTCCCCAATTTTGTCACCAAATGGCATCTGATCAGTCAGTTTCTTCTTTAAGTTGATCATAAGAAAGACCTTAATGCCCATAGGCTTTGAATCATGAGTGTCGTTTGTCTTCCTTAGAGTTGGATATCTAAGAATCCAGAACTAGCTGAATGAACCTTGGAACTGCTGCAAACTTCTTGTCTCTGGTCACTACAGCTTTTGCGTCATCAAAAATTAACCTGGACCAGTTGAATCGAACTCCTCTAACCAGTGACACCATAGCATGGGTGTGCATCTGGTTCAGTTGATCAGTTGAGCTCTTCTTTGCAATAACGCATTTCTGTAAATAATGGGCCAACATCGTCCAGTATGGTGGAATAAGAGCCTTCATTGTAGGAGGAGAGATTGTAAGGTAACCCATTTCCTTCAGGCACTGAGACACCATTTCTTTATTAAGTGCGATAGGATCAGCAGCAACATCTTTCAGTCTGAGTGCTTGTCTGAAATTTTCTTCAGTCAACACAATTTCTGTTGCTTGTATCTTTGCCAGTATCTGCTTACCATTATCAGAGACGTATGTTGTCTTCCAAAATTCTTGCTGCATACGCTTGCAGATGACCGGGTTTGCTGTAAGTGCATAGTGAAGACAGCACTTCTTCAATCCTGCTATCATTGACAGGTACTTATCACGATACTCTGCAGGTGGATCCAGCAAGTATGCTACAGTATTGTGATCTTTAATAAACTCCAAATCTCTGCACCCACAAACACAAATAAACATCCAAAACAAACAAGAGTTCATTAGTTTTAGGGATATCTCGAAAAACGGACAGCATAACGGCTTATAATTAACTGAAAAACCATTGAAAATATCATCTGGTACCTTTCCGATGGAAAAGCAGGCTTTTCGATCGGAAAGCATCCGTCCGATCGGAAGGTCACTTGGTTACCGAGATCCTTGGTCGAAAAGTGTTGGTATCGATCGAGAAGTCCAGGCTCTGATCGGAAAGCCTAGTTCCTCGATCGAAAAGACAGATCACCGATGACGAGTATTCGAAGAGTACAGGATTCGGATCGAAAAGCTTAAGGCTCGATCGAGAAGTCCAAGCTCCGATCGAAAAGCATAACTCTCGATCGGAAAGCTTGGTTTCTTGATTGAGAGGCCCCAAATCATTGGTGATTCTGCGATCGAAAAGTGTCAGGGGCTGATCGAGAAGCCCCTGACTCGATCGAAAAGTCCTCCTTCTTCGATATTCACCTGCAACTTAGTCCCACAGTCAATATTTATATGTTTTGAACTCAATTTCAAGCAATTCATGTACTCAAACCATTATCCCTTCCATCCCAACCAAAAAAAAACATGAAATTGAAACCTACTCCTGCCGGTCGTGATTGGGTCGAGCCGCCCGCTTCAAACAGGGAGCCATTGCTCAAATTGATGGCAGAGGCTTGTTCGGATGATGATTCCGACTGAGGGGGAGGTGCCGGATGGTGTCACGGCGGCGGAGGATGACGGATAGAGAGAAGGCAGTGGCGGCGGCGCTGTGTACAATTGGAGGGGCTGCGGTGGTTGGTATTTGACGGGAATGGTGACTATGAAATTGCAGGGGGGCGGCGAAGGGTGTGGTGGTGCGCGATGGCGGTGGGAGCAGGTGGGAGGAGGGGAGCCGACTCCTCTCCTTTTGTTTAAAAATTTCCACTTTACCCCTCCAAACTTGAAAAATGTTCCCATAACACCCAAACTTTAACACAAAGCAATTTTTCACTTAAACCAACTTAATTTTTTTTCATAAAGAACTCCCAAATTTAATCCCGATCATTTACTGAAGGCTTCCCCTAAACTCAAGCCCGAGAGTTTTACTATCTGACAACTTTTACTAAAACAAACAAATAAAATAAAAAAAAAACAAAACAAACAAAATCAGAAGTTAAGATAAAGTAAAATAAACACAAATAAAATAAGTTTAAAAACATAAACACACAAAAATCTTAACCAACTGAATTTTGAGTGAAGAGGCACTGTTAGGGATCATACCATATAGTCTGTGATTGAGGAACCCTTTTCAGCTTCAGTTACTTCGCATGTTCAGGCGATTGCCGATATTTTGGTCCATCTTTAAACTCATGCCGCTTTCGCTTACTCAAGCAGTTTCATCACATAATTTATATTTTTAAGGTTTATTAATTATGACAATCTATCCAGGTCACACACATAAGTCCTAGGTATAATTTATACATTCTATCAAGCACACCTGGTTTCCGTACAACATTTTTCACGGCACCTTTCCTTAAGCTCAACATCATGCTCCAGACTGGGTTGAGAAAAGAAAGAATAGATCATGGAGGTTTTGTTGGATAATATACACTGTCAGCTGAATTTTTGAAACTTTTTTAATAATGTTCTCATCAGTGACACAGGCTAAGGGTTTTGGACGCTTGAGGGTCTCTTTCGATTGTGCACATTGGCATCTTTTTGGTTTAATCATATATATACAATGTGATCTAAAACGTACGTGGATCAGGGTGGTTCCAGGTCTCCGCTTTCGCAGAACAGAGGAGTCCTGACTCACGTACAACATTCCCAGGTCATTGCTTACGCAAAGCAGAGGGAATGGGATTTTTGAGCATGACATCAAAACTCAGAACCGGGCGTGTGTCTCAGGATTCCTGATGCACAGTCAAATAGAAATTGTACTATCCTAAGTGTGTGTTCCCTTTCAAGCATCATACGTTATCTTCAAGTGTTGTGATAAAACATACATTTTGATTGATTGTCAGCAGAGCCTACCAAGCATATCGACCATGAATCACTGCTTTTCACTTCCACCTTACACGTGTCAGTCAGCAAACACCTGAAAATTTATATCACTTCCCAGCCCGGTCAACCAAAACCAGAAAAAAATTTAAAAGCACACACTTTAGAGGAAATAATTATCATTATCTTATATCTTCCCCTTGCTTTTAGATTTTTTTTAAAATAACCAAAAGAAGACACTATTTTTGTATTTTTTTTTAATTTTTTCAATTTTTTTTTAGTTTTTCAATTTTTTTTAATAATAAATGAGAGAAACAAAAAGAACTTGTTGCCAGACTACTCATCAAAGGCTATCATCCGGAGGCCTTTGAGACACATTTCAAAATTGGCCCTTGGAAGTGGTTTTGTGAACATATCCGCCACATTGTCATCCGATGCCACCCGTTCCAAATAAATGATCCTACGGTCATAGCAACTCCGAATGAAGTGCGTTTTGATATCTATGTGTTTGGTTTTGGAGTGTTGCACAGGATTTTTCACGATTTGCAATGCAACATTATTATCACAAAAAATGGGAGTATCGAAAAAATTCAAACCGTAATCTCCCAGCTGATGCTGCAACCATACCACCTGAGAACAACAAGTAGATGCAGCCACATATTCTGCTTCGGCTGTCGACTAGGACACCGTGTGCTACTTCTTGTTTTGCCAAGATACCAGCTTGTCACCTAAAAATTGAGCTCCAGCAGATGTGGATTTCCTGTCAAGCTCATTGCCACCATAATCACTGTCAGAGAAAGCATACAGGTTAAATCCGGACTCTTTAGGGTACCAGAGGCCTAGACGAGGCCGACCTTTCAAATATTTAAAAATACGTTTCACAGCAGAGAGATGAGAGAGTTTAGGATTAGCCTGATAGCGTGCGCATTGGCACATAGCGAGCATGATATCCGGACGGCTGGCGGTTAAGTACATCGGAGACCCAATCATGGACCGGTACATGTGCTCACTCACTGGTTGACCGTCTGGGTCCCTGGTAAGTGCTGGTCTTGCCGCCATAGGTGTGGAGACAGGCTTTGCATCCATCATCTTGTACTTTTCCAATTGATGCTCAATTCCCTTGTCGTCACAGAAATTATCAATTGTTTGGTTCTTAAACTCCGTCCCATTATCACTCCTGATGGCCTTCACTTGCAGCTTTAATTTATTTTCGATGAGCTTGATGAAAGCGATCAGTATACCTGCAACATCACTTTTCTTGGACAAGAAAAACACCCAAGTGAAACGGGAAAAATCGTTAGTAATAACTAAACAAAATGCACATCGGTTAAGGCTTAACATACTGACAGGACCGCATAGGTCCATGTGAAGCAACTCCAGTGGTGACGAGATTCTGTTGAAGACCTTCGGTTTATGTGGCCGTTTGTACTGCTTCCCCTTAGCACAAGCCACACATTTCTCCTTAAGAACAAATTCTTTGATTGGGAGATCTTTAACAAGCCCTCCTCTGGAAAGTCGATTCAGGTTCTTCAGATTCATGTTCCCCAATCTTCGGTGCCACAGCTAAGCGTGGTTCTCATCTGTTTTAGAAAGGAGACAGGCCACCTTAGATGTGGGGGGTTTCTGCATGTTCAGCACATAGGAGTTACCATATCTGGGTGTTCTCATTAACACCCAATCATCGGGGATGGAGTATCCAGGTTTAAGAATGAGACACTCTTTATTGTTGAATAGAACTGGATACTCTCGATCACATATCTGTGAAACACTTAACAAACTGTGTTTTAACTGCTCCACATAATTGACATCGTGGAAGCTGAGACAACCGTTGCGAACTGTGCCTTTCTGACTGATATATCCACCAACTCCTCCGGCGAACGACACATATCCTCCATCAAATTTTTCCAAGTCTTGTAGTAGGGATATGTCGCCCGTCATATGCCTGGAACAACCACTGTCAACGTACCATAGGTTGCTGACAGTCCTCCTTGGCTGTTCCTGCATACAAAGAAGATCAGTTAGATTTTGGTACCCAGGCGTTAATTGGTCTGGGTGAGACTGGTCTGTCCTTGTTTGGACTGAGGATGTCTTTTATGTTGACATCTCGGGAGTGATTTTCCTTGCCAAGCCACTGTCGATTATTTTTGTTTATTTTAGAACTTTTAACCTCTTGAAAAGACATGGAGTGTTTTTTGTACACTCCAGTAGGCTTGAAGGACAAATTCACAACTTTTGGGACATTCCACCTATCATCATCCCTCTGATTGATTGATTGTGTGAATCCTTCAGGTTTTAAGAAAAATGGTGTTTCTGAAAATCTTTTGAAAACAGGTTGAGGGTGAACAGGTGATTTTGAAAAAGTATCCTGCTTTGGGCGAGAAACGGATTTTGAAGGTTTAACAGCTATGGAAGCCCTAGCAGGTTTAGTGAAAATCTTTGAAGATTTCTTAGCATTTTTATTCCCCTTACTTTTCACAATTGATGGTTCCTGTTTAGGTGACTTGGGCTTTGGGCTCCATTTGTGGACATTGGGCTATGGTTTGCCCTACTGCACCTTTTGGTTTGAAGGTACAGTCTTTGCTGTTGGCCTAGCATGTATCTTTGCCTGTGAGGGTGGTGATGTGAACTTCTACACCTTGGAATTTGAAGGTCCAAACTTGGGTTTTGGGCCAACATGTGTTTGGCCCAATGGGACAGTCTTTTGTTGGACCTTCTTAGGATAGTAAGGCTCATAAGGACGGTGCAGGTAGTTTCTTGCCATGTGTCCTGGTTGGCCACACACATGGCAGGACTGTTTCTTTGGATACACGGGAGCCTGTTGTTGGTTTCGCCCAGTGGATATCCAAGTTGGCTTTGAAGCGTTTTTATGGATCCAAAGGGTTTTACCATGGGGCTTTGTGGTCAGAGTATACTCCCGTTGTATTGGTTGGAATTGGTCATATGCAGAGTTAACTTCTGGGTACGGGACAAATTCCTGGGGTTTTGTGTCCCATACTTTCTGCACATTTTGATTAGGACAATTAATCTTATCCTCAGGAATTTTTACGTTTCCTGTGGGTTTGGGACCATCAACCTGCGGTCCTTTACCCCTTCTTAAAATTCTAACAGTTCTTAGGGGCTTCACAGTTTTCACATCACATTTTCCAACATTAAACACACCACATTCAGAAAATTTATCACACAATTCAGACTCTAGAGTTTTTTACTCAATTTTGACAGAAGTTTCAGGTTTCTCAAAATCACACTTTTTAAAACCCAAATATCAACTTCAGACTTCATGGGACTCTTAGTGGACTCCTTGCAATTTACTACCCCTGCTTTATTTTTACCTTTATCTGCACAAGAAGTAAAAGTGTTAGTAAGGTTAGAAACAGGAGCAGGAATTTTAATGGAACAAGCGGCCCAGTTTCTTTTCTATCTCAGCCTTAGCTTCTAAGGAGGTCTTAGAGCACTCATAATCTGGGATCATTTCATGCATCAGGGGCATCGGTACTGTATGAGTGGATTTTTCATCTTTTACCTCAGTACCGAGACCCAAACCCGAGTTGGCTTTTAGATGTCGCATTCGGGCATCTGTGTTATAGAAAAGTGAACTAGCTTTCATCATTTCTGTTACAATTTTATCGTTTCGCTCAACTTTGATTTGAGATGTTTCTAATTTACCTTTAAGTTGTTCAAGTTCAGATTTTAATGTGACAATCTCTTCATTAGCAATTTTAAGATATGTGGTTTTGTCACTCAAATCCCTTTGAAGATTTTTTATGTCGACTTTGGTAGCTTCTAATTTCTCACTTAATGATTTAGTCCTACCTTTGTATTCTCTCAAGTCTTTATCAGAAATTTCACGATTTAATGTTTCATTGAAGAACTTACGTTGCCATTCTTGAGATTCATTAAGTATAGTTTGACATTTAGGGTTAAGACATACCTCAGAGCTGCTGGGAGAGGATCCTGGAGTTATGTCTGCCATGAGTGCATGATGGAATACTTCAGCCGCTTCTTTCTGAACTTCCTCTTCAGCTAACAGGGCCACATGGTCAAGTGTTAGACTCAGGTCTTCCACCTGTGATGTCCAGTCATATCCTGGCGTATGTTGAACCACTAGTTCCTTGTCATTCTTCCCTGTCTCCTTCTTCATGCTCTCACCTCTGTTGTCAGTCTTGCTTTCTCTATCAACCCTTGGTTTGGTGCATTCCCTTGCATAATGCCCATACTCGTTGCAATTGTAGCACCTCAGATTTGCTTTATTGAAGCTAAGCTTTATTCCTTTGCCACCATTCCAGTCCTCCTGTCCTGTCTTTGCCATGAACTTCCTAGCTCTCAGGGCTGACATTCCCATCTGGTAAGATATATCCATGTGCTCCAGGTCATCAGGGTTTACTTGATTCACATCATTAGGAGATAGATCCGTGAGAAGAAGTGAGCCTGCTACGAGTGCCTGATAGCAACTCATAATCCCTACCCCAAGGGCAAAGCCGGGATCTTTAGTTAAAGCATTAACATCTAGTGAGACAACATTTGATGTTCCAGATGTACTCGACCCAGTGGCTTGAGCAATGAATCCCATTAGAGTAGATGGTGGGTTGTTTAGAGCGACAGCTGGCTGAGAGATGAAAGCTTGATTCATTTGATTCATTAATGCCCCGTTGCCAAGTTTTCTTGCCCTCTTCTGTTTCTTCTCTTCATAAGCTCTAATGGTAGACATGAGCTCACTTAGGGGTGATGTGGACATTTGCACCGTCTTTTCAATCAGTTCAATGGTGCTGTCCCAATTTGGCGGAAGAGAGTTGACCAGCTTTCTGTTGACCTCCATTGTGTATATGTGACTCCAGCATCTTTCATTCCAGTGACTATCTTGATGAAGCGTTGAAGCTGAGTCTCAATATTCTCACCAGGGACATAGTTAAACTCATTGAATAGTTCCCTTAGATTTTCTTTTCGAGATTCCTTCATATCATCATTTCCTTCGTAAGCGGCTATAAGAGCATCCCAAAGGGTCTTAGCGGAGGTGTATTCTTTGAAAGCTTCAGCAACTTCAGGGGATAAGGCCATGGTTAGAGCAGCCAGTGCCTTTCTATCTCGTTCCACCTTTTCCCAGTCTTCATCAAGCCATTCAGATTTAGCTTTAGGTGTAGGTGGTTGACCCTGTGCCCCAGCAGTTGATGGGACAAAATCTCCCACCTCGACCGACCGCATGATCTTAGGATCATGGTAGTTTATGTAATTGACGAACCGATACTTCCGGCTCATGAAATCCTTTCCAGACAACAGACGGGGTAGTCTGGCATTTGTTCAGATTTTGGCGTCCATTTCCAGAGTGGCACTCGACAAGGTAGACATGTCAAAGGCCATTGCAGCAGAGATTTAAAAATGAATCGAATAGGGGTTTCCGGTCAAAAATGGCTTGATCGAAAAGTACTTTTCGATCGGAAAGTTGCTGGTCGAAAATTTTCGGGCAATCGAAAGGTGATGTATGGATCGAAAAGTCACTGAGGGGACTTTTCGATCGAAGAGCACAGTGGATCGAAAAGTCACAGGGGACTTTTCAATCAAGAAGGCGGATCGAGAAGTCTCGAGGGGACTTCTCGATTGAGATGAAACGGATTGAAAAGTCACTGAGGGACTTTTCGATCGAGGATGCTGATCGAGAAGTCTTGAAGAAGGACTTCTCGATTGAGAACTGCCGGTCGAAAAGTCACTGGAGGGGACTTTTCGACTGGAATGGCCTGATCGAAAAGCCACAAGGGGGCTTTCTCGATCGAAAAGGGGCGGAAGAAAAGGGTTTTTGATCAGCCTGGCTGATCGAAAAGTGCTTGGCTGGGTCGAAAAGTCTCAGAAACACGTGCAAATGGTCACGAACACACCTGTCTCTCTCTGAAACCTGCAAAAAAATCTTCCGAACCTTGCTACTGCGAAAATCACCACAAAACTCAAACTGTTAGTTGTCAAAAACTTGAATCGGATATCGCGAGAGCCTCGAAACTTGCGTTTCTTGGCTCTGATACCAATTGTAAGGATCAATTTAACCCTCACGCGATATCTGAGACTAGTAAAACCGTGCGGATATCGCGAGAGCCTCGAAAAGTATAATGCTTACTAAATATCAAACACAAACCGATTGAATAGGAAAAGAACACTTGTATTGATCACCGATTGCTTACACACTGATCGAAATTCTCAGGGAGAATTTCGATATCACCAAAATCGCCAAAACACCTTAGGAGCAACCAACCCTAATTACAAAGTTAAACTATCTATATATAGGGAGTCTAAGCTTGATAAACAAGCTAACAAATTCGGACTCTAGGCCCATATTTCGACCACCCTATGACCCATTCAACCCAAATACACAATCATAACCCAATTACATTTTAACTAGCCCAACATTGATTCTAATGCAAAAGCCTTATAAAATTCTAGACTCTACACTTCCAGCATCATCATCTCAAGATTTGAAGAAACTTAAGATGAAACAAGTGAATAAGGAAGTTTTTAAAGCTGAGAAGGTTCAATCTGAGCGTTTCTACAAGCTCAAAGGTTCTGACCAGATTTTCTCCGACAAAGAGCTTCCTCTTCATTGTGTCGATGTTCAGAAGATTTCCGAAGTTTTTTAGAAGAAAGATGGTTCAAGAACCTTGAAGAATCAAACCGCTAAATGTTCTTCTGATGGTTCTCATTCTCGAAGCCCAACATCTAAATGGGTTCATGATCACAGTCAACAGGTATACGATTCTTTTTCTGATCATGTTCGAGATATACATGTCTGTGATTCTATGTAGGCACCTAAAGGGTGGGAGAAATCTGAATGTATATGCTATGTTTGCCGCCGAAAAGGGCATATGGCAAAAGATTGTTCACTTCCTGCTGAATTAAATCAAAAGTTTCAAAAGAGACCAGTTTTTGGTAAACCTGCCAGATCAAAGTTCTTTGATGAATAAGACAGAGTTTTTGATGAATGTGAATCTACATTCTTTCTAAAACAAAAACGTTTTGTTCCTAAGTGTCAAAAGGTTCAAAATGTAGGTTCTTCATCACAGTCACATGTGATTGATTCATCAAAAACTGAATTACCAAAACAATCACAATTCTGGAAACCGAAGGTGGTTTCGAAGCAAAACCAGGACACTGGTCGACCAGAAGTGATTCGCTTCGGGTCATTTATGAACTAATCAGTTTGACCAGTGTGCATGTACTTCTAGAAAACCTATCGACGATTGAAAAGTTATTGATGGAGGAGTAGTCTGCTTAACTTAAATTACTTGCAATATATTTTTCTAACCTGCAGTTTTTCTGAAATTCTAAAAAATTACAAAATATCCGTGTTGATTGATCAATTTTTCTTTCTTTAAGAATTTTCAAATGATAAAAACCAAAAATAGCGTCATGTTTTGTAAAATGAAAATTCAAAAATAGAGTTTTCATTTTAAGGGGGAGAAATGTATGTAAGGGGGAGAAATTATGAAAATGCATGTTATGGGAAGGTGAATACATGCCAAATATATAAGGAAGGTGAATAAATGGCACATATATAAGGAAGGTGAATACATGCAAAATATATAAGGAAGGTGAATAGATGCATAATATATAAAATTTTGAGAAATTGATCATTGGGAAATGATGGTACATTGGCTTACGTATCTGACTCATGGATAGAGTAGATGAAAGAGCCATAAGATCATTGTTTGATATGTTTGGTAGGCTCGGCAAATCAGAAAGTATTCAGATGTGATATACACTAAATGCTAATGCTTGACCATGTGGATAACATTTGATGCGTATTTCATGATAAAAAGAAAAATAAGTGTGAAAACTCAAAATGAGAAGTCATTGTGTATATATGTGTTCATTTTGCAAAGATTTAAACTTGTTTGATTTTCTTTATATTGTCAAACGATCGGACATTCTATGCGTATCAAAAGATAGACCTGATCGTTGTTCGTTTGACGTTCTGCTTTATTTTCTTTGGTGTTTCGTATAACTCATCGGACTTTCTCTGCGTGTACGGGAGTACCGACCTGATTGTTTTTGGGTTATACAATTTCAACTTGTTTTATTTTCTTTATTTTGTTAAATTCGAGGCCTTATCTGCGTATCGAAAGATCGACCTTAAGGTAGACGATTTAACATTCTTATTTCTTTTTGCATGGAACACAGTTGACAATATCATGAAAAAACTATGCATTGTGAAGAATCACAAGTGTAATCACACAAAATAAAAAAGAAAACAGAAAACGTCTGAATATGTCTGATAGTGTGGGATACACTGGTCAAAGAAAATCTAATTAATACCTTAACATATCCAGATGTTATGAATATGATATTGCCTGAGTTTAAGATGGACAAATTATACCGGCAATCAGCATGACTTATGTGCTTCAATTAGTTGAAATTGAAGTGTAGTTCATGTGTCATGACTAATATGATCCCATATAGTGATTTTTCTCATATCAAAAATAGAGTTTGATTCTGTATTGTATTTCATTTCATTTCGGAAAAGCACAAAAAAATTGGTGTGTTTTAGCATAAGTTTGAAAAATCAAAAAGATTTTAGGTTTGTTTTGGTATAAAGTTTCTAAAAATCAAAAAGATTTTGTTTCTGCTTTATTTTCGATCTAATCAACACGTGATACAAATAAAATTTTCAAAATCATATCTTGGAGTCTCGAAGAGACGTTTTACGCCAAGATTATTTAAATTTTGAGCAGGTTACTAAAGTGAAGGAAATAACAACTTCAAGTCTTCTGAAGCTGTTGATAAACACCAAAGATACATTAGACATCGTCAAGTATTCAAAATCAAATTACGATCAAGTTGAGGAGAAGTTTGTTCGAAGATTCATTTCATTGGACGAACGGATTCTACACTTGAGGGGGAGCTTGATTAAAGATACAGATTTGAAGATGTTGAAAAGATACTGCACACGACGAGGGGGAGTTCGTTGATACCTGAAAAGTACGTCGTGTGAAGTATCAAACCAAGGTTCAAGATTCATGTTCAAGGCTAGGGTTACTGCCAGCCGAATCTGGTCCGAACCTAGAGTTCGGACCTGCCGAACCTGGAGTTTGGACAGGGTTCGGCTAGCAGCTATAAATATGTTGCTCGGTCTTTGTTTGATGCACGAGTGTGTAGCAGAGTGAATCTTAAGTGTGTGTTTACTAAGGTGTAATTCTCTGTGTCTGTATCTGAGTATTACTGATTGTAATTGTTCTTAGTTCAATAAAACAATCGGTTAATTACTTGTTTCGTATTCCAAATAGCTAGATTGAATAGACCATCCAACGCTCACGACTTTTCAGAACTTATCATCATGAGGATACCTGATCCCGAGATCTGTGTTACCCTTCAGATAAGCTAGAATTCTTCAAACTGCATTCAAGTGTGATAACTTCGGAGCCCTTGGTACCTGGCATACAAACAAACTGCAAACATTATGTCAGGATAACTAGCTGTTAAGTACATCAATGAACCTATCATTGCCCTATACAAAATGTCTTAAACTTCTTATCCATATTCATCAGACAAAGGCCATGCGACAGCTGAATCGGTGTTCCCAGAACACGAACGTCTTCAATTTTGAATCGGCTCAAGACATCCTTCACATACTTCGTTTGATGTATGAAGATCCCTTTAACAGATTGTTGAACTTGTAGGACCAAAAAGAAAGACATTTCTCCCTTAGAACTCATCTCAAACTTGGTTTGCATTAACGTCTCGAAATCTTTCGAAAGCTGTTCGTTTGTGTCACACCCCCAATTTCCACTAACGGAGTATAACCGTGTGGGGTGTGATCCAGACCAGGATCCAAGTCTTTAGTTACAACCAAGCCATAGTTAAAGGGGTAAACAGTCATGTATTACATTAAATAAATCAGAGTTTACATTTCACAAAAATCAGCGGAAACATTAAAAGTTTACAAGGTTGTTGTTTAGTAAAAGTGATTACTAAAGTATCTGAAATACGACTCTCAAAAGGGTTTTACAAAGAACAAGTACTGCCAACGCCCATGCCATCCATGATCCTCCAAGCAACCTAAAAAGCATTCAACAATCAAGTGTCAGCCAAGGCTGGTGAGTTCACTAAAGCGGTCTACACGTCACATGTAGACCCAATGTATGAATAAAGACAGGTAAAACACAGTCATTAATCATAGGACCAGTAAAATTCCATATCGTAGGTAGCTAGCCTATAGTTATGTACACCTGAATTGTTCGTAACCGAAGCTGACAATGTTTTGATAGGGGATACCTATGAACCTTGCCTTCCCGTGTCCATCCGGATCATGGTGGGTAGGCTAACATTGATCTCAGTCCGACCGCCAGTCGGAGGGTGCATCCCGTGCACCGCTGAGCGGGGGTGTCAATCCCCAGTAGTACTACTCAATATTACCTCGCTACTGTATATTAACGGCCCGAATGTAACGACTTTTTAATGAAAGCAATTCAGTGCAACATATGATATTTTGTCGGAAAATTACTCAAGTAAAGAAGTACCTTTACCGTCGGGTTGCCATCCTTTACCGGATGCAACTATCTGTGCGTTATCATCCTAAACCAGATATAACAATAATAGTAAGTGAAACTCACCTGAGGGTGCACTGGTACTCAGCACTTGGTCAAAGTCAACCTATTTGGGTAAATATGGCCTAATCAGGTTAGAAGGTGTCGCTAGGACGAAAGGTAGCACATAAGCACCTAAACATGTTTCATGCGATCATACAATTCACATAATGCACATACAAGTCCCAATTTGGGAGAAAATCAAGGAATTGCATCTTAAGTCAAAGTTGACCCAGGAGGTTAAACTTCAAGCACCTATCAAGTGACATAGCTAAAATCCACATTACTCGGAGTTAACTCCTTAAATTTTACCGGCATATACTACATATCATTTAGGACTTGTTGCAAAAAGAATCAACTAAAAAGGTTAAGAAATGAGAAAGTTATGCACGTCGGAAGTTTGCAAAAATCAACATTATTGCCACTAACTCACCGTCTGGGAATACACCTAATTTGCTCCATATTTGGAGTTAGGTTCAAAAATTTTACCGACATATACTTCCCAATATTTAGAACATGTTTCAAAAAGAATCAGCTAAAAAGGTTAAGAATTGGGGAAGTTATGCGCGTACGAAGTTGGCTAAAAATCAGCTTTGTCAAACATTAACACACCATTTGGTGACATAGCTAAATTGCTCATTTCTTGGAGTCAACTCCTAAAATTTGGCAGGAAATAACTACTCAACACTTAGGGAATGTTTCAAAATGAATCAACTCAATCGGATAAGTATTGAGAATGTTATGCGCGTCGGAAGTTGGAAATTTTAGCTTTTTGCAAAATAGTCAAAGTAGGTTTAAAAATTTGCATAACTCATTCAAAACTTAGAGTTTGAACATGAAACCTTCCAGATCTTACTTTTATTATATAAAACTCATTTTCATTTAACAAACCCCTCATTAAAACGAGGTTATCACGCTCAACCAAAAAGCAAAGTCTACTTTTCACAGAAAAATACAGCTCTGCGCACCTAACTTGCAGCAGTGTTTTGGATGACCAAACGGAGGTTTTAGAAAGTGTGCAAGTATCCGAATCGAAGCTAAGACATAATACTTTACTAGGGAAAATAAATCAACTGATTCCGAGCAAAATTGAGCAAGTTATGACCTCTTCAAGTTGGCCTAAAAATCTGGCCGAATCTGTCCACAATTGATAGTTTGCAAAAGTTTTTGGTTTTCTAATTTTGAGTAACAATTTGGCATCCAACACATACTAACATAATTATAACCATTTCAACATGTAATTTCTGTTCCTAACATGTTCATACCAAAATCATAACAAAATCGCAACATAGCACTTTCACATAGCAATTTCACTTAACTTTCATTTTCAACACCACAAGCAAATCATCAAGAACACTACCAAGCAGATTTTGCTCCAATTTCCAGCCTCTAACCCAGCCTCAAGAACAGCCCCAAATCATAAGACATCATAACTTAACATACATCATGTTCCATGAGCATTTCAACACACCAAATTGCACATAAACACTAGTCTAACACATGCATTCTACCAATTTCGAGTTGTGAGGATCTAGGGCTTACAAGTTGAGAAGAAAATGGCGGATTGAAGAAGATGAGATGGATATGGAGCTTTTCCCTAGTCTTCTTGATGCTTGAATGAGCTTAAACACCCAAAGTCTTACTTATTTGATGCTTGATTTCAAGAAATCTCAAGAGTGGGTGTATGTGTGTGTTGAGCCGTGAGAAAGGAAGAAGAGATGAAAGAGGTCGTGAATGAGGGGGAGGGGGAGAAATGGCTGCATTTTGTGTTTGTTAAAATTACACTTTTAGTCCCTCCATTTCCACTTCATACCCAAATGTCTCAAAACAAGTAAAAAGTGAGTTTTAACCCCAAAACTTGGTAAATAAAATACTAGAAATATTTCCTAGTGTTTATAACTTATTTAACATGTAATATTTAGTCGGAAAAAGTCCAGTTATCGTATACGCACATAGAACTTAGATTGTGTACGAAACCCGGTTTCTCACGAAATGAGAATTTCCAAGAAACACATAAAACCGCGAAATAAATTACTAAAATTAATTAGTAATTAAATATATATTATTTTGTAAACGTTCAAATGACATCTCGTGACTCATAATAAATTATAAAAATTTATTTATATTGTGATTATTTATTTAGCATATTGCAAAAGTGACTTGGGATAGGCTCAGTTACGTAAACGCACGTGACACTAACATGACACGAAAAGTATAACCGGGTCGTTAACGAGACTAACGGAAATAGTTAATGGTAAATCTGACGGTTGTCACAGTTTGAGCTGCCAAAAATAGTATCATCGACATATATTTGTACCAATAGCAGATCCTCCCCCGTTTTTTGACAGAACAAAGTGCAGTCTACGAACCCACGCTTGAATCCATTTTCCAGTAGATAAGTGGACAAGGTCTCATACCAAGCTCGAGGAGCCTGATGAAGACCATAAAGTGCTTTGTCCAACTTATAAACCTTCTCCGGATAATCAGGATCGTAGAATCCCGGAGGTTGTTTTAACATAGATTTCTTCCTTCACTTTTCCATACAAAAATGCACTCTTAACATCCATCTAGAAGACTTTAAAACCACGATGTGCCGCATACGCCAAGAAAATTCTGATTGCTTCAATTCTGGCAACAGGCGCGTACAATTCATTAAAGTCGATTCCTTCCTCCTGAGAAAACCCTTGAACAACCAAACGGGCCTTGTTACGCACAATTACTCTTCGATCGTCCCGTTTGCATTTGTAGACCCAACAGGTTCCACATGGTTCATTACTTCCAGCTGGTAAATCGACTAAGTGCCACACTCCAAGCTTTTGAAATTGTAACAAATCTTCTTGCATTGCTTCCACCCACGAACCATCTTCTATTGCTTGCTTAACATCTGTTGGCTCGATCTGGGACAGAAAGTATGAATGAAAGGCCTCATTTTGAATACCCGATTCCCTGATTGTAAGTAAAGCACTGTTCTCGATTTGATGTCTCGTTCTCACTCCTTCATTTAAATCACCTAAAATATTATCTTGTGGATGATAGGTGTTTATCCGGAGCGTCTGATGAGTAGGAACAATAACACTCTCGTCCAGATTTGAAACATGATCATTTTCAGCCACATCGTTGTTAGTAGAACTGCTTCCTGGTTGTGAGATAGCTTGAACAACTTCAATCTTGGGTTGACCAAAATTGTTTGTAGGTTGAACAACTTGCGTCACAGAATTATCAACCGAATCTGAGGTAGCTTCATGAAACTCATGTTCTTCATCAGAAGACAGAATATCAGCATCTAACATGGTATCAGCAGTTGTTTCAGTCAAAACATCATCAACGATTGGTATTTCTAGAACAGTAGACGAAGATAAAATCTTCATAACCGAACATCACCTTGGAGTTCAGTATAGACAGGATAGAGTTGATCATCGATTTCTTCTGGTGTTGACTCACATGATTCATAGAGACCTTTGTAGTCAAACATCCAGTCTGGTCCAACTCCTTTGGGTGGTAATGTATAAGATTGAAAATCTACATGTAGAAACTCATCCACTACACCGGTCTGTTTATTAAAAAACCTTTTCTTCTGGTTTGAATACCCGACAAACAATCCTTCAAAGACTTTGTCTTCAAATTTGCCGGCAGACTTCAATACTGTGCAGGGACACCCAAAACGTTCCAGATAATGAAGATTCGGCTTGTGATTCTTTAGCAATTCATAACATGTCTTGCCAAGTCTTTTCACTGTAAGGACACGATTCAGCACATAGCATGTTGTGTTGATAACTTTAGTCCAGATATTCACGGGAAGCTAAGCATCAGCCAACATCGTCCTAGCCGTTTCAATTATTGTGCGATTCTTCCGTTCAGCAATACCATTTTGTTGTGGTGTGTACGGAGTACTAAACTCATGTACAATATGCTTCTTGAAACAAAAATTTTGCATCGCTGTATTCTTAAACTCCATGCCATTATCGCTGCGAATTCGTCTCACCTTCAACTTGTAGTAATTTTCCAAAGAATTGATTAAGTTAATGAGAATTCGTGATGTTTCGCTTTTAGCTACCAGAAAATCCACCCAAAAAAATCGTGAATATTCATCAGTGACCACCAAACAATACCAATGCCCGGAAATGCTTTTGCGATTCACAGGACCAAATAAATCCTTGTGTAGCAATTCCAACGGGACATCTATTGAGTGGTATTTCTTGAGAGGATGAGATTTCCTAATCTGTTTTCCCTTTTTGCAACTGACGCAAAGATCGTTGAAAGTGAATTGCTGATTCAGAACCCCTTCTACAATATTCTTCCTCACTAATTCATTCAACTTTTCATAGCAGATGTGACCCATACGTCGGTGCCATAAAACAGAATCTCTCTCTGATGCTTTTAATAAGAAACATTGACCTGCCACGTTAGCCTTTGCCGAGTTCATATCAAGAACATACAAATTTGAACATCTTGGTGTTCGCATTACTATACAATCATCTGGGATGTTGTATCCTTGCTTCAAGATCAGACATTCATTCCATGTGAAAGCTGTAGTGTACCACTTATCACGAATTTGGGAGACGCTCAGAAGATTGTATTCTAATTCTTTCACATATTCCACTTTGTCGAAAGTGGTCTCACCGTTGCTAAATTTACCAATCCCGGTTACTTGACCGCCTTTATCTCCCGAAAAGGTGACTTTGCCTCCATCAAAATGTTTTACATCATGGAGAAGAGAGATATCACCAGTCATATGTCGAGATGCTCCGCTATCAACAACCCAAAAGTTATTCATGGACTGTCGCGAAGATCCCTGCATAAATTAGAACAGAAGATCAGTTTCGGGACAAACCCATGCTTGATGCTTTGGGTCGACCATCATCTTCAACAAAGTCGGTTCCACCAGTGGATGAACCCATAGGTTTCCACATGTCATTCACAGTACCTGTGGATCTCGAGTCTGAGTTCTTCAAAATTGAATTTACATTTTCAAATCCTCCATCTAATTTCTTATCAGATTTATGTTGATGAAATTCAGATGTTTCATCATAAAAGTGAACTCAACCCTTGGAATCCACAAATCTGACTTTCTTATGTGAGCTACCAGAAGTAGGTGTCTCGGTATTATAACCATCAGAGATATCATCAGATTTGTCTGTTTTGTCCTTTTTAAATGGACAATTTCGGTATGTATGACTACGGTTCTTGCATTTAAAGCAACTACGCTTATCAATAACAATTTCTTCGACCGTGTCATCATCTACCACAGTTTCTATCACTGGTTTTGATTTCTTAGGCTTGGTAACTTTCTTTTGATGTTGAAACATTTTGTTACCATTAAATTCATCACCAAAACTTGAATCATAACCTTGTTCACATTCAGAGAAAACTTCATCATGAAAATATCTATTATTCTGATAACCCCCCATGGTCCACTTTGTCTCCTTTGACCACCACACCAATTTGGACCCCTTCCATAACCATGAGGGTATGGTCCATAATCAAAATTGTCATAAAATCTCCCATCATGATAAGGAGATCTTTTGAAAAATAAATTTGAAATTTGAAAAATTGAGTTATCATGAAAATTTTGACGATGTGCTTTAAGCGGTTGAGACACATTGGGTCTTGGTGAGTTTTTAACAAATTTCTTGCTTTGATTAACCAACCCACCAGAATCAGAATAATGAACCGAATGGTCTGAATCATATGTGTCCTTCGGTATTAGGATTTTACCATTGGGTTTCCGAATAGGCACACTTTTCACGTTTGGGTCAAATTTTGGACTATAACCTCCCGTGAAAACTTTATCGATCAATTCAGGATTGACCATTTTCAACGGAAAGTCCTTAACGTTGTACATTACATCAGACCCTTTCAAACGATAAGTTGTCCATTTTGCAGATGTATCAAATTGGGATTCAGAAGTTGGATTTCCAGATTTTATATTTTCCTGATTGGGCATGTTAGAAGAAGAACCTTTTTCAAAAAATTTAGATTTTGATTTTACCAGCTCAGGTTCAAATCCAACTCCCCCATGTTCCAATTTGTTGCCACCCACAGACTTGCCTCTTGCAATCTGTTTTTGCTCATACACACCTAGTTTCGTAAGCTCAGTTCTAATGGAATCAAATTTATGATTTAAAATCAAGTCATTATGATCTGGCTTAGAAACATTTTTTAGAATGGGTTTAGCAATGGGTTTGGCATTCTCAGTTTCTGGTTCAGAAATTAGATCATCAATTTTGTCAAAATCCGACACATCATAAAATAATTCGTCCACAGTAGAATCTAAAACTGATTTTTCAGATGTTTTCTTGTCAGACTTTTGATCAATTGATCTTTGATCAGATTTTTTTTTCAGTTGATTTATCCATAACACGATTGAAATCAGATGTGGAATTTTCCTTACCATCATCTTTAGTAAAAGAAGGACCATTTTTCAGAATTATAGGAGCAGGAACATTGTTTAACTTTCCAGATTTATTTTCAGAATCAGTTTTGTAAAGAAAATTTGAAAATGACAAAGGGATCTGGAAAGTGTCAACTTTGTTTGTTAATTAAAAAACCTCAATCTTAAGATCAGACACAATCTTTTGATTATTAGCAAGTTCCTTTTGTGCATTCACGAGCATTTCAGATTGTTTAGAAAATTCGTATTTTAAAGACGAAGTTGCTCGTGAACTGCCATTAACTCCTTAGTGGTACCTTCCCACCGCGTCTTGTAAATTTCCATATCAGCGCTTGCTACCGACAATTGATCACTCAATTTTGTTTTGCCGTCTATGAGCTTACTCTTAGCGGTAGCAAACTGATCACAAGTCTTACAAAGATTTGGAGTAGGAACTACCTTAGATGTATCGGTCATAAGAGCAACAACCGAATCTTGAAGATTATTCCTTTTCATTGAACTGTTCTCCATCTTAAGAATTTTGTTCTCATCAGATAGCTTATGCATCTCTTTCTGCAATGCTATCATCTTGTCTGCAATTTCTAAGGTTGTCTGATGAGCTTTTTCATACCGTTGCTTCAAAGGAAGACTCTTGTTAAACAAGTTTTCGAAGTCTGTTGTTATATCAAGCGCCTCAGCTTTGGCAGCTTCACATTCTTTCATCAAAGCTTGTTTTTCTTGAGTTAACACTTCAATCGCCTTCTTTAGTAGCAACACTTCATTCGACTCAACTTGCTCAAAAATTGTGTTTTCCATAAAAGCAAACTTTTCTTTAAGCTTCATGTGGATATCATCAATTGATTCTTTAACTTTAGATTCAAGATTTCCATCACAAGCTTCAAACTTTCCTTTAACTGGTGTTTCTTCACTTATTTCATCATGAATTTCATCTCCATCAAAAGTTGTTATGTCAAAGCATCCTCATCCTGCACATGTTTTACAATTAAGGCAGATGAGTCAGAAAATTGATTACCCCAATTATATGTCTATTCTTCTTGTGAGACAAGTGCTTTTGTTGTTTCAGTTTTAGAATTAGAGTTTAGAGAACTCCCTGATCCAGAAGAATTGAATTTGGCATTACTGTTTGAAGATTCATTTAACTTGGGAGTATACTTCTGGTATTCTTGCTTTTTAGGCTGAGAGCATTCTCTGGAAAAATGACCAAAGTTAGAACAGTTCTAACATCTAACTTTTGATTTGTCGAATCCAATCCGGCCACCTGGATTCAAATCCTTCCTACCATTTTTCTTCGGGAATCTCTTTACCCTTCTTGCTAGCAAGGAAAATTGCCAGTTTATATCCATTAGCTCCAGATCATCTGGGTCGACTTGATCATAGTCTTCTTCGGTTCATTCTGCATTGCTAACATTTCCTGTGATAACTCCATAGTAAGATGAGATCAAAGCTGACACCAATGCCATGTAATTTTTCTTGGTTGTGACGGAAAGAGCCAGTTTGCTAGCATTCATGGTATTACTAACTGGGATCGAAACATTACATCCTTGTGATTCATAAGTTTCAGAATTTCATTCACTTCCAGAATAAGAACCACCTCCAGCTATAAAAGTAGTGGTTGGAGCAGTTGATGTATGTTTTCCAGACTTTCCCGAAATGGTAGCAGCATTTGAGCCATAGTAAACCTCAGGATTTTGAACTTCGGCTTGAGTATTATTGACACTTTTCATTTCTAGATCTCTAGCCTGCAGCTTTCCCATCAACTTTACAAAAGTTAAAGTTAAATTTTCTTTGTCATTGGTAAGCATAAGCACATAAGGTTCCCACTTCGGCGGTAACCCTTCAAGAAATTTTTCTTTCAGTTCATCATCTTCTTTCTTGATCTGGACCGTGTCCATTTCTGATAATAGATGAACTCCCGAACTACCGACGAACTCCCGCCACGAACTACCGACGAACTCCCGCCAAACTCCCGCCACGAACTACCGACGAACTCCCGCCACGAACTACCGTGTCCATTTCTGATAATAGAAATTTTTCTGAGTTTTACTGTTTTTCCGTACTCTTCACGAACTACCGACGAACTCCCGTCAAACTCTTGACGAACTCTTGATGAACTCTGAGTTTTCCGAACGTGTACCAAACTCTCGACAAACTTATCAAAACCCGA
Source organism: Deinandra increscens subsp. villosa (assembly GCA_039602395.1). Taxonomy (NCBI): domain Eukaryota; kingdom Viridiplantae; phylum Streptophyta; class Magnoliopsida; order Asterales; family Asteraceae; genus Deinandra; species Deinandra increscens. Next base: position 80,510,631 of record JBCNJP010000007.1, on the reverse strand, counting down.
AGTTCAAACGAATGAAAAATTTCAGACGAACTCTAAGTTCAGAATGGTTACAGTGACAAACTCTAGGTTCGAAACGGTTACAGTGACGAACTTTGGGTTCGGAGCGGTTAGTGCGACGAACTCTGGGTTCGGAGCGGTTATTGCGACAAACCTGGGATTCGGACACACGTTTTTTCCGAAAACTCTCAAATTCTCAGAAACGGTATCTCACGAGCACCAAACTGACCACCAGATCAACTAACACTCGAAAAACAGTTTTGAACGTAAAACATGATGTGAAACTGATCAGATTTTCAAAAATGAAGATTTTGAAGATGAAAAATGTGATGTAATGAATTGTTTTCAACACAAATGACTAGAAAACGAGCTGAGCAGCACCAGAAAGCTCTAATACCACTTAAAAGAGCGTAGCCGTGACGGATCATACTCAACTCATAGACATTTGCTAACAATTCGATAACAAACGAGAGTAAATAACAAGCTCAATCTTATTGAAACCAAGAACAGATTATCAATACAGACTCAGAGCTAAACACTATCAAAACACATACTTAGAAAAACTCTCTTACATAATTCAAACCTATCAACCTATATATATAGCATAAGTCTGTCGAAACCCTATAGGTCGTTCGAACCTGGAGTTCGGCCAGGGTTCGGCCAGGGTTCGGCCAAGGTTCGGCAGGCTTGAACTTTACTTCTCCAAAACTTCGTCTGATCCAGCATGTTGCCATCTTCAGCTACTAACAGCAATACATAATCAAACTCTATTTTTTGTATGAGAAAGATCACTATACAGAATCATATTGATCTTGACGCATTGATCTACACTTCAATTTCAACTAATTGAAGCACATAAATCATGATGATTGCCGGTATAATTTTTCTATCTTAAATTCAGGCAGAATCATACTCGTAACATCTGGATATGTTAGGGTATTAATTAGATTTGCTTTAACCAGTGTATCCCACACTATCATACATATTTAGACATTTTTTCTTTTTCTTGTATGATTAAGCTTGTGATTATCATATAGCGTATTGTTTCATGATATTGTCAACTGTGTTCCATACAAAAAGATATAAGAACGTCAAATCGTCTACCTTAAGATTGATCTTTCGATACGTAGATAAGGACTCGCATTTAACAAAATAAGAAAAATAGAACAAGTTGAAATTGTATAATTCAACAACGATCAGGTCGGTCTTGTGGACACGCAGAGAAAGTCCGATGAATTATACGAAACACCAAAGAAAATAAAGTAGAACATCAAACAAACAAAAATTAGGTCGATCTTTCAATACGCAAAGAAAGTCTGATCGTTTCAGAAAATAAAGAAAACCAAACAAGTTTAAATCTTTGCAAAATGAACACATGTATACACAGTGACTTCTCATTTTGTTTTTCACACTTATTTTTCTCTTTTTGTCATGAGGTACGCATTGTAAGGAGTATTGCGCTTGGAAGATTTTCGGCTGAATGCCAATTTTGTTATGTTCCGGCTGAAGTTGAAGTTGAAGCGGAATTCTCACTTCAAGCGGAACTCGCAGTTCAAGCGGAAAGAAGCAGTTTTGTCGCTTAGCGAATATTCCGGGTGAACTCGATTATCCACTAGATAATGAGTTCAATCGGACTTTTCCTGAGATGTGTTTTCAGCAAGTCCAATCCTGCAAAAGCATCTCGTATGCTTCCATATCTGATACAAGCCGCTCTCCTAAAGTAGTATGTTGCTGCCAACACGGAAGATATTCCAAATGTCGATGTTTATGCTTTTGGTAGTTTGTATTTGACTTTATATTTTACGGTCTAGATTAGATTGCATGAGATCAATGGCTGTCATTGATCTCATTAGCACTATATATAGCTTAGTTAGCTCATAGTTTACACATCACCAGTTCTCGAACAACTTGTAATAGTGTAGTTTTGAGTTAATCCAAATAATGCCGAGTATTTGTTACTTCGTTGTTACTATCTTTATGCAATCAAGTACTCACATCAATACAAGAGAACTAATATACGCTTAAGTAGACTGAAATATAACTTCAATTCCGCAGGGTTATATTTGCAAGTAGAAGGGTTTCTTGTTAAGTTAATTTGTTTAACACCGATCCTACAAGTGGTATAATAGATTTGGCTCTCGCTTTGAAGACCTTCAGTGCTTCAAAGTTGATACTCTACTTGCTCATTTTACAAGCTTTGTTGTTTTATCTTTCTAAAGTTTTTCAAAATGACTGATTTCAGTTTAAGTTGTCCAAACGGTAGTGCTAACAAACCGCCAATGTTCACTCCTGATGACTTTGGTACCTGGAAACTCAGGATGGAAGGTTTTGTTAGGATTTTAGACCATCGTATTTGGCTATCTTTTACTGAAGGACCTTACTCACCCAGGGTTTCATCTACTGATGATGCAGAAGTCAAAATACCTAAACCTTTAGAAAAATACGTTGATTCTGACTATGCTACTGTCGAATTTGACTACAAGGCATATTGGACTCTACAGGCTGCACTTCCTAATTCCATTTTAAGTAGGTTTAATGTGGCAACCCTAAAACTTTTGCTTTCTTTCCCCAGCGACGACAGCCGAGGCTGCAAACGCTACGACACAAGAATAATTTTCGGGACGAAAATTCCAATTACAAGGGGATGATGTGACATCCGAGAATTTCAAGGTTTACTTCCGTTAGACAATTCCGTTAGTTACGTTATAAGTATTAACTTAGTAACTAATGCATAACTAGGCCGAATACGTCCACGACTTTTGGTTGATCACCGAACCCGTCCATATGTGCTATGTGTTTATTTGTTGTTGTCAGTTTGTGCAATGTGATTTAAATACATGAGTTAGTATTGTGAGTAGCATGACAATTTATGAATCGTGTTTATCTTGCTTAGAATGTGACATTGACCACTTTTTGGTACCCAGCGAAACTACCGGGCGAAACTATAGTGTCGCCCGGCAGTCTGTTGGCTCACTCGAGATCAGAGCCAGTTTCGCCAGGCCAGCGAAACTACCAGCGAAACTAGCCTCTGATATAAATAATCTTAATAAACCCTAGCTCACCTATTTGCCTCATTTCACACAAAAACACACACACTCTCCTGAAACTTCTGGACCAGCTGATTCCAACCAAGAACCATCAAGAATCAGCCATCACCTCGAGTTGTGAAGATCATCCATCGATCCTAGATCAACCGTGAGTCCCAAAACCACCATTTTTATGCTTTTCTATGTGTTTCTTCATAAAGCATGCCTAAATCTCTGTGTTATCATTAGATCTTCTGTAGGAATGCTTAGGAATGCTAGATCCACCATAAAGTTGATAACTTTACGTGTGAAACTGATCCATGATAAAGATTTATGCTATTTAGGTCATTTTAGGGTTTTGAATGTATTTTGGTGATTTGATGATGAAAATGCATGTTTAAGGTGTTAAAGCTTATTGATTTATGTTGGTAAATGCCTATGTATGCTAAACAATGAATTGCATGAAGTATGGAAGCTGTTAGGTTGATTTTTAGGCTGATCCGTATGTTTTTCGCGACTAGCGAAACTGTCATGTTCTCTGGGCGAAACTGTCCAGCGAAACTATGTATATCTCCTTCCAGCGACACTATACAGCGAAACTATAGTGTCGCCGGGTAAACCGACCAGACCAGCTCGAGCGAATCTACCGAGCGAAATTCCCTGAACGAAAGTTCAAACCAGTTTCGGGCGAAACTAGGCTAGCGAAACTGTGCCAACAGTTTCGAGCGAAACTAGCCTAGCGAAACTGTGTCATCGGGTATTGCCTAGCGAAAGTGCTGCCCGTGCACACAGCGAAACTGTCTAGCGAAACTGCTAGTGAAACTGAGACCAAAATCCAAACTTGTGCAATTTGCTTGAATGTTATGCCATGACTTACATGATTATGCCATGATGATACATGCTTTGATTTCTGATGTATATGAACCCTTGTTTATGATCAACCATCGGTGTCGTGTGTCGTTATGTCGAGTCATAGTTTCAACGTGCTATGTTATGGGCCATAGTGACGTTAAGTAAAGATTAGACACAAAACTAATACTTAAGACCTAAACGTGTTCATAGGTCTTCGTTAAGCATACTTGGATTATTAACAAGTGTAGCAGTGCAACCCAAGGTGAGTGTCACTAACCCGATTACCGTGAACCCGTTTGGGTCACAACTAATAACTAAATGAAAAACAATGCTGACAACCGTATGAGTGCTATGCACCTCCCTGATGAACCTGAAAACTTGGAGTGCTCGGCACCCACTTGACGAACTTGAAGTGCTTTATGGGAAGCACTTGTGAATTACTTAAATAACTATTTCTGGAATGAAACTGAAAACATTTTGAGATTCGTGAGAATCCGGTAAACCTTTTTAATATGGCTAGCGTAGGTTAAAGTCTAAACCACATGATATCACATGATTTCTAAGGATGCCTTGAAACATAAAAGTCCTCAAATAAATTGTATCATTAATTGTAAAGCGAGGGGATGTTGGGTAGATCTACTGGAGTTTGACAAACTCCGCCCCGTGGCACGGGGAGTGCACGGAGGTACAATATCAGCCTATCTGACCGTGATCCCGAGAGGACACGGGGGAGGCAAAACCGCGATGACGTAGGTCCGCAGTACTGATGGCACGGCCACTACAATAATTTATGGTCAGCTTTGGTACAAACTTCCTTAGTGCATGGAACAACGGATTAGCTACCCGCGATATCGGTTGAGCACTTTAACTATACAAAACTAGTACATACCCGATAACGTAGGTTACGGACAATACTTTTACTAAACCACAATAATATGATTATGGATAACACTAAGCATTGCTTTTCACAAATGTATATTTCACAAGTATATGTAAATTCGATTATGATTATGAGACCGGGCCAATGCGTGACATGCCCACTGTGAACTCACCAACCGTTAGGTTGACACTTGCGTGGTTTAAACTTTTGCAGATCGTTGAAGAGTATCCGGAGCAGGTTGACATGGCACAAGAAGATGTTTATTTTTATTTAAACTAAACTTGGGAATTTAAAACAATATTTATGTAAAGCACGTGGTTAGTGCTAAAGATAATGTTTCCGCTGCGTACTGTTAAACTGTTTTATTTATTTATTAATGTTTGGACTTTACTCTGATTCGTTTAGTATTTGTAACTAATGGTTGTGGTCCTGGTTTGCTCGCACCCCTTAACGGTATAAACTCCGTTAGTGGTAAATTTGGGGGTGTGACATTTAAAGGATACAAAACTGCATTTGACCTGTGGAATGCCTTAAGTGAAATGTATGAAGAAACCAGTGAAGTAAAAGAAAACAAGAAAGATGTCTTAAAACAGAAATATGAGAACTTTACTTTCAAATCTGGTGAATCAATGACAAACCAGTACTTAAGATTTGTTTCCTTACTTGATAAACTGCAAAAGGTAGACGTAAAACTAGATCAGGTAGATGTAAACAGAAAATTCCTTCGTTACTTGCCTTCTGTGTGGACAATTTACACTGTGAGCATCAGGGAATGTAAGAATTTGAAAAAGATGAGACTCAGTGAACTTTATGGCATACTTAGTGCCTATGAAATGGAACTGAACCTTAAACAAAACTCATCTTCTGAGTCAACTCAGTTGTTTTCAACTGCACTAGTAATAACCGATTTTAACAATCAAAGATCTTCAAATTCATCATCATATCAGTCACCTATTGTCAGTTTCCCTGAGACACTAAGGTGTCAAGAGTGCTTTTCAAACTTGTTTGACAACTCTCATAATGCTCATGTAGCAACTAACTCTTACCAAGGCTTCATTCGTGAGGATCTTGAGTGTATAGGTGCTGATGATTTGGAAGAAATGGATATCTTGACCCAACTTGCTATGGTGTCTGATAGAGCTCAAAGGTTCTATAAAAGAACTTGTAGAACCTACAAAGGAGCCAAGGGCGCTCACATAGGCCTAGACAAGACCAAGGTAAAGTGTTACAATTGTCATCAGCTTGGCCATTTTGCAAGAGAATGCCCACAGCCAAGAAGAGAAGGACAAAACCAGTGTCCTGTCCAAGGAAAGAATCAAGGTGGAAACAACTCAAACAACAACAATTTTGGTAACTACTAAGGTCATCAACCTTCTCCACCAAAGCCAACCGGAAATCAAAACCACCCAAATGTGGTTGCTGCTGTTGCCAATCAAACCTCATGTATTGAATGGGAAGATTTTGTTGCTGATTTTGAGCCTATCAATCATGCCTTGATGGCCAAACAAAACTCTATCTCAGATCAGGTAAACTCTATCCCTGAGAAAGTTTTAGAAAACTTATACAGCCCTGCTTGCATAGAGCAAGTGGCAAAGTATCAAAATCTCAACACTGACTTAATTGATGAGGTTTCAAACCTAAATGAGGTAAAGGAATGTTTTAATAAAACTGAATCATCATACATATCAAAAATTGAAAACTTAACCAAAGAGTATGAACAGTTAAAACAAACCAACTTAATTCTTGAAACACGGCTTGATGACTTGCTGTCAAAACTTGATAAATCAAGAAATGAAACTAAAGATGCTAAGGCGGAGATTGATGTTCTTGATATCAAACTAAAAGATGCTTTGTTTACTTGTGACAAATTTCAAGCATCAAATAAAAAGGCTGAGAAATTGTGGATGGGAGGGATGTATGGTAAAGCAGGTGTTGGGTATAATAGTGTTGAACCACCAATAGAATACTCACCTGTAATCAAACCAATTGAAGCTTTGAATTCAGAATGTAAAGTTATTCTTACTGTTGATGACATTTCATTACAGTCAGGTTTTGAAAACACTGTTGTGTCAAAAGAAACTGAAGTCACTGATGCAAGCACTTCTGCATTAGCTGAACAATCAAACATTTTGAAACCTTCAATTGCTGTTCCACCACCAACTATTTATGAGCCTAAAGACTTAAAAGTTGGAGGGAAACAACCTGAGCAACTAAAGGGAAGTCAAACTCAAAGGTTTGGTCAACTCACTTTCAACCAAGTGACCAAACATGAGTCTCCCAGAAGATTTGAAACCAAACCTGTTGAATGCATGTTCTGTGGTGAACAAGGCCACTTAGCTGTTGTGTGCCAGTTCAACCCATTGAGTAAAACCAAACCATTTTTGAAACCAAAACCTGTTTTGCAACCAAAGGCTAATTTTCAAAAGAAACTCACAGGAAGAATTTCACCTGTGAAAAGCCGCACAATGAAGCATTTTGGATCTGACTCCAACAGGGTTTTAATTGGTAATGATAAAATGGAAGTCTTTATGTTCTAAGGCAAAATCGTTTTCCGGCTAAAGTTCAAGTGGAACACTTTTCCGCTCGAACTCAAGTTCAACCGGAAAACAAAATTCAACCCAGATCAGCTACTGCTCCAAAGCAGAGACCACATGTACACTTTGCTGATGGGTTTGAGCATTTTGAAGCTCAAGGAAGAAGAAATCCCTCAAGAGGAAAGACCACCTCTAGAGAAAACTTTTCAAGAACAAAAAGTCTAACCAACCTGAAATTGAATTTGCTACTAGTTCAAACGAAAATTACACTGTTCCACTTCAGGGGGAGAGTGCAAGCAAAAACAAGCCAATGAAAAATCTAAGAAAATAACCAACAAGCAAAGAAAATTTAAGGATTATAGGGAAATAAAAATTGTTGAAAGGAAAATCACCAAAAGTGAAGGATTCAGTCAAACAAGTACTCAATATGAGAACTTCAGTTTTGACAATGATGATCTGCTTAATGAAGCTCCAGTTCTAAATACTTTAGTACTCAAGGAGTACGAGTATAATGATGCTTATGGCAGACCCAAGACCACTAAGGCTTGGGTCCCATATAGAAACTAATCAATTCTGATATGTGCAGGTGCAAAATAAAGGCCAAAATAGCCTATGGATAGTTGACAGTGGATGCATTTGCCACATGACAGGGAATAAGCAAATTCTGGAAAATACAAAAAGAATTAATGGAGGACCAGTTGCCCTTGGAAGCACGAAAGGGCATATCACAACACAAGGTGATGTGACAAATGGACTGGTAAAATTTGACAAAGTCAATTTTGTTGATACATTAAATTTTAACTTGCTTAGTGTCTCACAGATGTGTGACAAAATTTGAATTTTGATGTTTAATGAGAGAGAAGCTATAGTTCTCAAACCTGGTGTTAAAATTCCTGATGAATTAATTATGCTTAAATCACCTAGGAGAGATGGGCTATACATTCTGGATATGTCAGTTGCTACACCGTCATGTGGCACTGCCTGCTTTGTATCCAAAGCCTCTGTTGATGAAAGTGATCTGTGGCATAGAAGGTTAGGGCATGTAAACTACAAAAATATGAATCGAATTTTCAATCTTGGCTTGGTTAAGTGTCACACCC
>JBCNJP010000007.1:80460042-80501742 GCA_039602395.1 Deinandra increscens subsp. villosa | reverse complement strand
AACCCTCATTGTCCCTAAACCCACTTTATTGTGCCATCATTGGTCCTAAACACAACGTATTAGTTATATGCACACATTAGTGGGACTCATTGGTCCCACCTAAACACACCTTATTGGGCCATAATTGGTCGTAAACACAACTTATTGGTTATATACACACTTTATTGGGACTCATTGGTCCCAACGGACCCTCATTGCCCTTAAACACACATTATTGGGCCATCATTGGTCCTAAACACAACTTATTGGTTATATAAGACACACCTTACTAGGACTTATTGGTCCCAACCGACCCTCATTGCCCTACTAAACACACCTTATTGGGCCATCATTGGTCCTAAACATAACTTATTGGTTATATACACACCTTAGTGGGACTCATTAGTCCCAACTAAACACACCATATTGGGCCATAATTGGTCGTAAACACAACTTATTGGTTATATAAACACCTTATTGGGACTCATTGGTGCCAACTAACCCTCATTGTCCCTAAACCCACTTTATTGTGCCATCATTGGTCCTAAACACAACGTATTGGTCATATACACACATTAGTGGGACTCATTGGTCCCAACTAAACACACCTTTTTGGGCCATAATTGGTCGTAAACACAACTTATTGGTTATATACACACTTTATTGGGAATCATTGGTCCCAACTGACCCTCATTGCCCTTAAACACACATTATTGGGCCATCATTGGTCCTAAACACAACTTATTGGTTATATAAGACACACCTTACTAGGACTTATTGGTCCCAACCGACCCTCATTGCCCTACTAAACACTCCTTATAGGGCCATTATTGGTCCTAAACACAACTTATTGGTTATATACACACCTTAGTGGGACTCATTAGTACCAAGTAAACACACATTATTGGGCCATCATTGGTCCTAAACACAACTTATTGGTTATATACACACCTTACTAGGACTTATTGGTCCTAACCGACCCTCATTGCCCTACTAAACACACCTTATTGGGCCATCATTGGTCCTAAACATAACTTATTGGTTATATACACACCTTAGTGGGACTCATTAGTCCCAACTAAACACACCATATTGGGCCATAATTGGTCGTAAACACAACTTATTGGTTATATAAACACCTTATTAGGACTCATTGGTGCCAACTAACCCTCATTGTCCCTAAACCCACTTTATTGTGCCATCATTGGTCCTAAACACAACGTATTGGTCATATACACACATTAGTGGGACTCATTGGTCCCAACTAAACACACCTTTTTGGGCCATAATTGGTCGTAAGCACAACTTATTGGTTGTATACACACTTTATTGGGACTCATTAGTCCCAACGGACCCTCTTTGCCCTTAAACACACATTATTGGGCCATCATTGGTCCTAAACACAACTTATTGGTTATATAAGACACACCTTACTAGGACTTATTGGTCCCAACGGACCCTCATTTCCCTTAAACACACATTATGGGGCCATCATTGGTCCTAAACACAACTTATTGGTTATATAAGACACACCTTACTAGGACTTATTGGTCCCAACCGACCCTCATTGCCCTACTAAACACTCCTTATAGGGCCATCATTGGTCCTAAACACAACTTATTGATTATATACACACCTTAGTGGGACTCATTAGTCCCAACTAAACACACATTATTGGGCTATCGTTGGTCCTAAACACAACTTATTGGTTATATACACACCTTACTAGGACTTATTGGTCCTAACCGACCCTCATTTCCCTACTAAACACACCTTATTGGGCCATCATTGGTCCTAAACATAACTTATTGGTTATATACACACCTTAGTGGGACTCATTAGTCCCAACTAAACACACCATATTGGGCCATAATTGGTCGTAAACACAACTTATTGGTTATATAAACACCTTATTAGGACTCATTGGTGCCAACTAACCCTCATGGTCCCTAAACCCACTTTATTGGGCCATAATTGGTCCTAAACACAACGTATTGGTCATATACACACATTAGTGACACACCTTTTTGGGTCATAATTGGTTGTAAACACAACTTATTGGTTATATACACACTTTATTGGGACTCATTGGTCCCAACGGACCCTCATTGCCCTTAAACACACATTATTGGGCCATCATTGGTCCTAAACACAACTTATTGGTTATATAAGACACACCTTACTAGGACTTATTGGTCCCAACCGACCCTCATTGCCCTACGAAACACACCTTATTGGGCCATGATTGGTCCTAAACATAACTTACTGGTTATATACATACCTTAGTGGGACTCATTAGTCCCAACTAAACACACATTATTGGGCCATCATTGGTCCTAAACACAACTTATTGGTTATATACACACCTTGCTAGGACTTATTGGTCCTTACCGACCCTCATTGCCCTACTAAACACACCTTATTGGGCCATCATTGGTCCTAAACATAATTTATTGGTTATATACACACCTTAGTGGGACTCATTAGTCCCAACTAAACACACCATATTGGGCCATAATTGGTCGTAAACACAACTTATTGGTTATATAAACACCTTATTAGGACCCATTGGTGCCAACTAACCCTCATTGTCCCTAAACCCACTTTATTGTGCCATCATTGGTCCTAAACACAACGTATTATTTATATGCACACATTAGTGGGACTCATTGGTCCCACCTAAACACACCTTATTGGGCCATAATTGGTCGTAAACACAACTTATTGGTTATATACACTCTTTATTGGGACTCATTGGTCCCAACTGACCCTCATTGCCCATAAACACACATTATTGGGCCATCATTGGTCCTAAACACAACTTATTGGTTATATAAGACACACCTTACTAGGACTTATTGGTCCCAACCGACCCTCATTGCCCTACTAAACACTCCTTATAAGGCCATCATTGGTCCTAAACGCAACTTATTGGTTATATACACACCTTAGTGGGACTCTTTAGTCCCAACTAAACACACATTATTGGGCCATCATGTTGGATATATGGTGTCCTGACCCGACAAATTAACGAACCCGACCGATATTGACCCGTAAGAGTTACACCTGGGTCAACGGACTATTATATCTAATTAATTGTTAATTAGAAATAAACGAACTAAATGGTGAATTAAATAAATATTAACTATTTATTTAAATCGACAAAATCTATCGGTTCAAAATACTCGGTAATTAAAAGACGAACCGATCAGTTGTTACCGGATTAACAGACTGATCGTTTGGTGGACTAAAGGTGGATCGCGACCGGGCCCAGTTCGCAGGCCCCGGTCCGCGAATTTTATATTAAATGAGAGGAGGGAGATAGATTGAATAAGAAGTCACAAAAACAAAACCCTAATCTCCTCTCCCTCCCTCTCTGCGCCGTAAGCCAAGCCGAAGCCGGCTCACGCCGCCGCCGCCGACTGCTGTCGCCGCCCCGCCTCCACCACCGTGATCCGTTCGTGATTTCCGATGGATCCTCGTCTTGCCAGTATCTGTGCCCGTCTAGAGAGCGAAGCCGTCTCAGCCCGAGCCGAAGCCGAAGCCCGAGCCGAAGCCGAAGCCGCAGCCCGAGCCGCCGCCGCAGCTCAAGCCGCCGCCGCCGCTGCTGCCGCTCACGCGCCGCCGCGCGACCACCGACCGGTGGTTCTCGCGCTGCCGGCGCAGCCGAGACCGCCGCGTCCGGTCGCGTCGTCGTGGCCGGCGCCGCTCTACTCGTCCGTCGCCGCCGCCGCCCCCCCCTCTGATCTCCGGCGAGTCGTTCGTCGTGGGATCGGTCCCGGTGGGCATTCCGACGGAGAAGATTTTGTCACCACCACCGGTGGTATCCCTACCACCGCCGCCGCCACTACCGCCGCCGCCGCCTGTCGCCACCGCCGATGCCGCCGTCGATGATCTGTCTCGAAGGTTCGAGTCAGACGTCTCAGTTCGTCCTAGCGCGAGCCCGTTGAATCCGGGTGTCTCGAGCGGTTGCTCGGATCCCGCCAAGGTATATCTAATTTATTAGATATTTAATTATATATTTATATTAAATAAATATATTTTTCTGTGTTTGTCGTGTTCCGGTGATTGATCCTGTTACGGTTGCATCCGCGTTTTAATCGTTTCCGCTGCCAAATTAATTGAGAATTAATTTAATTAATAAATCGGTTTTAATAAAATTAAAATCGGTAACCCGGATCCCACTGTAAAACCCAACACATCATTGGTCCTAAACACAACTTATTGGTTATATACACACCTTGCTAGGACTTATAAGGTCCTAACTGACCCTCATTGCCCTATTATACACACCTTATTGGGCCATCATTGGTCCCAAACATAACTTATTGGTTATATACACACCTTAGTGGGACTCATTAGTCCCAATTAAACACACCATATTGGGCCATATTTGGTCGTAAACACAACTTGTTGGTTATATAAACACCTTATTAGGACTCATTGGTGCCAACTAACCCTCATTTTCCCTAAACCCACTTTATTGTGCATCATTGGTCCTAAACACAACGTATTGGTCATATACACACATTAGTGGGACTTATTGGTCCCAAATAAACACACCTTTTTGGGCCATGATTGGTCGTAAACACAACTTATTGGTTATATACACACTTTATTGGGACTCATTGGTCCCAACGGACCCTCATTGCCCTTAAACACACATTATTGGGCCATCATTGGTCCTAAACACAACTTATTGGTTATATAAGACACACCTTACTAGGACTTATTGGTCCCAACCGACCCTCATTGCCTTACTAAACACACCTTATTGGGCCATGATTGGTCCTAAACAAAACTTATTGGTTATATACATACCTTAGTGGGACTCATTAGTCCCAACTAAACACACATTATTGGGCCATCATTGGTCCTAAACACAACTTATTGGTTATATACACACCTTGCTAGGACTTATTGGTCCTTACTGTAAGGGAATAATTTGTGGCTTGTGTATTAAATCACCTATTGGCGGAATATTTTGAAGGCCTAAGTGATAGAATAGGTGAAAATTAGCTGGGTTATTGTTATATTGGGTCATTGGGCCATTTTGGACATGTTAGGGCCCAATTAGAAAGAGTTTAAGGGGTGTTTAGTGGGCCTGTTTAGCCTAATCCGAAAATTAGGTTAAAGATTTGTTTATCTATATAAACAAATCTTAATACTCATATTAGGGGTTGGCTAGTTGAGAGAGACTAAGGAGACCTTTTCGGTTTGCATCAAATCTGTGTACCAGACGATTATTTAATCGTGTGCACGAATCAAAGGTGATTAGTATCATTTTGTTTGTTTAATCGTGTTCTTCATTGTTTACTATTTTCATATTTGTTCTTGAATCATCAATCGTCGGGATTCCGCACCTTCGATTGATCGTCGATATCGTGTAAGGATCGTTTTGGGACTTACAATTGGTATCAGAGCCAAGAAACATTGTTTCGAGGCTCTCACGATATTCGATTCAAGTGATATTGAGTTATTCGAGTCATTTTTGGTGATTGTTGGTTGACGGCTACGAAGAACTGCTTAGGGTTTCTTATTTTTCATTTATTTGATCTAAAAAGGTTGTTTTGTGATAGTGTTTGGTCGTAAAAAAAAAATTTAAATTTAATTTATGAATTTTATTTATTGATATTATTCTGAATTGATTGTGAGATTTTTGATTAATTTTCCTGTTTTACGATCAAGAGAATGTTTATTTCATATTCGGTCAACTAGAGAGATATATTGGTCAGAGGTAGTGTGCTGAATATTTGGAAAGTAGTTAACGTGGTTTTCGGTTCGGTCGAAGAAAGGTTTTCGAGGGAAACGAATTCTAAGTGGCAGGTCCTTAAGCGCATACTTGGGGTTTTAATTTGTGGAAGATAACCAAATCATATTTACGTTTGTGCCACCGAATTAAAATTTTCACGTAATCTTTGAAAGTCCTCGTAAACTGCCATTATGCCATCAGGAATTAATTAAAACGAGTGATCCATATTATCCGGTTTTTGAAGCAATAAACGGCCACTCAATTTAAGTTGGTGCAAATTTTAGTTGACGGGGTTTTGATCGTTGAATTTTTCTGCACCTTGTGGAGTAATTCGTTTTTTTTAATTTTCATATTTTTGCTCCAAGTGTTTCAAGGTGTTACTAACGGTTTTATTTGTGAGTTTCTTGGGATTGTTGTGCAGGTTACAAGTGTTGCAGAAGCAAGAAGCCCGTGTTCTATAAGCTATTCGATCGAAAATCTGTGGCTTGGACCCTTATTTCGATCGAAAAGTCCCTCCGTTGACCCTTTCCGATCGAGAAAGCCCCCTCAGTGGCTTTTCGATTCGTTCCTCTTGCTCGAAAAGTCCCCTAAGTGACTTTTCGACCAAGCCTGCCCAATCGAGAAGTCCCCTTTGTGACTTCTCGATCAGTTTCATCGATCGAAAAGTCCCCTCAGAGACTTTTCGATCCGACCCTTTCGATCGAGAAGTCCCCTTGAGACTTCTCGATCAGCCTTCATTGATCGGAAAGTCCCCTGAGACTTTTCGATCCATCGTGCTCCCTGATCGAAAAGTCCCCTTCGAGACTTTTCGATCCAGCCTTCACTTTTCGATCGCATCATACTTTTCGATCCAACCCTTTTCCGACCGAAAACCCACTTTCCGATCCAAAAGCTGCTTTCCGATCCTGTTAAGACTTTTCAATCCGATCATGGCACCCATTCTACTAGGTACCACTGCATCTACCAACAACAATGAGATATGTTGTAATCCCAAGTGTGAGGCTAAAGAATGGGAACGTAAGTTCATTAATGAAACCCTAAATCGTGAATTATCTGAAAGAGACCGTCTCAATGCAGAGTGCAAACTAAAGAATCATCTAAAACAAGTCGAAACCTACAAAAAGAGGATAGAGTCTTTGGGTGAAGAACTCAATCAGGAGAAATATCTTTTCCGGATATTCCGTGAAAAAGAGGAGGAAAAGTGGAAGATCAATCATGCTGATGGAGCTTGGATCTGTAACTGCAAGGAATGCTCAAACCCCACTTGCTGTGCTTTAATTAAAGAATGGGAGAGCAAGTTTACAAACGAATGTGAAAATCATGCTTTCACTGCTAAAGACCTTAGGGAGTCCAAAGGTAAGACCAAAATATTTAGAGAGAAACTTGAGGCCATTCAGGTAGATGTTAAGAGTCTTCAACGTCAGGTGAGTGATAAAAGCACCTATCTTAGGCTTGCTAATGCTAAGGTAGAAGAGCTAACTAAGGAGGTGGAGGAACTAAGAACCAAACTTGACACTTCCCAATCTGCCCTTGAGAAACATCAAGTTATTCAAAAGAAAATGATGGACTCTCATCGTACTTTATTCAAATCAGAGGAGCGACTCGAGCATGTAAAAGAAACATCTGGCCTCGGGAATGTAAATTTTCCTCCCCCATTACAACATGAATACATCAAAGTGCCCCAAACTGCAGAGGAATTGTTGAAGGAGTCCCTGAATGAAGCAACCATGGTATATGGGCCTCAACCAGTGCAGAAAGATGAAAAGACAGCCACTGAAGCAACTCAGTCTAATAACACTACTGAGTGTGCTGGTTCAAGCTCTAGTGAAGTGAACAGAGCTGATGAAGAAAAGTTGACTCCTTATCCAAAGATCGAGACTCCTTATTCGAAAGTGGTGGATGAGGTAAAGCGGGAACGTGTGGTGATGACTACAAGACCCAATGGTAAGATATTCATGACATCTGGGTCTATGTTTGACCAAAAACCAGATGCTGGCTATGAACTACCATCCTTCTCCACTAAGTTCAAAGGCTTGGGTCATGATGGTGGTTTATCATCTAACATTAAGAGCATAAGGCCCAAGATCACCATCAAGCCTCCAAATTCCGTTCCAATCAAGATTGAAAGGCCCAAGGTGACAAACAAGTCTCCAAACTCATCAGTGGGATCATGCAATGGCAACACAACTTTCTCTCAGAAGCCAGAGGGCCCAAAAGTTCAACTGTCTGGTTTTCCTCAGTTTTCCACAAATCAGAAAAGAGTCAACATAAATGGATCAAGGTCAGAAAGATCGAACAACTGGAGATCTGGAGTCTTTCTGAACATGCAACCGAATCTCAATGCCTCTCCTTCAAAGCCATACAGCTCAAACGGTCACACTTCTGACTTCTACCTGAAGAAGCAAACGTGCTTTAATTGTGGCAATCCCGGTCACATTGCCCGAAATTGTCTCTATCGCCCCTATGAGCCATATTATCCACAAAGTCGGAGTGTTTCATCTCGGGAATCAGTTAAGTCTAAGCCAATGAAGGTGCAACCACCTAAGGCGATGAAGACTGTTTCTCCTTCGATAAAACCCTCTGATCAACATTGGGGCGCTGCCAAAGAGCAGAGAAAATTTTCAAGTCAAAAATATGTTTTTCCAAATTTTGAAAATTTTCATAAAAAGGTGAAGAAACCAATTTCAAAACAACACAAAGATGACAAACCTAAAGTTACTCCTCCAAAGGTAACTAAAACTGTTTTGAAAAAGAAACCTGAAATGAAGAAGGTTGAAATACCTAAAGTCACTACTTCAAAGGTGACTAAAACAACTTTCAAATCACCTGGAATTTGGAAACCAAAATCAAAGGCAGCCACACCCCCAATTCCTGATATCACAAAGGGGATGTTCTTAAAAGAAATTTCTTTCACCGATTCTTCAGGTATACCCAGAACCACAATGGCCTGGGTACTTATGGCTAACTGATCTCTCACCTTGTGCAGGAACAGTCAAGGAGGACTTTCATTAACCTTGTTTGTTTGTGATAGTGATTGTTCCAGGCACAGGATAGGAGGCATCTCTCTACTACATGACATGAAGATTTCAATGGAGGGTATGTTTCCTTGTGAGAGGTAAAACAAAATCAACAGAAAAAGGTAACATTGTCTTAATTGTTTGTTTCTTGGCTAATTTGATGTGAAGTATGGTTATGCATGAAACAAAACCCATTTCTGAAATTCTCCAAAAGATAAACTTTGAAGGTTAGCTTGGCCAGTTTTTAGTACAAATTTAGTATTGTGTCAGTGAGTGTTTAAAAAAAAAAAAAAAAAAAAAAAAAAAAAAATCAAAAAAAAAAAAAAAAAAGGTGTGTGTTGTTATTAAAAATCAAAAAGCAAGGGGAAGAATAGAAAAGATGAAATAGTTGACCCCTCAAAAATTTGTGCTTTTTAATTTTTAATCTTTTGTTTGTGTGTTTGAGAAGGTGGGAAGTGAAATAAGCTTCCGTTTTGGAGATGGCTGACACGCGTAAGGCAGATGTGAAAGACATGATCCATGGTGATATGCTGGTAGGCTCAGCTCTTTAAATCTGAAAAGGTATGAGTTACACACTTAAAGATAACGTATGGCAGTTTGATGGGTAACAACACTTAGGTTAATTGCATTTCTATTTGACTGCATGTTCAAGTTCCCGATACACACGCTTGTCTCCAAGAGTGTGAAAATGAGCTCAAAAAGTCGGTGTCCCCTCTGCTTTGCGTGAGCAATGACCTGGGGATGCTTCGCGTGTATGTAAGGCTCTCCTCTGCTTTGCGTGAGCAATGACCTGGAGTTGTCCATACATACGTGCTTACAGATCATCATAAATAATATATGCAATTAAAAATAAAAAAATTAAAAAAATGCATGTATACACCTCAAAAGATGCCAAAGAGCACAAGAAAAGAGACCCTCAAGAGTCCAAATCCCTCAGCCTTTGTCACTGATGAGAGCATTATCAAAAATGTTTCAAAAATTCAGTTGACTTTGTATATTATACCCAAAAATCTATGTGATCTATTCTTTCTCTTCTCAATCCAAGTCTCGAGCTCAGTTTCAAACTTCTGGATCAGGTTGTGAAAATATGTGGTAGGGAATTTATGTGCTTGATAGTGTGTAATAACATGTACCTAGGATTTGTTGAAACCCTCTTGCTGTTCATAATTAATGCACCTTAAAAGATAATAAAGTGACAAACAGCCTGAATAAGAAAAGGGTTAGAGTTTAAAGTGGATCAGTATATTGGCAATCACCTGGACGTGGTCGAGTAATAGAAGCTAAAAAGGGTTCCTCGGTCAGATTCATACGGTTTGATCCCATAGAAACCTTCTCGTGTGGTAATTTGGTATGTTTGTTTTATTTTTTATTCTTCTTTTGAGTTAATCTTAAGTTTTTATTGTTTATTTTCAACGATGGCCAGGTTAATTTAAAGGTTTTAATAAGTTTTTATTGGGTTTTATGCAAGAATGTATCACCCCTCCAGAATCTCAGGGGGAGATAATGTGAAGAGTCCTCAGGTTCAGGGGAAGTATTAACCTATGTTAGAGTTTTTGGTTAAATAATGCTAACCCGTTAACCAGTGATCATTGTCTGGTTAGTGTTTGTTCCATGTTGTGCATGACAGGTTAAGTGGAAAAGACAACTCATGGACAAGAAGAGTCAAGGTGCTACTGTTCATGTTGACCAACCAGCAAAGGACTTACCCTATGCTTACTGGAAGTTTGTTAATTGTTCAAGTAACCAGCCGGAAAAGGCACCTTACCCTATGCTTAGGGGAAGCTATTAAAAGATGTAGAGTTGTTCAAGTAGATGTTTCAAAATGCCAAAGACACAAGCAAGTCAAGACAGTTACTGATGATTCAGCAAGGAATTCAACATTTTTCAAAAGGAAGCAAGTATTTGAGAATCCTCCTCTCATTACTTGTTCATCATTTGCAGTTCAAGCTGATGCTGATAAAGAGAAAGAGCCATTAATCATCCCACATGCTGCCCAATGAAGATTGATAAAGAAAAGAATCTTCACCAACCCATGCTCAAGCCAAGAAGAAGATTGCAAGTCTGAAGATTGAAAGTAGAAGACATTTAATATCACAAGCCAAGGGGAAGATTGTAAGGGAATAATTTGTGGCTTGTGTATTAAATCACCTATTGGCGGAATATTTTGAAGGCCTAAGTGATAGAATAGGTGAAAATTAGCTGGGTTATTGTTATATTGGGTCATTGGGCCATTTTGGACATGTTAGGGCCCAATTAGAAAGAGTTTAAGGGGTGTTTAGTGGGCCTGTTTAGCCTAATCCGAAAATTAGGTTAAAGATTTGTTTATCTATATAAACAAATCTTAATACTCATATTAGGGGTTGGCTAGTTGAGAGAGACTAAGGAGACCTTTTCGGTTTGCATCAAATCTGTGTACCAGACGATTATTTAATCGTGTGCACGAATCAAAGGTGATTAGTATCATTTTGTTTGTTTAATCGTGTTCTTCATTGTTTACTATTTTCATATTTGTTCTTGAATCATCAATCGTCGGGATTCCGCACCTTCGATTGATCGTCGATATCGTGTAAGGATCGTTTTGGGACTTACAAACCTCTCATTTACTTTTGTCAAATTTTCAATCTTAGACTCAAATTTTTCATTTTCAGCAGCTTCATACGAACTTGAATCAGAATAATATTCATCTTGCTCATGAATAACAATCAAAGCAGATTTATCACAAAATACTTTACCCGAATTATAGTTTTTATCATCCTGAGTAGTTAATGCTATTGTATGTGAATTACTCTATGACGGTTGAGAACCATCAGCAACTTTTAAATCAGATTTGTAACTGTGAGAGTGTTGACAATCTCTTGCAAAATGTCCATGATTTGAACATTTGTAACATTTTATCTTGGATTTATCAAAACCCAGATTTCCATTTGATCCAAAATGTTGTCTTCAGTTTCCTTGAAATATCTCTTTGACTTTTGACTCAAAATAGCCAATTGCCATGCTATATCCATGTCATTTAGCTGATCATCATCAATTTCATCAAGATCTTTTTCAGTCAACCGAGCATTGCTGACATCATTGATAATCAATCCAAAAGAAGATGTAATGAGAGCATAAATCAATTTTGCACAATCATCCACTGACTTGACAGAAAATGCACTTTGATTTGATGATTCTGGAATTGTAAAGCTACAACCACTTGAAGTAGTATTACCAGATGCTTCAGACATGTTTCCAATGAAAGCAGTAGTTGGTGCAGAACTAAGAACACTTGGTTTAACCTTAGCATTTATGCTTGCAGCATTCTCTCCATGATACAATTCTGGATTTTGCAATTTAGCAAATGATTTCTTTGAATTCATCATTTCCATTTCCCGAGCATAAAGTTTACCAGTAAGCTCATGAAATGATAATGTAGAAAAATTCTTTATCATGTGTGAGTAGCAAAACATAGTTTTCCCATTTTTCTGGTAAAGCCTCCATTATCTTCTCTTTCAATAATTCATCGGTCTTTTCAATCCTAACAATTTTCAATTTACTGATAAGACGTAAATATCTTGATACAAGAGTCGTGATGTTTTCATTGTCATAATGTTGAAAGTTGTCAAATTCTTAATTCAACACCTTTCGTCGACTCTTCTTGTATTCATCATTATCTTCACATCTTGCCGATAACGCATCCCATAACTGTTTCGATTTCTTGCAAGTGCTGAATTGATGTAATAACTCGGTAGGTAAAGCCATGGTAAGATAACCAAACACCTTTTGTTCAAGTTCATAACTTTTTCTCTCAGCAACATCAAAAGTATGAATTTCTTTGAAATCCCCTTGATCAGTTAGGTGCATGTAGATCTTTTGAATCGGAATCCACAAATCGATATCATTCGTGCTTATGTAAGCAGAAAAATCGTTGCTTCTAATTCTGTAATCTTCCAACTTCAACAACTTGGGAACATTCTGGCTTGTTCCAATTTCGTTATCAAAGTTAATCAAGGGTTGCATGGTGTTTTGCATGATGGCAAATGCTTGGAAATCCGACATCTTATTCGAAATAAGATGCTCCAAAAACTTTGAGCTCAAAAATGAAGGTCTTAAAAGTGGATTTTGTGTATTGAAATGGAGGGTACTAGCCCTAAGGCAAATAAAAGTGTAGATTTCTTTGAGACGGTCATTTTGGAAGGTATTGGGTTCCGTAAATCTTAACGGTTCTCAAGTTACGTCAGTTTTCGTAAAACAACTCAAAATCCCAACTGAGCCGAACTTGAACCGAACAGAAACCTTTAGCCGAACTGAGTTAATCCGAACTGAACAATCTGTCCGAACTTGTCCCGAATTGAAGATGATCCGACCGAAACTGAACCTTATCCGAACTGAAACAATTGAAACGAGCTCTAAACAAACTTGACCGAATTAAGACTTCGGACGAGACGAACAGAATCCGAACCGTGAGTTTGGATGACGGTTATTCCGAACAGACAGTTACTCTTCCGAACTGAACCATTTTCTCTCAAAACGTTCGAATTCGGACGGATTAGACCGAAATCTTCAGTACTAAACCAGAAAAAGTGTTAAGGAGTGGTTTAAAAGAAAAAATTTCACGAAATACTCAACTGACAGGATCAAACACTCGCAAAAACAATCCAATTTTTTGAAAAAGAACACTTTTGACTTCAAAAGTTCGAAAATAGCAACCGCATATCAGTAGAATGAACCAGATAGCTCTGATACCACTTGAAAGTTCGTGTGCATCAGATCGTTTACTCGATCTAGCTATTTCGGATAAGAAATGAGTAATCAAAGATTGTTTTATTGATCCAGAAGAACAATTACAATCTCTGGAACACTAAGAATCAACATAGAGAAATACTACTGAAAATACACACTTAAGATCTGAACTCACTCAACTCCTTACAAATAACAAAGACAAAATCTATTTATACACGACCTGCCAAACCCCAGCCGAACTGGTGGTTCGCCTGATCCGTACTGCCAGTTCGGATCCAGTTCGCTAGGCAACAAACTTGTATTGTTTTGATCTTCACATCGTCCTATTTAGATACTTCACACAACACTCAGAATATGCAATGAATAGTCAATATTTTGCTAAAATTGGTGAAGTTGATTTGTTTGGAGATGACTTAGATCAGTTGGATGATGATCAATTGAATAAATTAGATTTGAATTGGCAGTTTTCTATGACAATTGAAAAAGGTAGAAGATTCATGAAGAAACATGGAAAGAAGTCTTTTATTCCAGGAGGGAAACTTGGATTGGATAAGTCAAAGATTAAATGTTTTAAATGTTCCAAATTCGCACATTTTGCTCGTGAATGTAATCAATGTTCATTTGAGAAGTCTACTTTGGATAAGCATGTTCACAATAGAGAAACAAAAGCTATGGTGTCTTCACTTAATGAAGGTATTGATTAGTTAGAACATTTTCTGGATGAATCTGATTTTATCTGCACTTCTCAAGCAAATGATGCTAGAATGGAAACTATGTCTGAACATTGTTTCAAAGATGAATGATATCAAGCCTTGATGACAAATGTGCAAGTTACATCAAGTGATTCTGAGTCTGAATTAAGTGGTTATGAATCTACTTGTGAATTTTGCTCACAAAAGGATAGAAAGATTCGGGAATCGGTTAAAGAAAAAGAAGTGTTATTTTTTTAAAGCAAAAAGAGGGAAGAAGAGTTATAAAGTTACAAAATGATATGTGAAGATTCTAATGATATTTTCAAGACTCCGGAGAATTTAATCAAAGAAAAGAGTGTGTTGATGAAAGAGTTTATAGAACTTCATAAAAGACTTGAAGAAATGTGTTTTGAAGATAAAGTACAGATTATGATTTCTTCTTTTTCCTCCTTCTTTATTCGGCTAAAATATTCTTCTAGAACCTTAATATGTTCTAACATTCTTTCAGTAGTTTCTTCGAGGTCTGTTTTCGGATGGATATAAGGCGGGTTTTCTGTATGTGGTGCAGTCATGATTGGTGTATGAACAAGTTTATCTTATGGAGGGAGAAGGCTTCCATACAGTCTTTATCGAAAATGAAGATGGCTTCCTAAGCAGCTTTGTCAAGGGCCTCAAAATAATGGAGAAGTCCTTGATAAGATGGAAGTAGAATCCTGCGTGTCCAAGAAAACTATGAATAGCGCGAACAGAAGATGGTGGAGGCAGATGTGTGATAGTGTCTATCTTAGCTTTGTCTACCTCTAATCAAGCATGGTAAATCTTATGGCCGAGAACTATTCCTTCTTGAGCTATAAAAGGACATTTTTCCCAATTAAGGGCCAGACTAGTCTCTTCACACCAGGCGAGCAATTGTGCAAACAATGGTCGAATGAGTTGCCAAAAACCGAAAAGTCATCCATGAAAACTTTCATGGATTTTTCGATCATGTCATGGAAAATGGCAACCATGCAACGCTGAAAGGTAAGGAGCATTACATAGGCCGAAAGGCATACGTCTGTAGGCAAAAGTGCCATATGGACTCGTGAATGTCATCTTCTCTTGGTCTTTCCAGTCTATAGGTATCTGAAAATACACTGAGAAACCATCGAGGAAACAATATACATGTATCCAGACAAAATTTTGAGCATTTGGTCTATGAACGGCAGAGGAAAATAATCCTTTCAGGTGGCGTCATTAAGCCTTCTATAGTCTATGCAGACTCCCCAGCCCATGACTGTGCAAGTAGGAATGATTTCATCTATGTCATTGGTGATGAAAATCATTCATCCCTTCTTTGGGACCACCATAATAGGACTAACCCAAGGGCTATCAAATATGGGGTATATAAGACCAGCGTCCATAAATTTGACAACTTCATTTTCTACCACGTCTTGGACATTGGGGTTTACCCTTTGTTATGTCTCAACAACGATTTTATATACGTCTTCCATAAGGATTTTATCAAGATCAGGAGATGGGTTTTTCTCCTCTTCCAGGGCTTCCTGGGCGAGTTCTTCTTCTACTTCATGTAACAAAAGAGGGTCATCAGATGCGGGATACACAAGGGATGTTTCGATCTTCACCGAGAGCTTATTATCGCCAGGTTGCAACTTCATTTCCTCATTATCTGGGTTAATCACAAATGTCCAAGTTTCTAAGAGTGGTCTTCCAAAAACAAGAGGGGTGTCGTCAAGGATGATGAAATAAGAGGGAATGTTAACATTGTTAATGTGGATTAAGACATCCTTGACTATTCCTTGCGACAAATGGGTAGATCGATCAGAAACAATGAACGACAGACAAAAAGGGGTTAGTTCACCTAACTCTAGTTTTACTAGGCATGGGGGTGGGCATCATTATTACTAGCAATGTATCATAAACTTCACAAGTTTGAATCTTCTTTTTTATTAAACATAGAATAGAGTTTTTATTAGAAAAAGTTTTAAAAGTAATGATTGTTCTTTGGTGAATATGACATGCTGTAATTCTTCTAGTTTCGGTGAAGTAAACATTTCTTTGAAAAATCTCGCATTAGTAGGTATAGTAGAGAGATCTTAAAGAGATGTACCTAGTTTGGAAGAGGTTTACTCTTATCGTTTGTCGATGATGAGAAGGGAATCTTGTCTGGACTGGGCATTTCTTTGGTCTTCTTGTCTGGTTCAATTCCTTAGCTAAATGGGATTTGAATAGAAGGGGTTGCGTCCAACTCCTTTTCTTCAGGACATGATGAAATGTTACAGACTCCTGGAGTGGTAGAATATGAGACAACTTCTTTGATTATGATTTCTTATTTTTCTTCCTCCTTTATTCAGCTAAAATAATCCTCTAGAACCTTAATATGTTCTAACATTCTTCCCGTGGTTTCTTCGAGGTATTTTTAATGATGGATATAAGGCAGGTTTTATGTATGTGGTGTATGAACAAAGCTCGTGCCTTGTAGTTTTTGCTCATTACATTGCATGCAGATAAAGAAAAAATCGTGTGAACAAGATGTAGAGGAAGATGTATGTTCATTTTCAAAATCCTGTAATATAATTTCTTCTTGTAATTGTTGACTTTAAGCTCAGTCTGATTATGATTATGGCAGGAAGTATTATCTTGCGAAGATTGTCAAAATGAATTATAATGTTGGTTTGGACTTTCCTCTGGTGGTTTATCCACTCGCAAGAACGCATGCTTTCTTGCTAATATGTCACAGTCCCGTGAGTAATGGGGACCACCGCAGATCCTACACCATACAGATTGAGGCCAGCTATCATTATAACCGAAATATTCCTCCGGATTATTATCCATCCTTAAAATACTTCTAAGAGAAAGATAGATTTTTTTTAGAAGAAAAAGATGAAAGATGAATACTAAAAATAAAGAAAAGTAAAACAAATGAATGGCTAGGCTGTTTACTTGGACTTTTCTCAAAATCCTCGTTTGTGTCCCTGACAAAGGCGCCAAAAAGCTTGTTGTGTGGTGTGGTGTAAATAAAATTTAGCAATATTATCTATAGCTTCTCAGAAATTTAATATTTTAAATTTATAATCACGATTTACTTAACGACTACTATTTCACCATATAACACGGGAAAGTGCCCCCATCGTAGAGCAGTATTGTAGTGGTAAGTTGAACCGGGATCGTTCAAGGACACAATGGAAAGTCAGGTCTCTGGGTACTCAGTCCACTGTTATCATCTAACCAGATCTAAATTTTTTGTGAATAAATTAAACCTAAAGAAAGAATATAAAAGAAATTTAATTACTAATAAGATGGGCTTTTTTATGAAATGCAAATCGAAGTTAGTATTACTTGGGAGAAAGTACCAGTGGTTAAAGAAGGTGAAGCGATTGTTTATACCCTTGCATAAGATCATTTACTAGCAGGCAACTAGACCGCCTCTCAGCATAAAATCTAATATCACTACTCTCCCGGGTGATCGTCCATGCAAGGTACGAACCCTAGAAAACTATGTTGTTAGCAAACAAATGTAGTGGTGTAATGCCACTTAGTTGTAGGGCTCCTTGGGCGGGAAACCATTACACTCGACACGCTGTCATGAACCAGCAGGGGAATAACCCTGTGTGCCATATTATTTTATTATGAAAATGATCTTTTTAAGGGACTAAGATCCGTCTCTTCCACACACCGCTCTTGCATATGTGCGTCAGTCGTAATCAGAGCCAAGTCCACCAACACATACCTTTCGGTCCGGCTTCCGTGAGGTGGTAAAATATTAATAACCCCCTTTACCAACCAGATACTTTCAGCCCGCACACACGTGGTCAGCCGAGTTTGCTTACAGAGACATAAGGACCCCGAACGTATCATGTAGCATGGGACGCGAGCCACTCAAAGGATCATGCATCGTCCCCCAACCGGGCGTCACAAGTCCCATTAATGAGATTTCGACTCCTCAAATGGTCTGTGATACGAATAGCACGTTTGTTCAAAAGGATTAATAATAAACTTTCAATAAAAAGGGTTTTCATAAAGTCATTAAACACACCTTAAACAAGTTCATAAAGACATCAGCCAACCCACCAAGGGTTCGTTGCTTCCCAAGTAAGTATAAGAGTTTAGCCAATCATGGCTTTAAAAGTTAGCTTAAGAGAAAGAGGAGAACTCATCGACAAAAACTCATAAAATCTTACTTATGTTGATGTTCTTATAAAGTTGATAACAAATCATAAAAATGCCAAATGGCTCAAAGAAATACAAGAAGGAAGAAAGAAATGAGCAAAGCTCTGACCAAGTTGAAATGGGAGGGTTGAGCTCCTTTTATGGGCAGGTTCGGGGTTGGGTATGGGATCGTGCCAAGTTAGGGCACGGGGTCGTGCTGGTCAGGGAAGAGAGAAAACCTTCATCTATCAGAGGGCACGGGCCGTGCCATATCAGTGACACGGGGTCATGCTACCAGGAGGCAGAGGCACTGGGTCGTGCTGAGTCAATGGCGCGAGTCGTGCTTGTCAGGAACATAAGTCAGCGATAATGGAACCATCTTGAGGATGGCCACAGGGTCGTGCCAAGGTGGGCACGGGTCGTGCTAAGGTCAATAATATTGGAACTGAATAATTTTCATCTCTTTTGGTCCAATATCATCTCCTTTTGTGATTTTGACTTTATTTAACCTGAAAAACTAAAAGAAGACAAAATGGCTATATTTCGTTGTTAGTTAGTGAGAATTAAACCGAAATGTGGAGGATATTTGATAGAAAATTATGTATAATTTGATGCATATCAGCAGGATACCCATAACAAGTGCGAAAGGAAGTTTTATGAACATCCTCCTCTACGACTTTAAGCTGATGATAACCGAAACGAAGATCGATTTTTGAACAACATGAGGTTCCTTGAAGCTGATCGAAGAGGTCATCAATACTAGGAAAATGATAACGGTTTTTTATAGCGAACCGTCCTTCTTCTTGACAAAAAGAATAGGTGCTCCTCAAGGCGAGGAACTCGGTCGAATGAAACCCTTATCAAAAATTTCTTGGAGTTTCTTAGACAATTCCTACATTTGCAAGGGTGCGAGGCGATATGGCGACATAGCAACAGGAGTGGCTCCTGGAACAAAATTAATATGAAAGTCGACTTGGCAAACGGGAGGAAGATCCGTTATATCTTCTGGAAAATCTTAGGTATGTCTCGCATGATCGGGATGTCTCCGATTCCCCTTTCTTTTTCTCGAACCTCTATAACATGGGCTAGGAATGCCAGATACTCCTTTCGTAAGTACTTTTGGGCTTTTATACAAGAGATAAGCCTCAGCCCACTAGATGGTTTATAGCCCTGAATAATGAGAAACTGGCCATCCGAACGAGGAATACGATTAATTTTATCAAAGTAGATGAGTTCAGCATTGTAGGGATATGATCACGTATTAATAAACGTATGTCCGGAATGTATTTAAGCCTACGCGGTTACACGTCTCGACACTAATGTATTTGTATTAATTAATTAGTTAATTAATATTTATCACGAACATTTAACGAGTTTTCGTTAAAAACTGACAGTTAATTGTTAACAGGGGTGTTAGTTGTAATTACAGAGAGTTGTAATTTGATTACAATTAGGAAAAGGCTTTGGGATAGGCCTTAGGGCCGAAAATCGTAAAGCCTCTATCCCAAACCCTAACTTGTTATCAAGTTCCTAAACCCTATAAATAAACCTTATGGGTTTAAGGTTTATTTGCTGCATTTTATCTGATAAAGTGCAAAACCCTAATCTCTCTCTATTCTCTCTCTCTAATTTACGGCAAAGGAAAAGAACCCTAGGGGTTCGATTTTCCTTGTGGTTCGACCAAGCTTTATCAAGGAGAAAAGTTCGTGATCAAGTACTAGCATACGTACATCGGTGTGTCGTGTGTGCGATCGTAGAGGGATTTACTTCAAATCCTAGAGGATCTTTTCTTGCCAAGCTAAAAAGGTACACAACATCTATCCGGTTAATTAGATTAATTCATAGGTTTTATTCCGCTGCGTACTCGTGAATAATCTGATAAATAGTTATATAAATCAACAGTGGTATCACGAGCCACCTATGATTTTAATTAATTACCGGGAATAAAAACTTGAAGGGGGGGGGGGTAACCAAAGTCGATTAGAAACAAGTTTTCAAATCAAGATTCTGGCTTTTCGATCCACTCAAAATCGTCTTTTACAATTGGCAAAATCGGATTTCGCAAATTGGTAAAAATCGCAAACCCTAATCGATCGTAAATAGTTTACGATCTGCCGTCTGTTTCCGATCGGAAACCCTAAGTTTCCGATCGTAAATTTTTGTTTACGACTAGGTTTGTTGCAAAATCGTAAACTAAAGGTCGGCGGTTGTTTCTGATTGGAATCTCTTGTTTCTGATCGTAAACCTTAATTCCGATCGTAAACCCTATATCTGATCGGAAACGTTAATACCAATCGGAAACCCTAATTCCGATCGTAATCTTTACATTGGATCGAAAACCTCTAGCCGAATCGGAAACCCTAATTTTAGGTCTAAAAAGTTCGATTCTTGTGATCTAAAATTAAGAACCCAAGTTTTTGTTATTTGTTAGAAACCAACATGTTATACCTTTTTAATTTTAATGAGTTAAAAAGAAGTAAAAACCATGAAGTTTCATGCAAAACGATCATGGTTATTACTTAAAACGAGAGAATTAAAAATTAAAATTATGTAAGATAATTAGAAACCCTAAGATTATGTGTAGTTATGTGATAATTGAGACATAATAAAAAGGTTTTAAATCGCAAATTGTTTTATGAAAATTGAAATTTGCTTACTAACTATCAAAATATGATTTGTTTATAAAATAAAATTTGTGTCCTACAAGTTCAAAAGAAACACCGGCTCGCCCATTCGAACATACTCTAAGAGAGGTATAAGTCGAGTCGCTCTGCTTCCCTAAAGGGGTAGGTTTTTAATTGCAATGTGCAAACCTCACCCCTACGCTTCTTTGTGTGTTGCGAATGGAGCTACCGAGCTCTTTTGACTTGGAAGACAAACTAAGCATTTTATAAACACATTATGTGGTGAAGATGTGCATGAATCTTCACACATAACCTTTTGATCACATCAAATTTTTTTGACCCAATCAAACTTAAGTCTTTGCCACCCAAATTGTAAAGAACACTTGTGGGTGTTACTCTACTCATTGGTACACAATGGTAGATTAGCAATTGCAAGACAAATTCCCACTCATTGGTACACAATGGTGGACAATTTGTGCGTTTTTGGTTGGACGAATTAAAGCGAGCTGGGTGGTGAGACCCTTAGCCCGTGGCAAAAGATGGGATGAAACATGACTACATATCACTTGGTGCAAGTTGTAGGTCCTATAAAATCTAGGAATTGTATTTGGAATACAATTATTGATCGTCACTTACCTTTTGAATGCATCATTTCTAGCAGATCAACTGATGAATTGAGGGCATGTCATTAGGATCCTAGCCTTAATAAGCTTAATTGTTTAAAGTTATTTAAACATTGGGTAATTAAATTATTAAGGACTTAATTATCGAAAATACTGATTTTTGAACTTAATTTGTTTTGTAGATGGCAACAAACCCTCCTCAAAAGAATGTTGGTCATGCTTTTCGTTAAATGTTTGAAAGAGAAAAGCTGAATGGATCTAACTTCAATGACTGGTACCGTCAACTGAGGATTGTCCTTAGAGTTGAACGGAGGACCGATGTCCTTGAAAATCATTGGCCGACCGAGCCAGCTGCTAATGCTTCTGATCAAGAGAAAGCGTTCTACAATGCAGAGTATAGCAGATACGATGAGGTTGCTTGCATGATGATCTCGAGTATGACTCCCGATCTTCAGAAGCAATACGAATTTCATACACCTTGTGATATGATCAAAGAGCTAAAGAAGATGTATGAAAAACAAGCTGGTGTTGAATTGTTCGACCTAGTTGTGGAACTCCACGACATGAAGCTTGAAACTGGTAAATCGGTCAGTAGTCATGTGCTCAAGTTGAAGAGCTACTTTGACAAATTGGAATCGCTCAATTATGGGTATAATCAGGCTGTGGTAGTTGGCATGATCCTCAAATCTTTTACGAAGGATTTTGAGGGTTTTGTGCGCAAATACAACATGCATAGTATGACTAAGACTATATCTGAGCTTCATTCTATGCTTGTCGAGTATGAAAAAACGATTCCTAAGAAGGCCACTGAAACACCCCAAGTCCTTATGATCAAGGGGGGTAAGATCCAAAAGGCTAAACGACCGCAAAAGGCGAAGGGCAAGAATGATGGTAAAGGAAAAGGCAAGGCAGTTGCGCTTGTTCCTAAAACCAAGCAAACCCCTCCGGTCGCAAAAGAGCATCCGGCTAAAGACCAGATCCGTCACCATTGTGGTGAAGTTGGACACTGGAAGAGGAACTGTCCTACCTATCTAGCTGAGTTGATGAAGAAGAGAAAGAATACTAGCGGGGCTAGTACTTCAGGTATCTTCATAATTGAATTATTTTCCTTTTCTAAGTGTGATTCATGGGTGTATGACACCGACTGTGGAACTCATATCTGTAATACGTTGCAGGGTCTTAGAAACAGGAGGAAACTGAAGCCTTGAGCTTTGCAGCTGTTCGTGGGAAATGGTTTGCCAGCAGCTGTGGAAGCTATAGGAGAATTTCATTTAGTTCTTCCTTCTGGGTTAATCATTGTTTTAGACAATTGTCATTATGCACCTTCTATTACTAGAGGTATTATTTCAGTTTCATTGTTGAAAAACCAAGGATATATTAATGTTTTTAATAATATCAGTATTTCAGTTTCTAAGAATAATGTTCATTATTTTGATGCGATCCCTTGTAATGTCATTTATGAAATTGATATGCGTGGTTGCAACAATAATAATTCATTGTATCATGTTAGCAAACGAACCAAAACTAATTTGGACTCTACCTATCTATGGCACTGTCGTCTTACCCATGTTGGCAAAAACCGCATTGAAAGACTTCAACGTGAAGGGATCTTAAAATCAAATGATGAATCATTTGACAAATGCGTTTCCTGTATATCAGGAAAGATGACTAGAAAACCCTTTCCGAACAAGCCGCAAAGGGCAAAAGAGCTACTTGGACTCATCCATACCGATGTATGTGGCCCATTTAGACATGTGTCAAGACAAGGTGCTAGCTACTTCGTGACTTTCACGGATGATTTCAGTCGTTATGGTTATGTTTACTTGCTTAAACATAAACATGAGGTATTTGAAACATTCAAAGAGTTCAAGAACGAAGTAGAAAATCAACTCGGAAAGACCATCAAGATCCTTCGATCGAATCGTGGTGGAGAATACTTAAGCCAAGAGTTTAAGGATTATCTTAAAGCGTGTGGAATTGTCCAATAGCTTACTCCTCCTTACACTCCTCTGCATAATGGAGTCTCTGAAAGGGAGGAATCGAACCTTACTAGCAATGGTAAGGTCGATGATGAACCTTACAACTCTCCCAATATCATTTTGGGATTTTGCTCTAGAAACCGCTGTACGCATTCTAAATATGGTTCCAACCAAGAAGGTTGAAAAGACACCGCATCAACTGTGGCATGGAGAAGTCCCTGTGTTGTCTTACTTAAGAGTCTGGGGATGTGAGACACTTGTGAAGCGTGATACGCCTGACAAACTACAACCCAGGACTACTAAGTGCATCATCGTAGGATACCTAAAGGAAACAATGGGTTACTACTTTTACAATCCTTCCGAAAATACTGTTCGTGTTGCTCGATATGCTTAACTCTTTGAAAAGAATTTTATAGCTCAAGAGAACAGTGGGAGAATTGTAGAACTACTAGAAGATGTATCACCTTTTGAAACAACTAGCAATCATCAACTTGGGGGGGGGGATGTTCAAAGTGATGAACTTCAAGTCAATGATGTTGCGATTCCACTTCGTAGATCCGAAAGGATCGTACGTAATCCGGATAGATGGATTGGTCTAGTCGAATCCGAGGATAACGTATCAGGAGATCTCAATGAGCCTCTGAACTTCAAAGCTGCATTATCAGATCCGGAATCTGACAAATGGCTGGAAGTTGCGAACGTGGAAATGAAATCCATGAAAGATAATTAAGTTTGGAACTTGGTTGGTCTTCCTCCTAACACGAAGACCGTTGGGAGTAAATGGATCTTCAAGAAGAAGACCGACATGGATGGAAATGTACACACCTATAAAGCTCGTCTTGTGGCGAAAGTTTATACTCAACGTTTTGGCGTTGACTATGATGAGACCTTTTCACCAGTAGCTGACATTAGAGCTATTAGGATTCTCTTAGCCATAGCAGCGTACTATGACTTTGAGATATGGAAAATGGATGTTAAGACTGCCTTCTTAAATGGTTACTTGGATGAAGAAGTCTATATGGATCAACCTGAAGGGTTCATTGATCCACAACATCCCAACCGAGTATGTAAGCTTCAAAGGTCCATCTTGGAAAGTGTTTTGCCATGAAAGACTTGGGAGAAGCAGCATTTATTCTTGTAATCAAGATCTATAGAGATAGAACTAAGCGGTTGATTGGACTAAGTCAAAGTGCTTATATTGATAAGATCTTGAAGCGGTTCATGATGGAGAATTCCAAGCGTGGTATAGTACCTATGCAGGAAGGACTTGGTCTATCGGTCAAACAAGGTGCTTCTACACCTGATGAGGTGAAGCGTATGCAAGGAGTCCCTTATGCTTCGGCTGTAGGCTCTATAATGTATGCGGTGAGATGCACTAGACCTGATATAGCGTTTCCGCAAAATATCGTTAGCCGATTTCAACAGAATCCGGGTGAAAGTCACTGGACTGCTGTTAAGACCATTCTCAAGTACCTACGGGCTACTAGAGATTTGTTTTTGGTGTATGGGGGAAATCCAGATCAAGAGCTCAAAGTGACCGGATACTGTGATGCTGGATTTCAGACTGATAGAGATGACACGAAGTCTCAGTCTGGGTACGTCTTCCTTCTGAATGGAGGCGCTGTGGATTGGAAAAGCAAGAAACAAACCACAGTTGTTATGTCTGCAACAGAGTCTGAGTACATTGCTACGTCAGAGGCTGCAATGGAGGCTATCTGGATAAGGATGTTTATTAGTGGGCTTGACATTGTCCCCACAAGTAACTTGCCTATCGACATGTACTGCGATAACTCGGGTGCATAAATCATCGCCAAAGAACCCGGAGTTCGGAAGGCGCCAGACACTATGCCAGGAGATGTCACTATGTTTGTGAGCAGATCGAACTTGGTGAAATAAAATTACTCAAAGTTCACACGGATATTAACTTAGCTGATCCTTTCACGAAAGCTCTATCGAGACCAAAACTTGAAAGGCATGCCGAGGGCATGGGACTTAAATTAGCTAGTTAAATCATGTATGTCTGATGTTTCAGTATTTGGATAAAGGATGTAAACAATTTCAATTTATATAATGAAATAAAGTACTTAATATGTTTGATTTCATTTAATGGTTAAGTTGTGTCCTATATTTGCATGTTTAATCCATGAATACTTGCTAAGTATTGTAAATTGTCCATTGTCAATTAACTATGTGGGAGCATAGTTAAACTAAGACAAAATCTGAGTGATTGGTTAGGATGGTCCTACCAAACTCACATGGTATTCATTGGATGCATACTAGCCTGACCCACTAACCAATTGTCACTATATGGATCGGCGTCATTAAGTAAAATTCGTAAATGGTTGCTTTATTTATCCTTAGACTTGAGATACAAGCAGGTCATGCATGTATGGATTGCACCTACTTGATATAGGTCTAACTATCCTGAATAAGGTAGTACAAAAGGGCTATTTTCAGTAAGTGTAGTGAAGTATGTGACTTGACACGTGTAGTCAAGAGGATTTGTTCCTTCAGTTTTGTGCTGAAGCAGATACCACTGGGCCCCTCATTGGACTAATTAAGATGTTTGCACGGCCGTGCCCAAATGAAATCTAGAGATGTCTCGATTTGCAATTTGGTAATCTTAAGTTAGTTGTGAGAATGAGAAACAGAATCGTTAAAGTATGGAATGACTTTGATCCGTATCCATATTTAACACGGTGTCGGTAACAAAGGGATAGTAAATGACTGTACCATTTAAATACACTTTGAGAAACTGTATTTAAATATTTCCGGGAGCATTGGCGTGTTGCTAGACGCTAACCAATGTTATTACCTTTATTATTACGAGCTCAAGTGGGAGCTGTAGGGATATGATCACGTATTAATAAACGTATGTCCGGAAAGTATTTAAGCCTACGGGGTTACACGTATCGACACTAATGTATTTGTATTATATAATTAGTTAATTAATATTTATCACGAACATTTAACGAGTTTTCGTTAAAATCTGACAGTTAATTGTTAACAGGGGTGTTAGTTGTAATTAGAGAGAGTTGTAATTTGATTACAATTAGGAAAAGGCTTTGGGATAGGCCTTAGGGCCGAAAATCGTAAAGCCTCTATCCCAAACCCTAACTTGTTTATCAAGTTCCTAAACCCTATAAATAAACCTTATGGGTTTAAGGTTTATTTGCTGCATTTTATCTGATAAAGTACAAAACCCTAATCTCTCTCTATTCTCTCTCTAATTTACGGCAAAGGTAAAGAACCCTAGGGGTTCCATTTTCCTTGTGGTTCGACCAAGCTTTATCAAGGAGAAAAGTTCGTGATCAAGTACTAGCATACGTACATCGGTGTGTCGTGTGTGCGATCGTAGAGGGATTTACTTCAAATCCTAGAGGATCTTCTCTTGCCGAGCTAAAAAGGTACACAACATCTATCTGGTTAATTAGATTAATTCATAGGTTTTATT
The DNA here is from genome assembly GCA_039602395.1 of Deinandra increscens subsp. villosa. Classification (NCBI taxonomy): domain Eukaryota; kingdom Viridiplantae; phylum Streptophyta; class Magnoliopsida; order Asterales; family Asteraceae; genus Deinandra; species Deinandra increscens. Next base: position 80,474,754 of record JBCNJP010000007.1, on the reverse strand, counting down.
TCGCTGCATACTCGTGAATAATCTGATAAATAGTTATATAAATCAACAAGCATAGGCTTGACATTGAATCAAACCTCCACAAATCTCACCGGAATCCACGTAGTTATCATGAGGGCTTTAAAAGGGTAAATGATAGGATTGGGGTAAGAGTACGGATGTTTTGGTATAAAAGTGGCTAAAAGTTACAAAAACTTAAAAAGCCAAGTGGCTCATGAAAAAAATAAGAACAACACTTAAAGAGGGGAGGGGAAGGATGAGCAAAGAAAAATAAAGGGAAATGGGGGGTTTTTATACGAAAAGTCGATACAGGGGCACGGGCCATGCCTAGCAGGGCACGGGTTGTGTCTATCAGGTAACAGGGCACGGGCCGTGTCGGGTCAGCGACACGGGACATGTCTGCCAGGTAATAGGGGCAGGGGCCATGTTGTGTGAGGGGCAAGGACCGTGTCTGTAAAGGGAGCGTCTGGCGTTCAAAAAGTCAACTTTCAAGAATATTGAGTTGGGAACGGGCCGTGCCTACTTAGAAACATCATGTTTTGACCACACACTCTTCTTCCTCTCGTCGAGATACACAGAATTCACTATTTATAGGTCTCGTAACTCATCTTCTAGCTCGAGATATGCTTCCAAGAAGTTTTAGTGGTATCTTAGCACGCCTTTGTATTCTAGTACTTGTGCTCTGAGCCGTGGCTGAGTTTAAGGGTTACCACTTCGTTTTGACTCGAGAGAGAGACGTATGAGGACCTTTTGTCCATTCGGCAGAGGCAAAGCCCGGGTCTTGGCTCAAAATCACGAAGTCTTCGGTTTTTCTTCATTTTTCAGCATAAATGACTTCTTTTGTGATTTTCACCTGGATTACACTAAAAAGGAAATAATATCATACTGCTTTGATAAGAGTTAGTCAGAAATAACCCAGAATGTGAGGAATATTTTATATAAAAATATGTATAATTTAGCGTACATCAAAAATCTCCACACTTGAACCTTTACTTATCCTCAAGCAAAACTCTATAAATAAGGCCCGACACATCCCAAAGATTTATCAATCCGTGGAATCAAGATTCCGGGTACTATAAAGACTGTTCCTCCATTTATTTTCCAACTTATTTTCCATTGAATTTTCTACTTTTCTTTTGTTGAAATATTAATTTATATGACAAGCCTACTGAAAATTTATTTCTAGACAAACTTATATACCTCACAATGATCACTCGACTCTTGGGTTAATATATGTATATTTTTGAGTGAACACTCGTACCTATGTGAAAACGAGTAGACAACATAGGCTTGACATTGAATCGAACCTCCACAAATCTCACTGGAATCCACGTAGTTTTCATAAGGGCTTTAAAAGGGTAAATGGTAGGCTTGGGGTAAGAGTATGGATGTTTTGGTATAAAAGTGGCTAAAAGTTGTAAAAACGTTGGTCTTTTATCAAGAACTTTATTTTGTGACTTGAAGCATAAACACTATAAACTATGCTAAGAGCCTTTATGCTCTTTATTTTTCTAACAACATATATATATATATATATATATATATATATATATTTTTTTCTTTTTTTTCTTTTCAACTTTAGCTACTTGCTAAAAATTTACTTCTTGAATGTTTTTTATAAAAAGACAACGGTTTGCGAAAATAAAGGGGTTTATAATAAAAAAGGCTTTTGGCTGGTAGGCTTGTTTGCAAATAAATTTGTAGGTCTTGAAACGAAGGGGGGAGTTTCAAAGGGGCTAACTATGGGATAATTTATGGGTAAGTAAAGAAAAAAGGGTTGAGAATCGGAAAAGGGATTTAAAAAATCTAGGTGCCTCAATCATTTAAGTACGTGTTTCTAGTTTTAACCATTTTGGGACGCATTACCATGTCAAGATCTACCTTTACTGAATTACCTGGGTTTCTCTTAGAATCAAAGAAGAAACGAGCATGTTTATAGGTGATCATGCTATAGATATGCTCAAATCCTCACTGAATATGGGGGAAGGGAAAAATATAAACTTTGTATAAAAAAATAAACTTATTTTCTACTAGCCATAAAATGAATATTTCAACTTTAAAAATCTTTGATTCAATGGAATTTAAGTTATTTATATCTAGAGGAGTGCCTTTTATGTGCATGGTTTCTTGAAGAAAAAACATATTTTTGAAATTTCAGGCAGTTCATGAGCCATTTTTTAAAACGAATTTTGTGTAAGGCTTGAATATGGACTAACAAAAATTCAAGACATGCAGTATCCCGTACAAAATTTCAAGACCTACAGTATCCTGTCCCCACACTTAAATTGCACATTGTCCTTAATGTGCTCGCGCGTATGCAAAAAGGGAAACACTGAAAAATAAAGAGTGAAAAGGAAGGGAAAATGGGCATGGCATCCCCACACTTAGACTTTATCATGCACCAAACTTTACCTAAAGTCTTCATACGATAAACTTATAAATACCTAACTCACTTTATTTTGCTCAAAAGACAAACCTATAAAAGAAAAACATGACATCTGAGTATTGGAGGTTTTGGTTGTTCGCTGGCGCATTGAGATAACAGAAATGTTAAAGAAAAATTTAGATTTGAAAATTGCGTCGGGCGAACCAAAACTTCCAATTATTTATTTAAAATTGAAAAACATAACAGCTTGGTTTATTTATGGGTCCCAAGTTCGACCAAGTTATTATTTTACATTTAATCAGGTGGCTTTTCCTTTACCCGTTTCCCACCAGTTCCGGTAGGTTTTATTCTTTCATTATTAGATGGGAACAATCTGATAATAATTTGAAAGTATGTTTTTAATGGTCGGAACAATTTGGGCCACCAAAACTTATAGTTACATGGACCAGATATGGCAAGTAGTTTCTCCTTTTCATCCTTTGACGGGTGTGCAGAAATGGTCACAGGCCTCTTTGAGTGTGCATCCTCGAGGTACTCGGGGAGCTCCTTAAGCTTGAGAGAAGGTGGTTCTTTAGTGGATGGTCTATTGGGGGGCTCTTTCTCTCGATCAATGATTTCAGCTGGATGGATGGGCTCCGAAGTGGTTTCTTCACGAGGCGGAGCCTCTTCCTATAAGTTCTCCAGGGGGATTAGTTCATCTTCTTCTGAGTGCCAAGGAGTGTTATCATGGGAAGGATAATCAAGTGAAAGCTTGTTGCCTCTGAGTTGTAACTTCATGTGCTGGTTGTTCGTCACTTCCTCTTGGATGGCGTCCCATCGCTTGAAGGGGGCCGAAGGGGTTGCATCGAAGTCCTCCGTCTCTAAAGAACTAGTTGTCTCGGGAGCAGTTTAAAGTTCTTCTTCTAGAATGATTTCTTAGTTTACATGTTCCCATAGTCTTCGTCTACCTATATACTTTGAAGGTTTATTGTTGTGACGTTAAACATTAGTTCAAACATTTCTTCAATTTCATTTTCGGGAGAAGAAGAAGAAGGTGTTTCTATTGTAGATGGTGAGTAACTATGTTCAGTTGCTCAAGAGAAAAATACAAGAAACACTTAAAGAGGGGGAGGATGGGAAAATCAAATTGAAGGGAATTTGGTGTTTTTATAGGCAAAGTCAGTACAGGGGCACGGGCCGTGTCTGTCAGGTAACAGGGGCACGGGACGTGTGGGGTCAGCAAAACGGGCCGTGTCTATTAGGTAACAGGGGCACAGGCCGTGCTGGGTCAGGGACATGTGCCATGTCTGTCAGGGGAGTGTCAGGCTTGCAAAAAGTCAACTTTCTAGAGGATTGAGTTAGGCACGGGCCGTTCCTACTTAGAAACATTTTATTTTGACCTCATAATCTTCTTCCTCTCATCGAAATACTCGGAATTTACATTTTATGGGTCCCGTAACTCATTTACTAGCCCGGGATATGCTTTCGTGAAGTTTTATGCGGTCTCTAAGCACAAATTTGTCTTCTAGTAGTTGTGCTCCGAGCCGTGGCTTAGGTTAAGGGTAACCACTTTGTCTTGACTCGAGAAAGAGGCATAAGAGGACATTCTATCCATTCTGCAGAGGCAAAGCCCGGGTCTTGGCTCAAAATTATAAAGTGTTCGGTTATTTGTCATTTTTTAGCATAAATTACTTCTTTTGTGATTTTCACCTGGATTACACTGAAAAACTAAAAAACAAACAATATCATACTGTTTTGATAATAGTTAGTCAGAAATAACCCAAAATTTAAGGAATGTTTGATATAAAAATATGTATAACTTAGCGTACATCAAACATCCCAAACTTGAACCCTTACTTATCTTCAAGCAAAAAATAAGGCCCGACATATTGTAAAACCACGGAACGGATCTTACTACTGCATGATTCGGTTAATCGATTAACACGGATGTAAATAAAGCTTGGCTTTAATCATTCACAAAGAGGTTACAATTCTAGAGAGAGAAACACCTTCAATACACACAGTTAAGAGATAGAGAAATGACAGAACTTCTAAGCTCTCTAACACGAACTATTTATAGTCACTTACATACTGGTCGGCGTACCACCTGGCGGACTAGTTGGTACGCCCGTACCAACTGGTACAGCGGATCATATGGTACAACCATCTTGGTATGTTGACTATATGACTCACAAAGACGCTCTAGTCTAGATATAATACACGAGACACAACGTAACATAGGAATATGCTCTAACAAATATCCCAAAGGTTTATCAATCCGTGAAATCAAGATTTGGGGCACTATAAAGACTATTCCTCCATCTATTTTCCATTGAATTTTTTTACTTTTCTTTTGTTGAAATATTAACTTATATGACAAGCATACTGAAAGTTTATTTTCACACAAACTTATATACCTCACAATGATTACTCGACTCTTGGGTTAGTATATGTATATTTTTGAGTGAACACTCGTACCTAGGTGAAATCGAGTAGACAGCATAGGCTTGACATTGAATCGAACCTCCAAAAATCTCACTGGAATCCACGTAGTTATCATGAGGGCTTTAAAAGGGTAAATGGTAGGCTTGGGGTAAGAGTATGGATGTTTTGGTATAAAAGTGGCAAAAGTTGCAAAAACTTAAAACGCCAAGTGGCTCATGAAAAAAAAATAAGAACAACACTTAAAGAAGAGAGGGGAAGGATGAGCAAAGAAAAATGAAGGGAAATGGGGGTTTTTATATGAAAAGTCGATACAGGGGCACGGGCCATGCCTAGCAGGGCACGGGTCGTGTCTGTCAGGTAACAGGGCACGGGTCGTGTCGGGTCAGGGACACGGGACATGTCTGCCAGGTAACAGGGGCATGGGCCATGCTGGGTGAGGGGTACAGGCCGTGCTGGGTGAGGGGCACGGGCCGTGTCTGTCAAGGGAGCGTCTGGCGTGAAAAATGTCAACTTTCAAGAAGATTGATTGGGAACGGGCCTTGCCTACTTAGAAACATCCTGTTTTGACTACACACTCTTCTTCCTCTCGTCGAGATACTCGGAATTCACTATTTATGGGTCTCATAATTCATTTTCTAGCCCGAGATATTCTTCCGAGAAGTTTTAGCGGTCTCTTAGCACGCCTTTGTATTCTAGTACTTGTGCTCTGATCCGTGGCTGAGTTTAAGGGTTACCACTTCGTTTTAACTCGAGAGAGAGATGTATGAGGACATTCTGTCCATTCTGCAGAGGCAAAGCCCAGGTCTTGGCTCAAAATCACGAAGTCTTCAGTTTTTCCTTATTTTTTTTAGCATAAATGACTTCTTTTGTGATTTTCACCTGGATTACACTAAAAAACTAAAAAGGAAACAATATCATACTGCTTTGATAAGAGTTAGTCATAAATAACCCAAATTGTGAGGAATATTTTGAACAAAAATATGTATAATTTAGCGTACATCAAACATCACCACACTTGAACTTTACTTATCCTCAAGCAAAACTCTATAAATAAGGCCTGACACATCCCAAAGATTTATCAATCCGTGGAATCAAGATTCCGGGTATTATAAAGACTATTCCTCCATTTATTTTCCAACTTATTTTCCATTGAATTTTCTACTTTTCTTTTGTTTAAATATTAATTTATAAGACAGGCCTACTGAAATTTATTTCTACACAAACTTATAAACCTCACAATGATCACTCGACTCTCGGGTTAGTATATGTATATTTTAGAGTGAACACTCGTACCTATGTGAAAACGAGTAGACAACATAAGCTTGACATTGAATCGAACCTCCACAAATCTCACTGGAATTCACGTAGTTTTCATAAGCGCTTTAAAGGGTAAATGGTAAGCTTGGGGTAAGAGTATGGATGTTTTGGTATTAAAGTGGCTAAAAGTTGCAAAAACGTTGGTCTTTTATTAAGAACTTTATTTTGTGACTTGAAGCATAAACACTAGAAACTATGCTAAGAGCCTTTGTGCTCTTTATTTTTCTAACAACGTAACTATATATATATATATATATATTCTTTTATTTCTTTTTTTTCTTTTCAACTTTAGCTACTTGCTAAAAAGTCACTTCTTGAATGTTTTTATTAAAAGATGACGGTTTGTGAAAATAAAGGGGTTTAAAATAAAGAAGGCTTTTGGCTGGTAGGGTTTTTTGCAAATAAATTAGTAGGTCTTGAAACGAAGGGGGGAAGGCTCAAAGGGGCTAACTAGGAAATAATTTATGGGTAGGTAAAGAAAAAGGGGTTGAGAATCGGAAAAGCGGTTAAAAAATCTAGGTGTCTTAATCATTTAATTACATGGTTCCAATTTTAACCATTTTGGGACGTATTACCGTGTCAAGATCTACCTTTACTGAATTACCTCGGTTTCTCTTAGAATCAAAGAAGAAACGAGCATGTTTATAGGTGATCATGCTATACATATGCTCAAATCCTCACTGAATATGGGGGAAGAGGAAAATATAAATTTGTATAAAAAAATAAACTTATTTTCTATTTGCAATAAAATGAATATTTTAATTTTAAAAAACTTTTATTCAATGGAATTTGAGTCATTTATATCTGGAGGAGTGACTTTTATGTGAACGGTTTCTTGAAGAAAAAAAAAAGAATTTTTGAAATTTCAAGCTGTACAGGAGCCATTCTTTAAAACGAATTTTGTGTAAGGCTTGAATATGGACTAACAAAAATTCAAGACCTGCAGTATCCCGCACAAAATTTCAAGACCTGTAGTATCATGTCCCAACACTTATATTGCACATTATCCTCAATGTGCTCGCGCGTATGCAAAAAGAGAAATGTTGAAAAATAAAGAGTGAAAAGGAAGGAAAAATGGACATGGCGTCCCCACACTTAGACTTTATCATGCATCATGCTTTACCTGGCGTCTTCATAGATAAGCTTATAAATACCTGCACTCCATTTATATTGCTCAAAAGACAAACCTATAAAAGAAAAACATGATATCCGAGTATTGGAGGTTTTGGTTGTTCGCTGGTGATTTGAGATAACATAAATGTTAAAGGAAAATTTAGATTTGAAAACTGCGTCGAGCGAACCAAAACTTCCAATTTTTTATTTAAAATCGAAAAACATAACAGCTTGGTTTATTTACGGGTCCCAAGTTCGACACGGTTATTATTTTAACTTTTAATCAGGTGGCTTTTCCTTGATTCGTTTCCCAATCGTTGCAGTAAGTTTTATTCTTTCATTATTAGATGGAAAAAATCTGATAACAATTTGAATGTATGTTTTTAAAGGTCAGAACGATTTGGGCCACCAAAACTTATACTTACCTGGACCAGATATGGCGAGTAGTTTCTCATTTTCTTCCTTTGAGTGTGCATCCCCGAGGTGCTCGGGGAGCTCCTTAAGCTTGAGAGAAGGTGATTCTTTAGTGGATGGTCTATTGGGTGGCTCTTTCTTAGGAGTTGGGAAAGGTGCTGACAAGATAGCCAAGATGCTGCAGGACGCCGCTGTTAGCCGAACAAATGATCCGGAGGAAAGGGATTCCTCGGGTGACGATCCTAGCACTCCGTACGTCCCGCACTGGGACTTAAAGTTGGGGGATGATGTGTCTGCCCTCAAGCATGTCTGGGACTTTGTTCAGCACGCGGCCCTGTCCGGCGCGGTAGAAAAGGATCGAGAGGCCACCCCCGATGCGGCCTTGAAGCTTGCAATTCTTCTCCTATATCAAGAAAAGTACAAGTTCAAGCCAAATCAGGCTAGTCCGAACCTGGTCCGAACCAGGAGTTCGGACTAGCCGAACCTGTGGTTCGGACAGAGATTGGCCAGTCGGGTATATGTAGAAGTTTGGACTTTGTAATAGGAGGTTCTAAGCGTGTGAGATCTCTTAAGTGTGTGTTTCTGAGAGTGTTTTCTCTGTGTCATTTCTTCTAAGTGTTCTCTGATTGTAATTGTTCATTTGTGATCAGTAAAACAATCGGTTAATTACGTTTCGATGTCCGAATAGCTAGATTGAGTAGACAATCCGATGCTCACGCATTTTCAATATATATATATATATATATATATATATATATATATAGTGAGGTACCTACGCGTTGCGGCGGGCAACGGTTTATAGCGTGCTATTTATTGTCTGTCCGCGCGTGTGGAAGTGGCGACAATCAACACGTATTTTTTGTTAATTTATCAATACTCTTGTGACATATTGTATTATACACCGTTGTAGTCTAAATGATGTCATGAGTATTGATTCTATCAATACTCTTGTGACATATTGTATTCTACACAGTATACCGTATACCAAGAAAAATATAGAGATGATTCTTTCAACCCATTTACTTGTAACATGGTAAATTTAGATTTCATTTCTCTCTAAGAGTAAAGTCATAGCAATTAACTAAAGAGGAAAGACGTTAAATGCATTCAGCATATACTTTTTCCATGCAATCTACATGATTTCATCAATGTTTTGAGTGGGCAGCCAAACTGGTCCATACATTTGTCTTCTGTGAGTTCAGCTGGGAGGTCTTTTACAAACCATTCATGGTTTTTAATCTCATCCATGTTGATCCTCTCTCCAAGTTCACATACTATATGCTGTAATTTTAATCCATTCCTCGATGTGGGTTAATCGCATCCATGATGATCCTCTATTCAAATTGACATACTATATGCTGTAATTTTTAATCCATTTGTCAGATGTGGGTTAAAATAAGTTGGAGAAGTAAATGAAAATAAGTTGGAGAAGTCAAACATGTCAAGATGATAGTTTATCATTGTAACAATATATTTATAAATTGATTATTTATAAAATTCATAAAATACAAACAAAAGACTTACTGGCTCTCAAAGACTTTGAAGTGCCTGCAATAAAACACTTAAAGGATCATATTATTAGCCAAATCAATGAAATAAAAATTACACAAAATAAAAGTTACTTATGAATAACAAAAATACTTATAAATCAAGATAAAAAGGACTATAAAGGGTAACACAATCAAACCTGCATAAGAAAAAATAACAAATGGAATTAAAAAATATCTTCCATTCTAAACACACATAGGTAGGCGTAGATGAAAGATTATAGAGCAAGTGGAATTAATACTTGGACTTGTTAGGACAGTGGAACAAATATGAACAACAACCTATTTTAATTTAGGTATTGCACGTAACACAATTAAGTTTATTTCTTAGACAAATTTTAATATCTAAATTTAAATCTTGAAATACAAATAGTTTGTTTGACAGTCAAAGTATAATAACTTATAGGGAACAAACATATCCTCATTTTTAATGACAATATCACGTAAAAGACCAGTTGTGCAGAACTTATAATAACACTCATATTTAAATATCCAAATTAGTACATGAGGAATAAAGTCACAAATTCGTTCAAATTATGTATACACCCAAAATGTCATGTTGATTTTATAAATCCAACAGCAACATCAAAATGTCATGAATTATAAATCCAACAGCAACAAAAAAAACCATGTTTGAAAATTTACATTCATTGTAGCACCAATAGAGAAGTTACCTCATTTTTATTTTTAGATCATGGATGGTCATTCTCACAAACGTTTCAGTAGCTTTACCTTTTTTATAGTTTCCTGAAAAACATTGATATTGAAACAACCCGATCAATTTAACGATGACAGTTAAAAGATATGGTGATCAAGATATCGATGACAATGATAATCACATGAATCTTGTGAATGTTAGATTAATTAATTACTTCAAACTGAACGAAGAACTTTATTAGGATTGTAATTCCCGTACCTCATAGCATGAGATAACAGCATCAGACGCATCATTTTTCCACCACAAATCAAAGATGAACAGCAGCAAAATCCTAGTCTTTACCGCCAATCCATGATCACACCAAAGCTCTAATGGAGGTAGATCAAACAAATAACAACAGCAATTGTTGAGAGACTTCCTCCTATAATAAGACATTTTCCAGCCCTCATCAATGACACCCCAAACACAAAAGTTAGTTCCTATCTCACCCAATCTGCACTCACCACTCAGTAAAAAAAAATGAAACTGTGACAATTCTTTCGTTCTTATTTGATCCTTTGTCCGTCCCAACAGATCATAACTACCTTCAAATAGTTACGACAATCATAGTTTATTAACAGCAGGGTTAGTAAACCTAAATGCAAATTTCCTTTAATTAGAAGCACCTTGAATTTTGTTGGTTCGAAGAATATTATCTGTGATCTAAAGGGTTTTCTGAGCAAATAAACCTTCAGAACCACCCGGTCAAATCACACGCGTAACTCATAATTTCTAAGCATGTGCCATGTTAACTCAAAATGAGAAATAAAAAAAAAACATATTTATCCATTGGCCGGTTCACGGAATAGAAAAAAGGCAGCTTTGAAAATGAAATTTCAAGGGTCAAAACAACCATCTGTGATGCATCTGAGTTTTTGTAGCAATGATGTTAGATGCTTACCTAGAAAACCAAGCAAAGTACTTTTAGGATTGTGAATTTTGAGAGGTTCATGAAGCCCCCAAACAACCTGTGTTCTCTAGGAGACTGTCTACCAAGGAATACTAGTCCAACCCTGAAATGAAAACTTGTAAGATATGCATGCGAAATACTACAGAATCTATCATAACATTGAAATAAGTATATAACAATGAAAACTAAAATAAAACAGGGATTACGTCAATGCAGGATGCTCACTAATGATCTGAGCACCGGGTACTTTGGATCTTGCCATGAAAAATGAGCCAAACACTGACCATATGTGTGAGAAAACGATTGATTGATCGCATGGGCGCCAGCAGAATCTGCAATAGTAGTTTCATCACCAAATTCTACTCAAACAGAGAGGGCCAAACAAGAATATAAGCTTGTGTTGCAGAAAAGAGATGCTAACCACATCCAACAGTTAAATATGGGAGCAAAACATCATGGCATCATAATGGCTAATGATATTACTTTAAATAAAATTAAATTGTTAATTTGATTTAATTAGCAACCTTCAGGCATTTATAAAAAAAAGTTACCTTTGTAATCCTCATTACTGAAGGTGCCAGCAAATTCACGGTTTTGAGCCTACAAGCAAAAGAACTAATTAGAATAATAGAAAAAATAACTATCTGGAACCATGCATGCTTTTGTTGGACCAGGCTTGGAAATATAACTGAATGGTTAACGGTACCCAAGTGTGGTAGTTATAACTGCTTTTCCACTAAATAAGAAAGGTACCATAATGTTAGTTACAAGGATATAACTAACATGTTAATGAAGATAATTAACACTGACAATTATATACATAAATCAGTTGATTTATACATTATATAAATAGGCACATTAACTGCAGCGACGACGGAAATGACTCACGCTTTGCTGAAACAACCCCAGCGACGACCTCTGAATTATTTAGTCTGGTAGCCCACATTAACAAAAACTACCTATGCGACCCATAATCCATTACAGAAAACACAACACGAAAAGTCACACCATCTAATTTGTTCCTGAGATCAAAGCCATTTTATTTGAGCATAGATGAACCATTTTATTTGAGCAATAAGTAGGAGTCTTTCTAATAAGATTTTTTTTAGAAAAAACACTACTATAATTAACCTCATTTGACCCAACAGAGGTGGTAATTTCGTATATTGACTTACAAACAGCTTCAATTGTGTTAAGTTTAATCTCTAGTAGGTCAAATGGGTAAATTAAATTGCATGAAAATGTCTAAAAGTGATAAGTGTTTAAGATTCACCTTTTAACCCACCAAGAACAGCTTAACCAACAGAAAAATAATTGATTACACTGCAAGCATCCAAAAAAACCTGGAGTGCAGAGTCCAATAAACAAAAAGAATTGAATGGTAGCATAAATTATTTAAAATATCATAAGATATATTTGTAGTTTAAACAAATGTATGCTGCTGCAAACGGCAGTAATAATGCTGAAAAAGATGGCGTACCAAGTAAACCCAACAATGAGTGGAAAATAAACCTCACCAAAAGAAAAAAAAATTATATCATGAAACTATAAACACAAAGAGAGTAATATATCCACCCACCCGAAATATCCACCCACATCAGTGAACTAAGTTTGAGAAAGATAACTCACCAAGTCTATGAACCACTGAGAGGTAAGCATGCCTGTATCATTCTAGCAATCTCATCTATATCAAAATAACCCACATACAAACTGCTGACATTGTAATCAACTCTAAATACCTTGAGAAACATATATATCGAAACCTTAAGATAATCTACAATGAATTGAATTCGGTGACAACAAAATGTATAAACTTGTTTAAAATAAACAACCAATAATGTGGTTGAAACCATTTAACAGGCTTCATATTTGAAATTTAACAAAAATCAAATCAACAAAATCAAATTTGTAAGCATATTCTTCATGAAAGTTGTTTCAGCATCAAACAGGATCAATTTATGACAAAAACACCAAATTTTCACAGAACCTATGTTCATAAAAAAATTCAAATAACCTGGGTAAGGTGATCGAAGAACTCTACCAGGCTATTGTTTCTTGTGATTGTCAACACCGGCTATTTCATTCAATCGCAGGCAGATAGTTCTTTGTGATTGCATCAATCGCCTGACCCAACAACAGCGTAAGAACCTACAAAACGCATGAAAGAAGGATCGATGGAAGAAGGTAGAGAAATCGGAGATAAATCTTCAACGGAGATGCCAAGCAGCCCAATTGAATTGAAAGGCTCTATGCGTGATCATTATTGTATGCGCGAATTGAATAGCAAATGGGGTAATCGAGAGGATAGGGCAGCACCGCAGAAGATTACCCAACCGAGGGAGAGAGAGACATTGATGATGCTGCTATCGAGAGGTGGAAAAGGGAAAATCGAGAGGAAATGCGGCTCTAAAATCTGGAGACGAAAATACCCTAACCCATCATGGTTGTAAAGGATGGAGTTGGCTTTAATTGTGAGGCTTTAAGGATTGTACATGGTTCTAAACATTTTGTACGCGTCTTAAAATTAAGAAAATTTGATGACGAAAATGTCCCCAAGACCAATATGCATTATATATAGTAATAGATAATATATATATATATATATATATATATATATATATATATATGTTTCTGTTTGCAATTTTGTTGTGATGATTTGCAGCATGTGTTGTGCGCTCTTTATTTGTCATTGCGCCGTCTGGCCTTGTTCGATTAATAACTTTGTGGCATGAGTTGTACCTTTTTATTTATTGTTGTTCCATGTGACTGTTTATTAATACGTGTGGCATGAATTGCCTTTTTATTTTTTGTTATGTCGTGCGACATTGTTTAATGAATAGGCTTATGTTACCGTTCGGCGTTTCGGGTTATGGTTGTACACCCACGTGTATCCGTGTAGGATAATTGTTAGCGCTTTTTCCTTGGTATATTGTAACATCCCAAAATTCGTCTTGCTGTGGTAGTATTATTTTATTTATAATTTAGCCGAGTTTGGTTGGGAATTTGGGATTAGTAAATAACCCAAGGCGGTGAAATATTAGTTACTAAGTTTACTTTAGTAATTAGAAGCTTAAATGAAAGAAGTTGAAGGTTAAATGTGTAAATTAGTAAATTTGGCTAAAATTTGTAAAAAAGTCACAATTAAGAGGGGGGCAGTATGAAACTTCTTTAATGAAAAAGAAGCCTGGTGACTTCACCAGATGGAAGTCGCAACCAGGAAGGGGATGAGAGGGAGAAAACCTAGTTTGGTCTTGGTAGCTCAAATTCAAGCTGTTGTAGGTGGAATTTCTCAAAGGAAATCCGAATTCTAGCTTAAGGAGACTCCTAGTTCTCGATTTTGTGCTCTCCATTGGGTAATCTTAACCAAGTAAGTGTTTTCATGATAGGGAGATTGTTATGGGTTTCGTCTAGAGGCAAAATTGATGATGAAATATGAGTTTATATGTGTTTATGAGATTAGATGAAGTTAAATCTTGCGTTGCATGACTGATTTTTATGTGTGATTCGTAGAAATTGTGGTGGGTTTACACCCCACCTCATAGAAATCGATACCCATGGGGGGTGGTGATTTGGGTTGATTAATTGGGGTTCATGTATGCTAATAGACTTGATAAAAGTGTTTAATCTAGTGCAAAAGCTGAAACTTGATGAATTATGATGAAAAAAAAATGGATGGAATGGAAATGTGTAGGCTATTTATCAAGAGGAAAACAATGTGTGCACACTAGGTGCTCGATGAAATGCCTAAATGAGAATGATAAGTTGTATATGCTGAATTCACAAGCTTGATTGAGTGTTGGTTTGTGGATTATGTAAATTATGAATGTGTAATGGTATACTAAGCCATGAATGATGATAGGTGAAGCGAGAGGAAGCTCGGGTCAACGACGTGAAGGCAAGGAAAAAT
>JBCNJP010000007.1:80438159-80459542 GCA_039602395.1 Deinandra increscens subsp. villosa | reverse complement strand
TACGTTGAAATGAAATTCACATGTCAAACTAGATTTAATTCAAAATAGGATCTTGCACAGGGTGTCTTACTCAGATGTTGACGAAGTTAAACAAGCTGAACCGGTTGAACAAGTTGATTCGGTTGAACAACTTCATCCGGAGGAAGAAGACCATGTTGATCTGGTTGAACAACTTCATTGGGTTGAACAAGTTGATCATGTTGAACAACTTCATCGGGTTGAACTAATTTATCCGGTTGAACTAGTTGATCCAGTTGAACATCTTCATCAGGTGCAAGTGACTGCTGATAATCAGATTATCACAAGTGTGATGAGTGATCTGCCCATCATTCCTGTTTTAAAGCCTAGTGATCCATCTCTGCCCACCATTCCTCTTTTAAAGCCTTGTGCTCCCCCTAATACTCCTGAAATAGAAAAGGTTGTTGAAGCTGATGTTGAAGAAGATGGAGTCAAATACAAGGTGTTTACACCTGTTAAAGAGACAAATCCTGTGGAGCCAAAGACTGAACCTACTGATGAGAATGATTTTTCTGCTAAAGCAATCAGATTCAGGAAAGGAAAAATGGTAATGCCCCAGTACCAATCAGATTCTGACAAGGTGTTTGCAGCTGTTAAGAATACAAAGCCTCCAACATTCACTCATGATCAACAGGTATATTTCCCAGAAGATGAGGTAAACATGATAAACAGGCACTTGCAGATGCTGAGAAAGCTGAACAAATAAAAAGGGATGGAGACACGGCCTTGCCATTTAAACTACAAGGAGACATGTTGCGTTATTCAAATGATAAAGTAATAATGGGTATGATAAATAAAATCAAGAGAAGGTCTATTGATGAGAAAATGGCAACGATGGACTCTCACAAGGAGACAAGAAAAAGAAGAATGGCCACAGAATCTGACAAGGAGATCAAAGCTAAAGAAGAAAAGATCAGATTATCAGATAACCTTCAGAATGCCAAACTCCTTATAAAGTTCACAGATATTATCATAGCCAGGGGATGGGCAACTCTTGAACAAGCAAATTTAATGACTATTAATCAGGTATGCGATATGATGTCTAGGGTTGTTCAAGAGGATGTGAATTAAAACTGAAGGAAAAGATAGATGCTGGTGAAAGGTAGGAGAAGATAAAAAGGGGAAGAAGAGATACAGAAAATCCTAGAAAACCTAATGACAGAGGAAGAAGAACTCAAGCCTCTCAAATGCTATTTCAATAAGATGAGGGGGAGGACCAAAAAAAGATCAATCCTTCTGGTATTAATAGCTTGAGAATCAAATATTCAAATACCATACATGAACAGAACAAAATCTCAAAGGTTACAGGTGAACCAATACCACCGGGTGTATTTTCTGATCTGAACAGAACCCTAGCCTCACAGCAACCCAGAATAAACCCTCCTAGAACTAGTAGACCTGTAAAGCCTCCTAAACCTGTAAAATTAAAGCCTCTTCCACCAAAGTTTAGAAAAGACAACTTCACACCCTTTATACCACAACCTATAAGTGGTCATACTCTTCCATCTCTATATCCTCACCTAAACAAACCCCCAAAACCCTCATCTCCACCCAAGGCACCAGAAAAACCCCCCACTAAGAGAATGAAGTCAGTGGCTAAGAAGGGAAAAGGAAAAATGATCAATGAGGAGGATGAATACAGAGATGTCCATGCTGAAAGGATAAGAATCATCTCCTAGAGGTATGATGATCAAGCCAAAGTATACCTGTTCATAACCAGTTCGGATGAGGTAATAAAGTTTACAGCTGAAGAAGCTATGTACAACCTCACTAACCATGAGTTGGGTGATGTTAGACAGTTACGTGGTGATATGAAGGGTACGTGTTCACAAGAGGACTCCTTAATGCTGAGGATAAAGATGTATTTGGATGACTTATACAGGGAAGTAGATGAAGCCACACAACGCAGCATTGACAATCCTGTTTTGACACTTGAAGTTGATAAGGATGGAAATTTGGTAGTCTATAGAGTTGATGGGTCATTCACAACGCATAGTACAGTTCTAGATCCAGAATGGAGCCAGACTGACAAAGACTGAATCCATTTAATAATGATAACTAACAGGCTTTATGTGGTTAAGAGAAAACAGGTGACCAACTGGGAGTATAAGAAAGAAACATGCATGTATCACATTTTCACCAGTGAACATGGTGAGATAATTAGAAGCTTAGAAGATGCTCTAAATGGGCTTTCTGAAGCTGAGATACGAGATATTGTCAGGATTGGTGATACTGAGAGCAGAATAATGACACGGACCTTTCATGAAAGTCTCCTATTTCACAAGGCCAAATTTCGGTTACAAGCTATTGAAGAGAAGAACAAGATGGAAACCGGATGAACTTGGATGGAAGAAGAGTTGATCCCTGTATTTGTGTACAGTTGCATAAGTTGTTCCAGTTTGTATGTTAACATGATAGTTGTTACAGATTTTAGAGCCGCATTTCCTCTCGATTTTGCCTTTTCCGCCTCTCGATAGCAGCATCATCAATGTCTATCTCTCCATCGGTTGGGTAATCTACTGCGGTGCTGCCCTATCCTCTCGATTACCCCATTTGCTATTCAATTCACGCATACAGTAATGATCACGCATAGAGCCATTCAATTCAATTGGGCCGCTTGGCATCTCCGTTGAAGATTTATCTCCGATTTCTCTACCTTCTTCCATAGATCCTTTTTTCATGCGTTTTGTAGGTTCTTACGCTATTGTTGGGTCAGGCAATTGATGCAATCACAAAGAACTATCTGCCTCCGATTGAATGAAATAGCCGGTGTTGAAAATCACAAGAAACAATAGCCTTGTAGAGTTCTTCGATCACCTTACCCAGGTTATTTGAATTTTTTTATGAACATAGGTTCTGTAAAAATTTGGTGTTTTTGTCATAAATTGATCCTGTATGATGCTGAAACAACTTTTATAAAGAATATGCTTACAAATTTGGTTTTGTTGTTGATTTGATTTTTGTTAAATTTCAAATATGAAGCCTGTTAAATGGTTTCAATCACATGATTGGTTGTTTATTTTAAAAAAGTTTATACATTTTGTTGTCACCGAATTCAATTCATTGTAGATCATCTTAATATTCAGGTATATAGGTTTCTTAAGGTATTTAGAGTTGATTACAATGTCAGTAGTTTATGTGGGTTATTTTGATACAGATGAGATTGCTAGAATGATACAGGCATGCTTACCTCTCAGTGGTTCATAGACTTGGTGAGTTATCTTTCTCAAACTTGGTTCACTGATGTGGGTGGATATTTCAGGTGGGTGGATATATTACTCTCTTTGTGTTTATAGTTTCATGATATAAATTTTTCTTTTTTTTTTCTTTTGGTGAGGTTTCTTTTCCTCTCATTGTTGGGTTTAGTTGGTACGCTATCTTTTTCAGCCTTATTACAGCCGTTTGCAGCAGTATACATCTGTTTAAACTTCAAATATATCTTATGATATTTTAAATAATTTATGCTACCATTCAATTCTTTTTGTTTATTGGACTCTGCACTCCAGGATTTTTTGGATGCTTGTAGTGTAATCAATTATTTTGCAGTTGGTCAAGCTGCTCTTGGTGGGTTAAGAGGTGAATCTTAAACACTTATCACTTTTAGACATTTTCATGCACTTTAATTTACCCATTTGACCTACTAGAGATTAAACTTAACACAATTGAAGCTGTTTGTAAGTCAATGTATGAAATTATCACCTCTGTTGGGTCAAATGAGGTTAATTATAGTAGTGTTTTTTCTAAAAAAATTCTTATTAGAAAGACTCCTACTTATTGCTCAAATAAAATGGTTCATCTATGCTCAAATAAAATGGCTTTGATCTCAGGAACAAATTAAATGGTGTGACTTTTCATGTTATGTTTTCTGTAATGGATTATGGGTCGCATAGGTAGTGTTTGTCAATGTGGGCTACCAGACTAAACAATTCAGAGGTCGTCGCTGGGGTTGTTTCAGCAAAGCGCGAGTCATTTCCGCCGTCGCAGCAGTTAATGTGCCTATTTATATAATGTATAAATCAACTGATTTATGTATATAATTGTGGGTGTTTATTATCTTCATTAACAGGTTAGTTATATCCTTGTAACTAACATTATGGCACCTTTCTAATTTAGTGGAAAAGCAGTTATAACTACAACACTTCGGTACCGTTAATCATTCAGTTATATTTCCAAGCCTGGTCCAACAAAAGCATGCATGGTTTTTTCTATTATTCTGATTAGTTCTTTTGCTTGTAGGCTCAAAACCGTGAATTTGCTGGCACCTTCAGTAATGTGGATTACAAAGGTAACTTTTTTTATAAATGCCTAAAGGTTGCTAATTAAATCAAATTAACAATTTAATTTTATTTAAAGTAGTATCATTAGCCATTATGATGCCATGATGTTTTGCTCCCATATTTAACTGCTGGATGTGGTTAGCATCTCTTTTCTGCAACACAAGCTTAAATGCTTCTTTAGCCCTCTCTGTTTGAATAGAATTTGGTGATGAAACTACTGTTGCAGATTCTGCTAGTGCCCATGCGATCAATCAATCGTTTCCTCACACATATGGTCAGTGTTTGGCTCATTTTTCATGGCAACATCCAAAGTACCTGGTGCTCAGATCATTAGTGAGCATCCTGCATTGACGTAATCCCTGTTTTATTTTAGTTTTCTTTGTTATGTAATTATTTCAATGTTATGATAGATTCTGTAGTATTTCGCATGCATATCTTACAAGTTTTCATTTCAGTGTTGGACTGGTATTCCTTGGTAGACAGTCTCCTGGAGAACACAGGTTGTTTGGGGGCTTCATGAACCTCTCAAAATTCACAATCCTAAAAGTACTTTGCTTGGTTTTCTAGGTAAGCATCTAACATCATTGCTACAAAAACTCAGATGCATCATAGATGGTTGTTTTGACCCTTGAAATTTCATTTTCAAAGCTGCCTTCTTTCTATTCCGTGAACCGGCCAATGAAGAAATATGTTTTCTTTTACTTCTCATTTTGAGTTAACATGGCACATGCTTAGAAATTATGAGTTACGCGTGTGATTTGACCGGGTGGTTCTGAAGGGTTATTTCCTTAGAAAACCCTTTAGATCACAGATAATATTCTTCCAACCTACACAATTCAAGGTGCTTCTAATTAAAGGCAATTTGCATTTGGGTTTACTAACCCTGCTGTTAATAAACTATGATTGTCGTAACTATTTGAAGGTAGTTATGATCTGTTGGGACGGACAAAGGATCAAATAAGAACGAAAGAATTGTCATAGTTTCATTTTTTTTACTGAGTGGTGAGTGCAGATTGGGTGAGATAGGAACTAACTTTTGTGTTTGGGGTGTCATTGATGAGGGCTGGAAAATGTCTTATTATAGGAGGAAGTCTCTCAACAATTGTTGTTGTTATTTGTTTTATCTACCTCCATTAGAGCTTTGGTGTGATCGTGGATTGGCGGTCAACACTAGGATTTTGCTGCTGTTCATCTTTGATTTGTGGTGGAAAATGATGCGTCTGATGCTGTTATCTCATGCTATGAGGTACGGGAATTACAATCCTAATAAAGTTCTTAGTTCAGTTTGAAGTAATTAATTAATCTAAAATTCACAAGATTCATGTGATTATCATTGTCATCGATATCTTGATCTCCATATCTTTTAACTATCATTGTTAAATTGATCGGGTTGTTTCAATATCAATGTTTTTCAGGAAACTATAAAAAAGGTAAAGCTACTGAAACGTTTGTGAGAATGACCATCCATGATCTAAAAATAAAAATGAGGTAACTTCTCTATTGATGCTACAATGAATGTAAATTTGCAAACATGGTTTTGTTGTTGTTGTTGGATTTATAATTCATGACATTTTGTTGTTGCTGTTGGATTTATAAAATCAACATGACATTTTGGGTGTATACATAATTTGAACGAACTTGTGACTTTATTCCTCATGTACTAATTTGGATATTTAAATATGAGTGTTATTATAAGTTCTGCACAACTGGTCTTTTACGTGATATTGTCATTGAAAATGAGGATATGTATGTTCCCTATAAGTTGTCATACTTTGACTGTCAAACAAACTATTTGTATTTCAAGATTTAAATTTAGATATTAAAATTTGTCTAAGCAATAAAGCTTAATTGTGTTACTTGCAATACCTAAATTAAAACAGGTCGATGTTCATATTTGTTCCACTGTCCTAACAAGTCCAAGTATTAATTCCACTTGCTCTATAATCTTTCATCTACGGCCTACCTATGTGTGTTTAGAATGGAAGATATTTTTTAATTCAATTTGTTATTTTTTTCTTATGCAGGTTTGATTGTGTTACCCTTTATAGTTCTTTTTATCTTGATTTGTAAGTATTTTTGCTATTCGTAAGTAACTTTTATTTTGTGTAATTTTTATTTCATTGATTTCACTAATAATATGATCCTTTAAGTGTTTTATTGCAGGCACTTCAAAGTCTTTGAGAGCCAGTAAGTCTTTTGTTTGTATTTTATACATTTTATAAATAATCAGTTTATAAATATATTGTTACAATGATAATCTATCATCTTGACATGTTTGACTTCTCCAACTTATTTTCATTTACTTCTCCAACTTATTTTAACCCACATCTGACAAATGGATTAAAAATTACAGCATATAGTATGTCAACTTGAAGAGAGGATCATCATAGAAGCAATTAACCCACATCGAGGAATGGATAAAAATTACAGCATATAGTATGTGATCTTGGAGAGAGGATCACCATCGATGAGATTAAAAACCATGAATGGTCTGTAAAAGACCTCCCAGCTGAACTCACAGAAGACAAAGGTATGGACCAGTTTGGCTGCCAGATCAAGAGTTCTAATGGTGAAAAAAGGTGTCTACCTGTCTACACTTATGGAGGTGTCTACATCAAGAGATCTAATGGTAAAAAAATGTGTCTACCTGTCTACACTTATGGAGGTGTCTACAATGAACTTTTCTATATATATATATATATATATATATATATATATATATATATATATATATATATGATGGAGTTAAAACCAAATTTCTAAAATTTTGGTTTTTCTAAAAATAAAAATAATTGAAATAGTAATTAAATGATTTAAGATGCGATAAATGTGGGCAGAAAAGTTTTTAAAAACGAAATGTAATGTTGACAGGTGTTAAATTATTTATTAAATAGTAGATTATTTATAGATTATATACAAGTTAATAAACAACCCAAGCTCCCATGGCCTATCCCAAATCTAAGTAACGAAGTTTTCTTTCAAAACCATATCAGAATCAAAACCATATTCCGTAATATCTGAAAAGGTTTTCTTGTTTTAAACCTCATCGATTCAGAACAAAGGCTCTTATATCATGATAAAACTCCCATGGATGTCACCAATATAAAACCGAAGATACTAGGCCGGACGGAGTGGATGACCAAGGACAGTTCAACCGTCTCTTGCTTGCCTACATGTAGTCAGTGGGGTACTTCGGTATGATGCATATGCTTCGAACCAGAACAAGGGTGGAGTTAGAAAACAATGCATGGAGATAAATCCTCCGACTGAGATCGGGACTGACAGATTCCTTATTGTCATCCCAGGTCTACCATCGTACATATATATATATATATATATATATATATATATATATATATATATATATATATATACATATATATAGGGGATGGATATAATGAAAACCTCTTTGAGTTGTAAAAACCGTGGAAATTACCACAAAACGATTTTTTTTTCTTCAAATTTTTTATAGTGATTATATGCGTTAATACAAGCTCTATGGTGGAAAAAAATCAAAAAAACGCCTAGTAGTTTTTTTGATATAAAATTTCTGAAATCTAACGTTACGTCATGTTACATATGTAACATTTACCTGTTACATATGTAAAATGCCTTGTTACATATGTAACAAAATCTGTAAATAATTTTAAAAAAAAAAATCTCTAGGCGCTTTTTTATTTTTTTTCACCAAAACCATCAAAAATGAATGTAGAATCTATAAAAAAATACATCTAAAAAGAATAACAAATTTTGAATGTCTTTTTTGGCCGGTTAACTTCTTTTTGCAAAAAAAATCGGTTCTTAAATATATATTTTTTTTTAAATTTACTCGGCGTTTTTTTAATTTTTTTCATAAAGGGTGTTTTTTTAAGTTAGAGAGTCATCATTAAAAAAATCGGAACAAAAAACGAATTTTTTAGCTTAGTTTTCACGGTTTTTCCAACTCGGAGAGGTTTTCATTTTATCCTTCTCCTATATATATATATATATATATAGATATATATATATATATATATCTATACTACTATATAATACATATTGGTTATTAGGGTATTTTCATTATAAAATTCCTTAATTTTAAGACGCGTACAAGTAGTTGAGCATCAAGTACAAGTTTCTAAAGCATCACATTTAAACCATCTAAACGATCTGACCATATATACGAGGATATATTTGTAAATCACCCCTTTCCACCCACTCCACTGGTCATCTTCTCTCTCGATAGGAGCATTTGTCTCGAAATACCCCTTGCCACCCACCTCCACTAGTCATCTTCTCTCTCTGAAGTCTCGATAGATGCATACAACTCAAAGGTTGCGGCCAGATTTGAAGTCCGACGCTTACTCTCTCTCACAAACCCTCTTTCCTCTTTATTTGAATCAGGTTCTTGCATAATCGATATCACATCTATCCAGTCTTCATATTTTCATTCATATGCGCTTTCTCCATTTCACAGGCTCTGCAATTACTCTTCTTGCACGCCTTCGCTTCTCCATCCTCTGATTGGACCTCACATCTCCGCTCAATCGATTCACGCAATCTCTCTTGATAGTTGCATACTCATTTCAAATTGTTCACCGCCCAAGAAACTCTCTAAATTCGCATCTCCATCTGGCATTCTCAAGAAACAATTACTACAAAAAACGATCCAGAGACTTATTTGAGGTAAACCCTAGACGAATTCTGATGCTTTTGTCTGATGCTTTGGTCTAATTCCGTCCTATTCCTTCTCATTCTTCTTCGCATCAGGTGGCTATGGAGGAGTTTCAAGACACATCTACGTTTTGATTTGGCTATGGAGGAGTTACATGGGATGCAGGTGGCGGCGATAATCACATCTGCGTTTTTATTTACAGGGTCCGAATTCATGTAGAAGCTAAACATCGCAGGTAGCATGTTATTCTATTTCATTTAATCAAGCTAATCTCTGAATATTTCTTGGGTTTTCGTATACTGAATTACATTTTTGTCACGTTTATGCTTAAAAGTTTTGAAGGTTGACCTAATATATAAAGTAATCGTTGTTTCTTCATGTTACTTTGATGTTCTTTTTGAGATTTGGTATCCTCTTGCTTTGATGCTTACTTTTTGTTTAAAACCGTGCAAGATAAATTTAAAATTAGGTTTGGGCTTGTCCTTGGTGTGTAGCAGGTTTGCTTCTTGCATCAGGGTGTGTTATCTTAGTAAACCAAGCTTTACTTTGGATCTACAATTGTTGTAAGAAAACACATACATATTTCTTGACAAAAGAATGTGTATTTTTTGTTTGATATTCAATTAGTAGTTAATCTTTTGGTTTTGCAGGCTGGAGTTCATAAAATGTATATATATTATAGAGGCATGCCTATAATCCAATGTGTATTCCCTTTCAGGAAGATGTAGGTGAAAGTTGTTGGAACTTGAGGCATATGCAAAAATGGGATGATATGGGTCATGTTTGGGATCATGCCTTCTATAATGAACTCAAGGTGAGTACCAGTTGGCTTTTGACGTGGTATTTGTGGACTTGATGCTGTAAGAATGCAATTCCTGTTATATTTTGACAGGTGGATCCATCACAATGTAACATTTTGCTTACAATTGTGCCTCTTAATCTTTCAAGAAATAGAAAAATGATGGTTTGTACAAACAATATAATGTTATAAAAGTTTTAATTTACAGTTCTCAAAGAATGGTAGTGTTTGTTAATGAACTTAAAAATTAGGATCATTTTGATTTTAGGTGGAGCCGTGGAGGCTATGTTTGAGAAGTACAATTTTGCTGAAGGAGCTTATAGGGTAAAGATTTAATTTACAGTCGATGGGATTTTCTCAAGCCCAAGCAGATGCAATTACATGTGTATGATTTGTCGTTATATATGCATAATTTTTTTTATTTTTATCAGGTTTTCGTTAGATGTTCATTAAAATGTATTTCTTCAGGAAAAGGAAGGTATAATAACTGAGCTCAAAAGATAATTGGGATTGTCAGGTTTCGTAACACGACACCCAGTGGCAGTGATGTTGTTCCACCAATAGAAGGTATGCAATTTTCGATTGTCATAGATCTTGAATGGTTTTCGAATGTATATGTAATCTTGATTTGAAGAAATATTGATCAATGTTGGTTGTTTCCTAAGAATATCAAATAGAGGAAGATCTTAATTTTGTAGTGTTTCTTGAGCCATTGATGCTATAGGTTTGTTTGATTTATGTTCTGTTGCTGATCTGCAGCCATCGACATCTATTTCCTTCAATTAAAAATTCTGATTTATCAATTTTCTCAGGTTGTCGAATTGCTACTGCTTCCTCATGCTTTTTTATTTCAGGTTTGTTTGTTTTATGCTACGCTGCTAGATATACAGGTAGTGTCCGTTCAATTTTTTTGTTTACGTGTATCAATTGGTGGATTGTGTATCAAGTCTCAAATGCCTCATCTTGAATTCCAATTGATGAATCCAAAAGTAATTTTATATGATATGTGTATTGATTTGCTTATATGGCAGGGGATGTTGTAAAATTAGGAGCTGATAAGTAAATATGGGATCAATAGTTTTTATCATGCCACCAAATAGTATCAGCTTTGTGCTTTTTCATATATTTCGCTCTTAAATCTGGCTAATGCTTATTGAATTGGCTGTCTATGCATTGAACAGTGAAGGTAGATGTTATTTTGCTGCAGTGGGCCTGGCATCATGTTATTTGCATGGTGGAGGATCATCTATTTCTCAAATCGTTGAATTGAAGAGAGGGGTGAATATAGTTGTTCGGGCAGCGGGTCGTGTGAAGGTATTAGCTTTTCTTTAAAGTGTTTATATATATGTATGGAAGGTCTGACATCATGATGTTTGTATTCATGGAATGTTTACTTTTACGAATTTGTTTAAAGTTCAAGTATTGGTGTAAAACCTCCATTCTCCTTTCTATGACATACTCACTCATATAAACAAAACAAAAAAATGTTTATGCAGGTAACGTCCAAGGATACATCGAGAACATAGGTTTGTACTTCTCCACTCCTCAAAATCAGATGTATGAACTTTAGGTTAACAACTCAAAGGCAAGCATTAGGCTAAATAAATTGTTGTTAGTTTCTGATGTAGAATTGTTTCCTTTCCCACCTGCAGGCAAGAGCATGAGTGCTTCAGATTTATAAAAATCTATTTTTTTAAAATTATTTCGATACAAATTAACTTCATTCGCATAATTGATGCTTTAAAACATCATTTTGAGAAAGATTTGATGTTTTTTTAGTATCATAGGTTTGGTTATAAAGTCAGGACTGCTCAGTTAGAGGTAGAAAGGGCTGAAATCCACCAAAATAGTGCAGCAAACAAGATTGGCTATAGATACCTCCCCTTGTACTACTTCATTCTTTTGTTAATATACCTTTTTCACATAATGTTTTTCTTTTTAAGATCCCAAGTGAGCCGCTAATATAAGTTACTATGAAGGTGATCACTAATTCACTATTAAGGTGATGCAACTGGGTATATGGATTCTAATAAGCAGCTAAGTGACATTATTTTGGGAATCAAGTCCCATGAAAATTATAACAGTATAGTTTGGGACAACCCATTAAAATTACAATGTTTTCTATTTTTAGTGTCATGTACTAACCAATTTTTCTTTTTCTAAGTTTGTAGTGGCCCTAAAGAGAATAAACCCGCTTCTTAATCCACCCAATCAACAACAACAGATAATCAAATATAACAAAATGGTCGATCATGAGTCCACCAACTGTGGAGACCGAAGATTCTTTTTCGAGTTTTCTTGAATACACAACTAACAATGTTAATGAGGGGTTCAAGTGTTCAATCAACAATGATCCTTCACCAATTGCTGAAGTTGGACATGGTATGTGGACATCAGCATGTTGATGTCATTGTTTTCTTTTATAGTTTATTTTTGTGATTTCATTTTTCATCTTTTGATGATGATTTTGATCCTCACTGTTTTGTTTTGTTTTGTGGATCCTAAGAAGGGTTTCTTGTTTTTATTTTTGTAAATTTAAAACTTCTTTATTTTGTGGAGTTACAAGAGGTTGCTTGGACAATGTAATGTTCTCTAATTAACATATGGTAAAGTTTATTTCATGGGGGTATGAATTCATGATTATGTTCTTTTGGTTTTTGAATCTGCATCCTTGAAGTTTTTATTTATTTTCTTTTTATATTTATATAGGATAATTATAGCAGCTTTACTTTTTTATGCATGGAATCAAGCGGGGCCTAGCCCATTTAGGAAAAACCATCACTGTCGCAAAGCACAGGGAGTTGCACTAGGCGTTCATTGTATTTTTATGTGATTTGTTTGGCCTTTTTTTATCTAAATAACCAAATTTGTTATGTTTAGATATAGGGTAGTTGATTACACTGAGTTTTTTCAACATCCATTTTTTTTAAATTGTTGGGTTATGTTCTCTGGCTGATGATCGTATCTAGAAAAAACCAGCTGATCATCATTCGAGTTGGTAGATCAGCTAAATTGATAAGGCACCCAATGTTGGGTTGGCCCTATTAATTTTCATCTCAGTTGCCATGTGTGTAATGGATGATGTCTTGGTTTCAAAACCCTTTAGGCGACAACTCTTGTATATGGATTTTTGCTTCTTTTAGGTAAAGGTTATTTTTATATCAAATTATGTATAGAGGTATTACTATCTAATATTGATAGGCACGTGATAAAAATACAACAATTTTATGCGCATCACGTACTTGATGTTTTATTCTCATGTCTTGGTTGGCCTCTCGGCTCTATGCTTCTTTTTTAGAACGGCAACGATATTATTAAAGAGTAGCAAGGAGCTAGCAAAAAAAGAGATTACATATGGAAAGATATACAAAAACTATTCCAATCTAAGTCAAACATATTTGCACGATGTTTGAGCCATAAAAAAGCGTCGGTTTTGATCTCTTCCACGATCTTGCCCGGATGAGTGTTGAGGTCTTTGAATTCTTTCCGGCTCTATGCTTCTATCTATATAAAGACAATGTCATTAACATCGTTTTACTCAAACTTGTACTAAGTATACAGTGGTTAGAAACATAGATTAAATGTTGAATAGTAATGAGGTCAATCTAACCCAAAATGGTTGAAGAATCGAGCACGCACTGTCATTTAGTGTACCATTTTGTAAACGTCTTGGTTCATTTGAGATCCATGTTATATATTTTTACGAGTTGGTAACCTATCCGCACGTCATAAGTCACAACGCGGTAACAGAAACAGACATCGCTTTGTAAATTTTTGTCGTCGCCGAATGCGCGAACAGAAAACAAATAAGGCGCTATAAACTTCCCGGTCGTAGAGAAAACCTTCCCAAATCTGAAATTGTTCGCGGCCTAACCTATTTCAAGTAAGTCAGCTATGCTCTTTATCTCTTCTCTTTATCTCAGCGGCAATCGATGATAATCGTCCACCCTAACGTATTCCCGCTCTTGAACTCCCCAAATCCGGTATAGCTTTCATGTTCTTTCTCCCGTTGCTTTTACACAATGCCTTAATCCGGAATACCTCGATGTAAATTGTCGTGCCGCCATATCAAGCGAACAAATAAACAAATACCGCATTGTAGTTTGTTGTGCCGTTGCAACGCGCGAACTGAAGCCTAATAACACGCTATACACTGTCGCCGCCGCAACGCGCGGGCACACGGCTAGTATTATATATATATATATATATATATATATATATATATATATAGTGAAAAGTTCATTGTAGACACTCCCATAAGTGTAGACAGGTAGACACCTTTTTTCACCATTAGATCTCTTGATCTAATGGTTATGATAAAAAAAAATTTCTTTTTTCCATTTTTCTCATTGTTCAGAAAGTAATTTCACATGTGAAATAGGGTGTCTACATGTGTACACTTATGGGGGTGTCTACAATGAACCTCACCCTATATATATATATATATATATATATATATAGAGAGAGAGAGAGAGAGATGAAGGATAAAATGAAAACCTCTTCGAGTTTGGAAAACCGTGAAAACCAAGCTAAAAATTCGATTTTTGTTCCGATTTTTTTATGGTGATTCTCTAAGTTAAAAAAACCCCTTTATGCAAAAAAAGAAAAAAAACGCCTAGTAAAATTTTTTAAAAAAATATTTTATAACCGAGGTTACATATGTAACAGGGTCTGTTACATATGTAACCTCGGTTATAAAATATTTTTTTTTTTAAATTTACTAGGCGTTTTTTTTAATTTTTTGCATAAAGAGGGTCTTTTTAATTTAGAGAATCACCATAAAAAAATCGGAACAAAAATCGAATTTTTTAGCTTGGTTTTCACGGTTTTCCAAACTCGGAGAGGTTTTCATTATATCCCCCCCCCCTATATATATCTATTACTATATATAATACATATTGCCCTAAAGGGCATTTTCGTCATGAAAAATGCTTAATCCTTAAGACGCGTACAAACTAACAAGCACCATGTACAAGTGTTTTAAGCCTCACATTTAAACCTTCTTTAACACAAAGCATAAGGGTATTTTCGTCTCACAGTCATTCAACCACTTTTAATCTCGATGACTACCCCTTCTGCTCTCGAATAATACGCATCTTCAGAGTCTCTCTCCTCTCAGTTGGACAATCTCTGCGTATCTCTTCGATTATCACAATTTGAGCATCTCAAACATCTCACGCCTCCTGCTTTTCAATTTAATTGGAGGCACAACAATCCTCCCCTAGGGTTTTCATTCTCTCTGCTCACCCTCGGTTCAACACACATCTCAAATTCAAAACTCTCGCTCTCAACCAGACGGTACTCCTCTTTTCTTCTTGCATGTACTCTTCTTTTCTTCTTACATGATTTAATCCGCAGCGTTTTGATTTCAAATTTGAAATGCAGTTTGGTCCTCTTCATCTCGATTTCAAATCAGAACCCAGATGTAGAAGATGGTGGTGGTTCAGGTATCTCGCTTTTCTAAATCGGTTGCAGCAACAGAAGATACCAAAAGGTACGGTTCATTTTCGTTTTTCTATCAAGTTTGTTTATGATATTTATCAGATTCTAGGTTTATGCAGTAGGAGCTTCCACCGGTCGTCCTCATCGCATCTCTCTCTTCTCGAGCATCAAAAGCAGCCCACCACCGGTCTCTCTCTTCTCGAGCCTCTTGACTGCCTTTTGGAAAAGTTGTAAATTGTGCAGGTTCCTTTAGTTACATACTTCAAATGGCCTACAAACTATCAAAAGGATTAATCTATGTAAAGTAAGAATATATTGTTATTTACATTTATCATTCAGATTTTTCTCAACTAAGAACTAATATACATCCCTATTTGTTTATGAGTGTAATTGTATTTGTTTCCATTTATTTAGTTTCTTCTTTTGTGAATTAGGAGTATCACAGTAAGCAACTTTTGTTATTATGGCATATAACTCACTCCTGGACATGGACAGGAGAAATTTGGGGACTTTGTGATGAATATTTGTAAGTATTGTTTAAGCTATATTGTATATATTGCATATAACAGACTTGTAATATCTGAAATTTCTGCAGTATTCACGGCGACTGTGCCACCTCATGTTTGATGTAACAGTAAGAATGACTTACAAGAATGTTTCTATGTGGCATTGTGATCTTTGATGGTAATGTTTATAGAATTTGTAGTATTTTTCCATTGCTAGATTACAAGAATGACTATCCTTTCCTCACACCCTTTTGATTATAGTTTCTTTGATTCTATTAATTTGATTGAAAAATACATCTGGAAGCTGAAAGTTGATGTTTCTAAATCTAATTTAATGTTTTGCAGGTTCAAGGTGTCTCCTTTGTGTTAATTTTTGATGATACTGTGTGTTTAATGTTTCTTTTCCCTTATGTACTTCGTTATTCAGCTAATTGACTTTGTTTTGCAGGTATAAAAATGAGTTGCTGTTCTTCGTTTTACACAAGCTGTATTTTCTCTGCGGGTCCTGGAAAATTAGGTTTGTAGGGTTTCTTTATTGTTGAGTTTAGCATCACAAATTTCATTACAGAAGTTATGGCCAATCAAATGGGTTTAGGATCTTTTTTATAGCCTTCTAACCTGATTTGAATTGGGTCATTGTCTGAATGCAGCACATTACTGATATTTAGATCATAAAACATATGGTTTCCTCTTAAAATATCATATAGCAAATTATATATTTTCCTATTAGAATCCTACTCCATAAAACCTATAAAAGTCGGCCTTTGATAATGACACAACGAGGTCTTATTGGCAGCTGATGTCTGTTTTGTTGTGTGACAGATCGCGGGATTCGAGTGCCCAGCTCAGCCTGGCTTGTGGCAGTCTTTCATGCATTGCATCATCAACAAGTTAGTTATTGAATCCTCCATAAAACCTATAACAGTCGGCCTTTGATAATGACACAACGAGGTCTTATTGGCAGCTGATGTCTGTTTTGTTATGTGACTGGTCATGAGATTCGAGTGCCCAGCTCAGCCTGGCTTGTGGCAGTCTTTCATGCATTGCATCATCAACAAGTTAGTTATTGAATCTATGTGCACCATTTTATGTCTCGCCACTTTAATGTTAGCCAAAGATCAATTGTGTGAGCAAAAAAATTCGAAAGTCGGTGTTCTTCACTTATATCTAAAGCAGTTGATGAAAGTAGAGATGGTGTTGTTAGCATGGAGTAGTTGGCTACACTTCATGCTCTCATTCTGTCTTAATCCCAATACAAATGCATATATCTTCAGGGGTATTTGAAAGTCATGTGAATGCACCTACTCTGCAATTGAGTTGGCTGATATTGCAATTAAATGGTCATTACTTTAATCGTGGTAATTCTCATTCCAAAATATGAAAACTTTGATTTGAAGGTTACTGAATATACCTCTCTAGGCATAAAAGTCCTTGGAATAACTCTACAAAAAAATCAAAAACTATATCCTATCATTGAATGTTGTATATTATAATTCACTTTGCAAAAAGATATCTTTATCACTGTCTTCCTACATTGCATTTACTCGAGTAGATTTCGTGTCCTAAATTCCAATGTTGCCACATGGTAAACTTAGTAATAATACTACTGTCCACTTAACTACTATTTTTAGATGTTTGCATGTGTGCTACTCTGATTTTCTTATAATAATTTATGTTTGTTTACTTTGTGTTTGATTAATACAGGTGTATGACCAAAGTCTAACTTAACTGGTCTTTGAAGGAGGTAATTGTTCTTCCACTATTTGTTTCCATTTCTGTGAGCCACCTCATCTTTTTTACACCATGGATGTTATTCGTCAACTTGATTCTTTTGTACATTTGACAAAATGGCATTTTCTTGATTTTCTTAGATATATGGCTCTTTAGTATGCTTCAAACTAGAAGTTGACTGAAAAGTCAGATGATTTCTCATAAAGGATGGTGGCCTTATAGTTCATAACTGGTCGTAAGCCTATTGACTGAAAAGTCAGATGTTTTCTTGCTTATATTTCTATTATACAGCTTAATTCAAAATGTATATATGGTCATTTCAGGCTTTGAAAATAAAAACTTTTTGGAGGAAATCTGATTTGGTTCTATTCTGGTTATGGACTGCACCAAACCAAGAATCATTATGCTAATTTCTCATTTATTTCTTAAGTTTGGCATTAAAGACAACTGATTATGGTGTAGCTTCATGATCAGTGTCCCTGT
Organism: Deinandra increscens subsp. villosa; assembly: GCA_039602395.1. Taxonomy (NCBI): domain Eukaryota; kingdom Viridiplantae; phylum Streptophyta; class Magnoliopsida; order Asterales; family Asteraceae; genus Deinandra; species Deinandra increscens. Next base: position 80,441,632 of record JBCNJP010000007.1, on the reverse strand, counting down.
CAATAGTTGCTACTTTTTTTACAAAATAGTTGACAGTATCTTATTTTTTTGCTCATGCATTGACTTCATTTTCACTTGTGTATACTTAGCTACAACTTTGACAATCTGCATCTCTACTTCTTTAGTCACATTTTGCTCATTACACTTGGCATCTTTTTTAGCACAAGCCTTTCGATTCAAGATCTGTCGTGGGCTTTGGGGTATTGAATGGGATCTCCAATGGGCTTCTTAACCTTGGTCTGGGTTTCAACCCCGTTTGTTAGTACCAGGTAATAGTCCTAGGGTGTTAATTTATCATTCCCTAATTCATTATTAATGTTTAGAAGCACGGTGCCACAAAATCCTTAAGGTGACCATCAAACATATGTACTGTAGTTACAAGTTCCAGAGACTTATTTTCAAATTTTCTTCTGGGTTAAGCTTCTGTCCAAACTGGCTATAAAGGTAAAGCTTTTGTCGAAATTTTCTACGCTTCTTCATCAAGTCTATTTTTTTATTTGTTTTACCTTATTCATGCTAATAATTCTTTCTTGCAAGTTGTAATTTTCTTGTGCAACATTATACTTAAATAGGCCGTAGGAAAAACGCTCCCTCCGTTTTTAGGAACTGTTTTCTTGTGCAACATTATACTACGGTCGTTCTTATTCTCATTGTTTTGCACCTCTGTTGTTATGAACTGTTTTGAGGGTGTTATCTTTGAAATGAATTATTCGGTCTTTAACTGGAAAAATGAGTTTCCTTTGAAGGAATCGGTGGGGGCTGATTGATGGGCATGTTCATATATATTAAGTGTCCTTTTGCACAAGAAGTTTGGCTGAAGGTCCTTTTTTACCTGGGTAAATGCTCCTTTAAAATATCCCTTTTACAAATTAAATTTAGAATTTATAATGGTAAATTCATCTGTTGTGGTTTATATGACCCAACATAGTTGTTTGATTTGCCAATGCTATTATTGATGTTGCAGGGGAGATTCAAAACTGACAGAAGTGTTTGTTAGTGATAATTTAGAAGAGTTCAGGGCAGCCAAGGAGGTAAATATAATTTATTTTTTGTAACATAATTTTTCTGTTGGTTGGATAAGAATGCAAGTGAAAAGTTGGTGAGCGGGGCAAAATGGGTTTGGGTTGAAACATGTCAAATTTCAGTATAAGTTGAAATGGTTGGATTAACTTGAAACAACCCTCTGTCCACCTTTATATTTATGCTTTTATTGGTTGGAAAATGATGTCCATCTTTTATATATAGTTTATATATAGTCTAAGTGTATGGCTTATAGTTTGTGATTTTGTACAACTGTAGCCACAGTTGCACTAAAGCCATGACAAACAGGTGTTTAAATTTCGAATATGTTTAAATCTTAGCACTAAAGCACTAAAGTCATGACAAACAGGTGTTTAAATCTCGGATATGTTTAAATCCTAGCACTAAAGCACTAAATCAAGTGAAACATACATATATATGAATTTTGTAATGAGTCAAAACATGAACCATGTGGTTTATTTTTAAGATATAATTGTTTATTTGGAAACTTATGAATCTCAGCAACTCTTTAACTATTTTACTTATGTTTAATTTGTAAGTCAAAATTATTTTTAACTATTTTACTTATGCATTGTAAACAGTGAAAACAGGTCAGGCTCATGTTCTGTAGCAGGTCACACTACCCAAGGCTGCAAAGTGATAAAGACATGTTCTGTAGCAGGTCACACTACCCTTTTTTTGCTTCTAAATTCTAACCAAGGCTGCAAAGCCTATTGTGATAAAGACATCTAACCTTTTTTTTGACATCTAAACCAAAAAACATGTAAATATTTTATTTTTTCTTTTTGAAAAGAAAAAAGAACATGTAAATACGTTTTTTTTTTTAAAAACATGTAAATACATAACCAATAACTTAGGGTTTTATCATTTTATTTAGAAGATTACTCATACAAGTGTGTTTAAATGGGCAGTTACCCAACAACCCATTTAGAGCGACCTCTATTCATTGTCTACTTCTGAAACTTGTTTCTGGCAGAACTTATTTTTGGCAATATGCTTGTATATTGGCAAAAAGACAGAGACCGGAAAACTTGATTCAGAGAGGAAAGCTACATAATCATGTAAGTGCTAATTAGACCAAGAAAATGCAGAATCAAGCTGACAATCTTTCTAGAAAACTCGCAAGGTACATGTGCTAAAAATGCAACTTGTTTTTATACCTTTGTGTACATATGGGATATGTAAAGCAAGTTTCGCTAAGTATTATGTTTTTAATTTAAAGAATGTGCATTGAATGCTTAATTTTTATACCTAAGTTAGGTGTGGAGGAAAGAAACCTTTGAATTGGCAACAAATTACTTTGGGACATCAATAAAGATCAAGTAATGTCGATGCCGTTTGACCAATTTGCACTTCTGATTGGAACACCCTTACACTTCATACTACAAAAACGTTTTTTGACCCCGCCTTGAGATCTGTTACAAAGCTTTAATGAGCAATACACGTGTAATCAATTTCAACTGGATCAAAACCTATTATATATTGGGGAATGAGTTTTTTTATTTCTCTCATGTTATTCTTGATCGAGTTCAATGATATAACTTAATGCTATTAATCCTTTGTTAGTTGTAATGGGAATATACCATAATTCAAATGAATTTTATAATTCAAATGTAATAGGCGATGTCATACTAACATGTATATTTATATATGGTGGAAAATAGTATACTTTGATTTTCAATGCTAGCAGATATGCTTTTAAAGACATCATGATGTGAAGGATCAAGTATAGTTTCTTTCCAGCAATTTTAAAATGTCATTTTCCAAAAGATACAAACCAGATGTAAAAACTGGCCCTTTATGTAGCATTTTGGACTATAGTATGTGGAGACCCTAAAATGTGTTACCTGTCCAAGTTGGTCAAACGATTGAAATTGGCATAACATGCCTCTTAGATACAACAAAGTCGATCCGAACTTAAAGTTGAAACAAGTTTTCAAGTGCAATTGGTTTGTCGGAATTTCACGAAATGGGTAAGTTTTAAACACAAATACAAGAATTACCTTTACTTGTACCATTCAAAGATCGGATGATCAAGCGTTTAGTTGCTTCAAATATGCACCATAATGGAAGTAGTTGACATACGGATGCTACCAATTAGAAAACAACAGACGTACAATACAATATACTACGAGAGGATTGATAAACTAACAAAAACAAGTACTGCGTTGGTTGATTGTCGTCGCCGCCGCATCGCGCTAAGAAAAACGAATATCGCGTTATAAATTGCCATCACCGCCAAAACACGCGAACAGAAGACAAATAGCGCACTATAAACTATCACCCGCCGCAACGCGCATGCACACGAATACCTCAATTCGAGTGTTTGTTGATATTTGTTTGAGTTCTAAAAAAACGAATACCTCGATGTAAATTGTCGTGCCGCCATAACAAGCGAACGGAAGACGAATAACACGGTATACACTGTCGCC
>JBCNJP010000007.1:80328607-80437659 GCA_039602395.1 Deinandra increscens subsp. villosa | reverse complement strand
ACCTCTCAGGGTTCTCTGTGGTTATTAAGGAGTTTTCAGTTGAATAAAAGGTTTTCGCTCGATTTGATAGATTTCGATCGAATTTAGTGGTTTTCTGTTGAAAAGCGGGTATTCGGACGTGCAAGGCGTTCAAGGTCAGACTGCAGGTTTTCGGTTGAATTACGTTTTTCAGGTGTTTTATATTCTCAGTTAGAAATAAGTTCAGATACATCTTCATCTCAGGAATGTACCAATCCCACTCATCCTCCTCGTTTGATCTCTCCTAACAACTTCCGAGATTGGAAATGCAGTTTCAGAAACCATCTGAAAAGTGTGGAGTTGTGGAGATCCGTGATAGAGGGTCATTTCCAGCTGATACATCTTACAGGACCTAAAAGATGGGAATCTAAAACTGAGAATGAACGTCTGATGATGACAAGGAAAGAATTAAAAAAGATAAAGAGGCCTATGCAACTATCAACATGGCCTTATCTCCAGAAATCGCTCAAGAATTCAGAAAATGTCAATCTGCTGAAGCTCTCTGGAATGCTTTGTGCAAAGCATATGAAAGAAATGAGAATGATGAACAGAAAAAGCATCATGCAATTGTGGATGAAGTTGACAAGACTAAAACGCCAGTATGTTCCAATCCAACATGTGCTCGTCTAATTCCTGCTCTTAGACAGATTCGAACAAATTTGAAAAGAGAATTGTTTGTTGCACGTTGTGCCACCAGCTCATTTAAGGGTAGATTTATTAAGATCGAAGAGAAGGTAAAAGCTCAGAAAGCAGATATTAAAAAATATCATGACCTATCCACTGAAAAAACCATTTTATATGATCGCTCCAAGATAGAAGTGTCTGATTTGAAACGACAGTTAGATGATTTGCAACATAAATATGATGAACTGCTTGTCAAATATGACACCAATCAGATGAGAAATAAACGTATGATGGGTGCTGGTAAATCACTATCTTGCGCTATTGTGACTGGTCAGGTTGGAAGAGATAAAGACGGATATGGGACAGAAAAATCTAAAGTTCTAAATAGTATTATTCCTCCACCAGTTCCCAGAGACATAGTAGGACTTTTGTTGGATAATGATCAAGTTGACAGATCTGAGTCTAGATATAAAGAAGCTCCTCCTCCAGCTGACAGTGTATTGGTAGGGTCGACGCCGATGACGCAGGAAGAATTAGGTATGGAGTTAACAACGACTTATGGCAAAGGGACTGATAAAGATTCAACTGAACCTAAAAGTAGCGCAAGCAGTGCAGTTTAAGTGACCATTGAGGATGTATCTAAAGATGATGCTGAGTGCCAAATGTACAATAGAAGTCATGGCTCCAATTCTGAGGGTGTAGGTTCCAGTTCAAAGGGAGTTATTAAGGTGGCTGGGAATAAGGAGAAAACACCTGTTGTTGAGAAAAAGCTGAAGCAGTATCCTCAAATAGATACTCTGTACTTCAAGGTTGTTGATGAAGTACAACGAGAAAAGGTGATCATGACAACAAGACCTGAGGGGAAGATATTTTTGACTTCCGGGTCAATGTTCGATCAAGAGCAGGGTTATGGATATGAGCTACCCTCTTTTGCCTCCAAATTCAAATGCTTAGGATTATCCAGTGATGCATCTTCAAGTGGAATTAAAGTTGAGAAGCCTAAAATCGTCGTCAAGCCACCATGTGTGATGCCTGCAGTTGGAGTCAAAGATGAAAAGCTCAAGGGAGTGATTGTATCTCCTATCTCTTCATGTGGTTCATGCAGTTCCAAGTGGTGAAATGGTACTTCCACATCAAAGAATACTGGGATCACAAGGATTACAAAGACCAACACTCCTCAAGCTTCTAGGAACCAGAGAAGTGTCAATACTGGATCCTCCTACATCTCAAAGAGGCAGACACAAGGCTATACTGCTCTCCATCAGCCGAAGAAGACAAATGGTCACACATCTGACTTCTACCCAAAGAAGCAGGCTTGCTTTAATTGTGGCAATCCTGGTCACATTGCCCGAAACTGTCTCTATCGCCCCTATGAGCCCTATTATCCTCAGAGTCAAAGGGTTTCATCTCAGGATTATGTTAAGTCTAAGCCAATGAAGGTGCAACCACCCAAGGCAATGGAGACTGTTGTTGAGGCTAGATTATGAGGCTTGTAATATTAAATATGTTGGGCTGGGTTTAGAGGGTTTATTTAGATTAGTAGACTAGTTTGGTTGGGTTTACTATTAGGCTTGGGGTTTACCATTGGGTTTACTATTAGGGTTTAAGGTCCATTAGGGATCCTATATAAACCCCATGTGGTTCTCCATTGTAGTTGTTGCTGGTTTACGACTAGAAAGAGGAGCCTCCTTGAGTTTACGATCGTAATCATAAACTAGAGCGAGAGATCAGTTTACGATTTACTATTTTGTACCCGACAAGTTCATCTTGTGTGCAAAGTTCAAGTTTTTAACGTTTAATCATCTTATTCTTCGTGTTTCTTCTCTTCCCTATCTTGAATCAATCATAAACGAGGATTCCGCACTCGTTTGTGATTAAAATATCGTGATTAGTTGTTGACTCAGGACCAACAATTGGTATCAGAGCCAAGAATCACAGATTCGAGGTTCTCACGGTATTGGATTCAAGATTTTTCTGGAAAAAATTCGAGTTTTTGAAGGTTTAAAGGCTGTTTGAAGGTTTACGATTGCTCCTGCTGCTGTTCGTGAGTGTTTACGACTATTTTCTGGGTTGGTTTGAAGGTTTATGACTGGTTTGCTTGAAGATCTGCATCGGAAACTCGTTTACGACTTAAAGTTTGTATTTTTATCAGTTTACGATCCGAGATTTTGAGTTTACGATTGTACTTTGTCGGAATCTCGTGTTTACGACATTTTTCAACCGGAATCAGGAGATTACGATTTTTCTTGATCGGAATCGCGTTTACGACTTTTTCAACCGGAAACAACGTTTACGATTTTAACCTGCCGGAAACGTGTTTACGATTTGCTTGTATCGAAATCGAGTTTACGACTGGGTTTTATCGGAATCAAGAGTTTACGATCCACAGGTGATTACGATCGTAAACAGGTGTTTACGATCGGAAACAGGGTTTACGATCGGAAACAGGAGTTGCGGCAAAAAGTCACTATTTCACACTTTCACTGAAACGGACGTAACTTTTGACTCGTTTGGAGTTAGAAGCTCAAATTTTAACACGACGTTCGTGACAACAAGCCCCAGAATTACCCTCGACTAACGTCCAGGGGAGCTCGTTTGGACCCCCAAATTCCACTCCGAAGGCCTCCCTTTTTCAGTTTTAAGGTTTTGACACTATTCTTTGAATAGTACTTTTGCCGTTTTTGCCGATTCCTCAAAATCTTCAAAGGCTGCATATCTAAAGAAATAAAATGAGTTCAGTGGTTGAAGAAAAGAATATAGTTGAGGACAAAGATGATTTCACAGATGAACTTGACAAAACTGAGATATGCCCCAATCCCATTTGTGCTCGTATAATTCCTGGACTTAGGCAAATTTGTAAAAATTACCAGATAGAATTATTTGAGATAAAATGCGAGAGGAGTTCTTTTAAGGGTAGATGGCAAAAGAATGAGGAGAAGGTAAAAGCTCAGAAAATAGACATTGTGAAATATCAAAAACTTGCTACTGAGAAAACTCTTCTGTATGACAATGCAAAGTTAGAAATAGCTGAGCTTAGGAAGCAGGTAGATGAGCTCACACATAAGAACAATGAGTTGCAAGTGAAACTAGATGTGAATCAAATGAGAAGCAAAAGAATGCTCGATGCTGGAAAGGAATTGTCACATGCTGTTGTGACTGGTCAAGTTGGGAAAGACACATATGGGTTTGGGTAAGAGAAAACTGATAAATCTTTGGCAATGAACAACATCATTCCTCCACCTGTTCCCAGAGACATTATAGGAATACTTCTTAGTGAGGAACAGGTTGAACGAACCAAGTCTGATTATAAAGAAGTTGCTCCTCCTATTGATAGTGTCTTGGTTGGAACTACACCAATGACTCAAGAAGAAATTGACAATGAGACAAAATGACTTATGGTGAAGGGAGAGTAGAGGATATATCAGACAATAATGCTGAGTGCCAGAAATATGACAGGTGTCACAACTCTAAGTCTGATGATGCTGGGGTAGAGTTGAAACCATACCCTAAAATTGAAACCCCATACTTCAAAGTAATTGACAAAGTCGAAAGGGAAAAGGTGATCTTGACGACACGAACTGAGGGGAAGATCTTTATGACATCCGGATCAATGTTTGACAAAGAACCAGATGTTGGATATGAATTACCATCCTTCTGGTCCACGTTCAAGGGAATAACTGATGGAGTAATAAGTAAAGCTGAAGTTGAGAGGCCAAAGATCACCATCAAGCATCCAAGTATGAAACCAACAGCTGAAGTGAAGAATGAAAAACTCAAGGGAGTAGCTGTGTCTCCCATTTCTTCAGTTGGATCATGCAGTTGCTGTTGTAATTGCAAGAATGGTGCTTCAACGTCAAAGAATCAAGGAAGCACAAAGACAGTAAAGACAGGTTCGACACAGGCTTCGACAAACCAGCAGAAAGTCAAATCTGAAGCTGCAGTCAAAGCAAAGAAGCAGACACAAGGCAAACCAGCTCCATATCAGCCACCAAAGACAAATGGGTACACGTCTGACTTCTATCTAAAGAAGCATACTTGCTTTAATTGTGGCATCGCTGGTCATATTGCTAGGAACTGTCTTTATCGCCCCTTGTAGGTCCGAAATCAAACCAACTACACGATATTTGATCGTAAATGAGTGCGGAATCCTCAAATACGATTGATTCAAGAGAAAAGTAGATGAAATAGACAAGATCTAATGAAAAGATCGAGTCTTGAATGAAGAATACTACTTGAATGAAGCTGATCGTAAACACACAAGAGAGAGAGAGAGATCGTAAACAGTAAATTGTGTATAGAAAAGCTTGGAGAAACCGATTACAATGAGATGGTATTTATACCACCTCATACAAAAGCTTGGCCCAATCATAAACACTAATCTAGCCCAATCATAAACATAAAAATGGCCCACATGGCCTATTAATAAAGCTAGATTAAGCCCAAATACAAAAGCCCAACTAATGTTCATGCCTTACATAATATAGCCCTACAATCTTCCCCTAGGCATGAACCATTAGACCACTTCACGGCAGCAGCAAATCAAATCTGAATGAGGTTTGAACGTTGTTGAACCACCATCCCTTCTCTACAATCTTCTTAGCTGCTCCATCAAATATCCCAACCCTTATAGCATTTGCCATATCATTCTCGTCTCCAAGTATGGGTTGGGTGGCCAGAAGCTTGATATCTTTCTCACCAAATCTAAGCAAATCCACCGGGTCATAAAATCTGAATTGACGCATCGGCTTGCAGAGAACCACCACTTCATGTGTTGTTGGATCGTAATACCAGCAATCAAAGTTTCTTACTAGTGTTTCATCCTCGATCTCATCCAACATATTAATCACCCTTGTGCGCTTAGTTGGTGGCCTCCGTGCTTCTCCAATAGACTCCCCTGTCACAGGGTCAGTCCCGGTCTCTCTCCACCTGACCTCCTTCAGCTCGAAATCTCTGAAATCATTCTCCATGTGGCCAAGCAGATTATCTCTGATCTGATTACCTTCTGGTCCATTCCACCTGTTAATAAATGGAGCTCTCAGAAGGCTCCTGATCTCAGGCTCAGTCCAGGAGTGGAATTGAGCACGTGTAGAGTAGTACTCCACTGGACTATAGCCGTCACGGATCACGGCAAAGATTTTCTTCTCCATATCGTAGTGCCAACATAAGATTGCCTCACGACTCCCACGCTTATCAATTGAGCTTTCACCAACGTCAATGGTGTACTGTGTGGGAGCTGGTCCTTGGAAAAACTCCTTGAACCAGTTTTCGTGGAATCTTGGAGCCTTTGAGATGATCCTGCCACAGTGGGCGTAATCCGGCATCACAATATTCTCATCTCCTTCGTCAGTCTCCATTGCATCAGCAACTTGAGTTCCCTGAGATGAACTCTGACCAGGGGCACCTGTGTTGTTAGGCCCTGCACCATCTGTCAGTGCATTAACCTTCCTTCTCAGATCCTTTATCATCTTGTAAAGATATTCCATTCTTTCCTTGTCTGCCACCTCATACTCTCTCATATATTTGCTGCTTGCCTCCTCCTTCTCTCTCAAACGTTGGTTTTCTTCCATGAGAGCCTTGATCTCATTCTGTCTGATCCTATTCTGAGAGATCAGGAAGTTGATCTGAGGATCAACACTAATCCTCAAATCAACTGGAAGCTCAGCAGCCATCAATGGGCGAAAACCTGGAGCCGCAAGTGGTTGGCTGGTCACGGTAGAGACGCTCACTCTTACCGGACTTGGAGCAACGAAGGTGCTCTCAACCTCCAGAAATTACCTATCTTCACGTACAGGGCTTTGCACGTTCAGAATCGGACTAGCTTGCTGCACAGGGGCAGGTTGATCATCACCATCTTCAGTCTGTGTGAGAGACGGTTGCTCTTGAAGGGCTTCATCAACAGTTTCTTCTTGACCACTGGCACCCTCAGAACTGGGTCCAGCTGGTTGTACAACCAAAAGGCTTGAGCTTGTCTTGGTGAACTTGAACCGTATGCTCCTAGGATCAGATTTCTTTCGCGGAGATGGTTCACGAGCAGGGACGGGTTCTTCTACGAAAGCTTCATCAACGTTTATATTCAGCTCAGGAGGTGTATCATCACTGCCAGACGACCCAATCATATCTTCTCTTGACCTTTTATGGGTTAGTGGCTCCAAGTCCCCATAAATATCATCTTCAGTTATGTCCTGGCCAGTGAGGATGTCATCCATTATATTTTCTTCATCTGAGGGAATGACATCTTCATCTTGAACATTAACAGCTTGAGTTACTGTCAAGTCTTGGTCTTCGGCAATTGATGCATTAACTTCAGGCACATCTGCCTCTGGCTCAGAGTCATCCAATACTTGTTCCCGTGCCACTTCTGGGAATGCACCTCTCTTAACCCATTCCAGTCTTCCTTCAAAAGTCTGCTTGCCTGGTCTGTCTTGGGTTTGCAGACCAAAGACTCCAATATCCATAACCTTGACATCAAGCTTCTCAATTCTTTCCTCTATCATCGGATACTTCTTCATTATCACCATCTGCACAAATCTAGGTGTCATCAAAAACTGCTCTCTGGCGCTCAGCATGGCATTAACTGCCCAGTCTAGCAGCATCATCTTTGAAAAATTGAACTTCCAATCTAATGCTAGGGCTACAAATGCAGTTCCATGAAGTTGATTCAATTGATCGAAACTGGTTCTCTTCCCTAGGAAAGACTTCTGCATATAATGTGCCAGGCACCTCCAGTAGTGCGGCAGAAGCTTTTTGAAGATTGGCGGAAACTTCCCCTGGTATCCCATAGATTGAGCACCAGCAAGAACTACCTCCTTTGTGTGTGTGATTGGATCAGAAGCTTCATCTGTAATGTTCAGGCCCTGCCTTATGTCTTCTTCTTCAATGACAATTTGCCTGTTATTGACTGTTGCGGCAATCCTAGTCTTGTCAGAATTTACCCTGGCAGTTCCCCAAAATTCTCTAACCAGCATCTCGTCGATGAGAACATTTGTCCTCAAGGCATGGTTAATCTTGCACGTGTTCATTCCGGCCACCAGTGAGTAAAATAACTCCATGTGTTTTTCAAGCGGGTCTTCTAGGTATGCCGGCATACAATGGTCTGGTTCATATTTTATATCTCCAATCAGCATCTCTTCAGCCATCTGAGTAATACAAGACATATGCATCAGACATATTCAATCTTTAATAAGCAAATATGATTATTAACCCTTTACTTGTTCAATTGACGATCACATTTTACTTTTGAACTTCACAAAATTTCAATTTGAACATTTTAGGGAAAATAATTGAATTAAGCACATGCTCACAAACACCGACAAATTTTATCTCAAAAACCGTTCAAATTTAATGAGATTTCAAACTTTGTTAAGTGTTTAAGATTTTAATTATCAATTTATGAGAGTTCAGGACTTCTTAATAGGGTTTACGATTCAATATGCTGGTTTACGATCAGCCTTATAAGATTACGATAAGGCCCTGTCGTAAACGACCAGGCCCGATCGTAAACGCCCAAATTTTAATCCAGGTCCAATCGTAAACGGCATAAACAGATTTTGCCGTTTTCTTCTGTCGTAAACACCCTCATCGTAAACACGGAGTCGTAAACTCAAGTCGTAAACGGTTCAGATCATCATCTTCTTCATCGTGACGGTCGTAAACGACGAACACCGCCATTTTCATACCTGCAATTTTCTCGTAAACACGATTAATCATACCAAAAATCAAGACAATCACCAATAACTACCTTTAATGAGTTCTATGGACAAATCCGACTCCAATGACTTGTGAAATCGACTTGCAAATAGAAAAAAAATCTTGATCGAATGCGACTTTTAGGGTTTGACACAGAAAACCCGACACACGAGGTGAAACAGTTGATTAACAAGGGGGTCTTGGTCGGAATTTACTGGAGAACACGATGGTAAGATTTGTTCGTGAAATGAAGGTCGGAAACGGGCTGTGATGAAGTTTCCGGCGAGGAGACGGCGGTTCTAGGGTTCGGAAGGAGGGAGTCGTAATCGGAAAGTGGAGAGAGAAATGGATTGTGAATGGGTTTCTAAATATCAAAAATTACGCATAACCCCCTCCCTAAAACCGTAAACACAAAAATTTCCAAGTAACCCCCTCAAACTTTTAAATTCTTTCAAGTTTACCCCAAACTTGATAATAATTTTTTTTTTAAAAATTTGAAATTTTTACTTTGAGAATTTTACAAAACTTCCCCTCAGACTCATACCCGAGTATCCGATCATGATCATGAAAAATTAAAAATAAACCAGATAAATATAAAAACCAAACTCAAATATTTACAAACTTACCTCAGAAATTTAAATAATTACATACCTGGTGCTGGTATTTTTTTCACAGATAATTTCAGACAGGTCTTTGACTGAGGAACCCTTCTCAGCTTCCGTTACTAGACACTCTAGACAATTGTCAGGTGGTTTGAACACAGAAACTCACATCCAGTAAAGTGCTTAGATATTGTACAGATTTACCGATATGTTTAACCGTCCCCACACCCAATTTTCCATAGCAAAACCTACCCAACCTCAGAGTTTATTGAGGATTCACAAACCCCCAACTTGAGGAACCATGCAACACTGTTTTGACTACCACTTATTTCTATTTTTCATACATTATCAGTTGATGATCAGGTCGGCCGCATAAGCACGCAGAGAAGACCAACTGAATAATTTTCTTTTCTTTTCTTTTTCTTTTTCAGAATTTTCAATTTTTGAATTCTTTTTCTTTTTCTTTTTCCTTTTTGCTGTGGTGTTGTCTTATACAGTATAAGCATGGCGTGTGAGAGAGTGAATACTAAGTTGTAGGACCGTTAATTACTCAGAGAAATAATTAAAACAAGAACTCTTTACTTGAAGATCACAACCATGCGGAATAAAGTTGTATCATACTTGTTTTTACTTAAGCTTTGTTTTCTTATACTTGTAGTTTGATTGTATTGATTGCATAAACTAGTGAACACAAGATAATAAATTTCTCGGTACTATTTGCATTAACTCAAGTTCAAACTGTTACAAGTGTAAGCACTAAAACGGGTACTTGTGAATGAACTAGCTAACAACTATAAATAGTACTAAGGAGATCAACTACAGCCGTTGATCTCATACGGGCTAATCTAACCGTACATGAAAGTCAAACAATAAACTTACTAAAAGAACATTAGTAAACATACAAAAGAGGAAATGTGCAAAATGCATTTATCTATAAGTAGGAGACGGCTAGGATGTGACTTTGGAAGAATAGAAGTTGTTGCAGGTCTGAATTCTGCAAAAGTAATCTTTCTGTACTTTTCCGGTTGAACTCTTTATACTGTTGGATAAAAGAGTTCACCCAGAAATGTTCTTCCGGTTGAGCTTCCGGTTGACAAAACTTCCGCTTGAGCGTTCTTCCGCTTGAACATATCTTCAACCGGAAATCTTCGTCTTCATCCGGTTGACTCAGAAAATCATTTCCTTACAATCTCCCCCTAAGATGATGCTGCCAAAATTTGTCCTCTGTATGTTGTTCTTCAAAAATTGACTATCTCCAAGAACTTCATTCTTCAGGAGATGGTGGCCTTTCAAATTGAATCCTTGTTTTGTTCAATTCTCTCATGATCCTCCTGGTCTTAAAGTTTCTGGTTGAAAGAAGGGTTCGTTTAGCAATGGACTTCTTCCTTCCAGGTGAAGCACCAGAGGCAGGATCAGCAGATGGCTTGACAGTTTCAGTTGGGACTTTTTCTTTCCCTTTATCTGCTTGAGATGAAGTTTGAACAGAACTGGTTGCGGCTGACTCAGTGGGTTCAAAAGATTTTGTTGGAGATATGGTGGGTGGTTTCATGGCTTGTGGTTGTGGGGTTGAAGAAGTGGAGTATTTAGGTGGTGATGAAGGTTGATTATACTTCCAAGTAGGTGGGCAGGGTTTAGGCTTAGCAGGGGTGATATCAGTCCAGTTATCTAACCTGTATTTTGGATGAATATACTTAGGCTTGGTAGATCTGGATCCCCTGGGCCTAGGATTCATTCCCCTGGGTCTATGGGAGTAAAATCTGGAAGATGGAGTGGGAACACGGGAGGCTGATTGCTTGAGTCTTTCCAACAAGTTGGAGGGGAGAGACTCAGCAAGTAGGTCAGATTCTTCAAAGGGTTCTGGCTTAATGTATGTAGATGAGGGGTTACCTGTGACTGTCTCAGATGGCAAGGGCATTTGGAGACTTGGGATCACAGCAAACTCTGCTCCTTTCACTTGTTTGAGCAGCTCATCAACAATTTTACAAGTATCTTTAGCCTTCATCTTCTCTACTTCAGCAGCAGGCTTGAGACATCTGATGATGGCACATTTCTTGATCCTTTCCAATAGCTCCAGGTTGTCTAAACTCTTGTTTAAGATAGTTGGCATTTTGGAAGCTATGTTGATCAGCCTGTTTTTCTCCTGTTCATCTAATTTAGCAAGGTCGTAGACCTGCATTCTCCATTCAATTGACCTCTTCCTTGCTTCATCTACCATTCCTTCAACCACAAAATCATTAGAGAAAAGATCTAGATCTGCCAAGAATTTGTTGTATTGTATGTTTGATTTGGCTTCTTCTGATCTTATTCTGGATTGATTATCTTCCCAGTCATGGACGAAATCTTCTTCAACTAGATCATCCATAGTCTCTTGCTCTTCTGACTGGTCAGAATCAACCATAGTATCTAATGCCCTTGGTTGAGGAGTTATGCAATCCTTACTCTTCTTCAGTCTGATCATCCTCCTTGGTTTGGTTTGTTTCTTTCTTTTAAAGCTTAGAGGAGGTTCTGAGTCGGAGGTGGAATGCATTTGGATCAATGTTTCAGCAATCTCAGCTTCAGTTGAGTTTTCCGGTTGAGTCTCTTCCGGTTGAGATTTTTCCGGTTGAGACTCTTCCGGTTGAACTTCAGCCGGAGATTTTGTACTTGTATCTTTCAGTACATTGCTGATTATTTCAGTTGTAGCTTCTTCTCCATTTTCACCTTCAACTTCTTCAGTCTGAGTGACTGAAGCATCATCAACCACATCTTCATGAACCATATCAACAACTGGTTCAGAAGCAATGTTAGTTGTGATCTCATCCACTTTAGATTTGGCAATTGCCTCCTCTTGTGGGATAATCACATTGGTCAAGAAATGCTTGACCTGCAGAATGCTCTCTGGCTGAGCACCTGCAACTAACATTGTTGCTTCAATCATTCCCAACAGGCTTGGGTCCTGTGGAAATACCTTCATGAGTGAGCTCATCTTCACCTTAGTCAACCCATCAGCAACTGAAAAGGGGTCAACATCAGCCAGTTTGAAGGCTGTATGCCTTACATCTTCAGGTAGAGGCATTGTTTGATCGACTTCTTCTTCTTCAGTTGTGGTTGCAGCAGCAGCAATATCAGGTGTTGGAGTAGTCTTCTCCCCCTTTTTGGCAGCATCAGCTTCTACAGCCTGACCTCCAAAAGGAAATGGGTTCAAAGAGCTAACCTCAGCAGAATGCTGTGCAACCGGTTGGAATTTCGGTGCAGGGGAAGTTTCCGGTTAAGCAGTTGGGGCATCAACAGGAACTTCATGAGCTTGAGCAGCAGCAGGAGATGACTTTACAAGGCTGGCAACAGTCGAATTGAGACTGGTTACCTGAGCCTGTAGTGATTTGTACAAGACCGTCAATTCTGTAAGTGTTAAACTATCCTCAACTGGAATTTTACCAGCATCATAGGAAAAAGATGGACCATCAACCCTAGGTTGATCAAGTCCACCACCCTGGTTTTCTTGGCGCCTGGGATTCCCCTCAACTATAGTTTTTCCCTTAGGATCCACTAGGGGATCTTCCGGTTGAACTAAAGTGTGGGTTGCCATGGGTTGGGTCTTATGGATGTTACTACCATCATCAAAGTTCAATGAGAACCTTTGAGTGGCAGCAGCCCTTTCCACATGAATCTCATCTAAACTCCTGAGATTCACCTCCTGGGGTGAATGGGGGTTAGATGTAGCAGTGTGAGTGTCACTCAGAATGTTCCCATGTAATGTGGTGCTTGGGTTAATAACACCATCATCTGTGACAACTCTTTCTACATCATCATTCACAGGTGAGAAGTGTGAAGTGTAGGGTGAGAAAGTGGATGGGGATTGTACATCCATATGAAATGACTCCCCCTCAGAAGAAGGTTCATCAACAAGTTTAAATCCCAATTTGGCTGACCCAAATGGCTGTGTGCCAAGGGTTGGTTCAGGGCTGGAGGTAATAGGTTGCAAGAGAGGAGTAGGCTCTTGCACAACCTTTTTGAGCCTTTTGAGCTTTGTAGGCTTTGGGGAAGGGGGGATGATGGGAATTGATGGTGGGTCTGAATCTCTTCTCCTTTTTCTTTTGAAAATTAAGGTTTGTTTATCAGAAGGAGAAGGTGGTTGATCAGTGGTGGGTTCAACAACTGTGGATGGTACAGTGTTGTCCACTGGAGCAAGTTGCTCTTCAGAAGCATGTGTTTCCGGTTGAGAACTAGGTTCTCCCTGTTCAACCGAAATCACCCTTTGGATTGGCATGGGATGGTCAGTGTCCCTCCCAAGGAAAGGCTTCTTGTTGGTGGTTAATTTAGAAAAAGTGTTTTCAGATAATGCTCTTGGAACCAGCATCATGTTTCCTTCTAAATTAAGTTGGGGGTATTGTTTTTGCAAAATGTAAGTCAGAAATCTAGGGTACATGTAAAAAGCAAAATTCTTTGCATTACCCTTTAGAGCATTAAAGATTACAGCAGAAAAGTTGTATACCTCCCCTTTCACCACAGCATAGAATGCAGATGCTTGCTCAGTAGCCATTTCATCAAAACCTGATCTCTTTGGCGAGAGGCACACCATGATAGTGTGAGCCAGAAATCTCCATTTGTAGGGTATTTGACCCTTGTGAACCGTGGCAGTTCCTTCAGTAGCGCCACCATAGCCAATTTTGTTGAGCAGGGCCATGTATTGCTTTGGTGTTCTTCGAACATACCCGTTCTGGTCATTTAACTTCAGCAATTCCCTTATCAGCGACTCAGTGATGAGAACAGTTTCCCCTTTTACGGTTGACTTCAGTGTATCTTCCTCCACATCATCAACATCCTTCTCAAGCAGTTGGATGTTCTTCCAAAATTCAGAGAGAATTTCTTCATACATATAAACCGCAACAGTGAGTGCGTGCTTCAAATATGACGATTTGAGAAAATTGATCATCCCTGTGAAAGTTTCAGCGTGTGTAGAGTTCACTGGTTCGTCAAGAAACGCAACCAAGTTGTGTTCAAGAGGAAAAGGATCATTCTTTACTGGTTGCTTCCCTCGTGCTTTGGACTTCGGTGCCATTGTTGATTTATTTTGAGAGAAAATTTGGGAGTAGGAAGAAATGGTTCTGAAAATTTCTAGGTTTTCGGATTTTGAACGGTTTCTTGCTTTTGGATTATGAGGAGTGTTGAAGGGGTTGGGGTTATTTAACTGGTGGGTTTAACGGTGAGTGACAGTTAACAGCGATGGATAAAGTGCGCTGAGTCACAGGAGAGAGAAAGGAAAAAGTGCAAGTGGGTCCGCAAAAAGTGTGCTTCAGGTGGTTGTATAGTACAACCGCCTGTTGCGTGTCTTTTGAATTTAATTCAGATATTTTCTCGAACAATAAATTCAAACACTTTAAATGCACAATCCGCTTGAAAATGTGTGCCTCAACCGGTAAATTAAATGATTCATTTAAAGCAAAAGTTTTCCGGTTGAGATTCAAGCGGAGATTTTTCTCTCCTCACAACAAAATTTCTTTCCGTTTGAAAGTTGATCCGGACAGATTTCCGGTTGAAAATTTTTCCGGTTGAGATTGTCAACAGGAAATAAAATTTCCGTTTGAAAAATTTTCAAAGTTAAACTGATCTTTCAAATAAAGAATTGTTGTTTCGTTTACCAGTTTCAGAAATTGGGATGGTGTGATCAAAACATGAGTTTCCGGTTGAAGATGACTTTCCGGTTGAGATTCAACCGGATATGTTGAACTGGAAAGTTCAACCGGAAGATAGAAAAACACTTGATTTTGAAGAATTTCATGTATCAGTTATCATAGCTTAACAGTATGACCTGACTATGATTTGAAAAGGTGTCTAACTGATACAGAGACTGTTCTTTTTCTTTTTCTTTTTGTATCAAGAGACGGGCTCTTTGACACAAAATGGTCTCTTTTATTAAGTTTGTGAAAACAGTTTAATCAGTCAAAGTTCATCATACCAATGGCACTAATGAGATAGAAAAATCTAGCTTCATCAAATGCTTTGGTAAACAAATCAGTCAATTGTTGATTAGTATGAACTTTAACCATTCTAATTAAATGTTTCTCAGCACAATCTCTAATAAAATGGTACCTGATGTCAATGTGTTTTGCTTTTGAGTGTTGAACAGGGTTGTTTGTGATTGAGATGGCACTGTTGTTGTCTGCAAGAATAGGAGTTTCCATGAACTTGATGCCGTAATCCAACATTTGATTCTGAATCCATAAGACTTGACTGCAGCAGCTTGATGCGGCAATATATTCAGCCTCAGCAGTAGAAGTAGATACACAGGTTTGCTTCTTGCATTGCCAAGACACAAGTTTTTCTCCTAAAAATTGGCATCCTCCAGTAGTAGACTTCTTATCTAAGTTGCAGCCAGCATAATCACTATCAGTGTAAGCTTTGAAGGAGAAATCTGAATTCTTTGGATACCACAACCCAAGCTTTGGTTGTCCTTTGAGATATCTAAAAATTCTCTTCACTGCTAACATGTGTGATTCCTTTGGTTGACACTGGTATCTAGCACATAAACAGACACTAAACATGATGTCAGGTCTGCTAGCTGTGAGATAGAGCAGTGATCCAATCATTGCCCTGTAGAGATGAACATCCACTGGCTTTCCACTTAAGTCACTGTTTAACTTGTGGGAAGTGGAGATGGGGGTTCTTGAAGTTGAAACAGACAGCATGTCAAATCTTTTTAGCATATCTTGAATATATTTTGACTGATTCAAGAATATTCCATTTGCAGTTTGCTTCACTTGTAATCCTAAGAAGAAATTCAGTTCACCCATTGAACTCATTTCAAACTTAGATTGCATCAGACCTTCAAACTCTTTGCATAAGGCAGCATTGGATGAACCAAAGATGATGTCATCAACATAGATTTGTACCATCAAAGTATCTTTGCCATCAGATTTCACAAAAAGTGTTTTGTCAATAGCTCCTCTCTTGTAGCCATTCTCTAGGAGGTAGTTTGAAAGAGTTTCATACCATGTCCTAGGAGCTTGCTTGAGACCATATAAAGCCTTGATTAGCTTGCATACCTTGTTGGGGTGATGAGGGTCTTCAAAGCCTGGAGGTTGCTTGACATACACATCCTGTTCCAAAAGACCATACAGAAAGGCACATTTGACATCCATTTGAAATACCAGAAAGTTTTTGAAAGCAGCATAGGCAAGAAATATTCTGATTGCTTCAAGCCTGGCCACTGGAGCAAAAACTTCATCATAATCAATGCCTTCTTCCTGTGTGTAACCTTGAGCTACAAGTCTTGCCTTGTTTTTGATCACTATTCCTCTGTCAGCCTTCTTGTTTCTGAATACCCATTTGGTGCCAATTGGTTCTTCACCTTCTGGAAGGTCTACCAATTCCCAAACCTTCTGTTTATTGATCTGAAACAATTCCTCTTGCATTGCCTCTACCCAGCTTTCATCTTCCAGAGCATCATTGATCTTTGTGGGTACTTCTTGAGACAGAAATGCAGCATGTAGGCAAATGTTTGCATCAATAGACTTGCTTCTTGTCAGCACAGGAGCTGACAATTCTCCTATAATATTCTCCCTTGGATGATTTTTACTAACTCTTCTATCAGTAAACATTGGAAATTCATGGCTTCTCCCATTGTGAGGAATATTGAGTTGAGGTAATAACTCAATATTGTTGATTTGTGATGTAGGATCTGAAGCTTCTTGAGAACTGGGAACTGAATCTGAGATTAGATGCTCAAAAATGTACTCATTTGACCCAGCATCAGTTGAATCATTGGATTCATTGTTCTCAAAATTTTCTGAAAAATTGTTTTCCGGTTGAGTGACAACCGGAGATTCTACTGTCACAGGATCCGTTTGAACTTCAACCGGAAGTTCAACCGGATGAACTTCTGCATCAGCAATAACAATTTCAGAGACTTTCTTTGAATTGTTGGGTGTCACAGGCTTGGTGCTGAGTGATGAAAAGAAGTTAGGTCGCATTTGCAGGCCCTTGGTATTCATCTGCCAGATATTCTCAGCTGATCTCATGTGATTCTGCTTATGTTCCTGTTCCTGCACTGTTGAACTTAATGGCTTCTCAATGGTAAAATTGAAAGCAGAGGTTAGTGCATCTATATCAAATAACCAATCCGGTTGAGATACAAAGTTGTTAAGAGATTTCTCATTAAAAGTCACATTAATGGTTTCCTCAACAATTTTGGTACTTTTATCGTATACTCTGAATGCTTTTGACACACCAGAATATCCAACAAAATATCCTTCATCTGCTTTTTCAGCAAACTTAGGTAACAACCTATTAGTTATCAAGATAGTAACAGGACATCCAAATGATTTGAAAAAGTAAATGTTAGGTTTTCTACCTCTCCAAAGTTCATAAGCAGTTTTATTTTTACCCTTAACAATCAAAGTCCTGTTTTGGACGTAGCAAGCAGTATTTACTGCTTCTGCCCAAAATATCACAGGTAATTTAGAATCTGCCAACATTGCTCTGGCAGCCTCAATTAATGTCCTATTTCTCCTTTCTGCAACACCATTTTGCTGTGGAGTTCTAGGAGCACTAAATTGTCTAAGAATTCCCTTTTCCTCACAAAATGAGTTCAAAACATGATTTTAAATTCAGTGCCATTGTCACTTCTGATTGTCTTAACTTTCAGTTTTGCTTGATTTTCCAAAGATACAATTAGTGTTTTTAACAATTCAGCAGTTTCATCTTTTGTTTTTAAGAAAAACACCCAAGTATATCTTGTAAAATCATCAATGATGACAAAACAGTATGACCTTTTTCCCAAACTCATCACTCTAGTTGGACCAAACAAATCCATATGTAAAAGTTCTAGAGGTTGAGTGATAGAAGACTCAGTTTTTGGCTTGAAGGAGGTCTTGTGTTGCTTACCCTTGAGGCAAGAAACACAGTGCTCAGAACAGTTGAACTGCTTGTTAGGAAGACCCTTAACCAAGCCAAGATTCACTATTCTGTTCATGTTCTTGTAGTTAACATGACATAACCTCCTGTGCCATAAATCAGATTCATCCACTGAGGCTTTGGATATAAAGCATGCAATTCCACTTGCTGGAGTGGCAGCAGATAGATCCAAAATATATAGTCCTTCTCTCCTAGGTGCTCTGAGTAACACAAGTTCCTCAGGGATGTTAACACCAGGTTTTAAGACTATTGCCTCTCTCTCAGTAAACATCAAATTCAAATTTTTGTCACACATTTGTGAGACACTAAGTAAATTGAAATTCAATGTATCAACAAAATTTACCTTGTCAAAGGTAAGCTTCCCATTACTAACAGCACCTTGTGCAGTAATGTGTCCTTTTGCACTCCCAAAAGCTACAGGACCTCCGTTTATATTTTTGGGGTTTTCCAATACATGCTTATTTCCTGTCATGTGGCAAGTGCATCCACTATCAACAACCCATAGGCTTTGTTGGCCTTTATTATGCACCTACACACAGAGAAAATTGATTAGTTTCTAAAGGGAACCCAAGCCTTTGAGGTCTTGGGCTTGCCAGAAGCATCATAATACTTGTACTCTTTGAGTACTAAAGTATTTTGTATTGGATCCTCATTCAACAGATCATCTTGATCAATGTTCAAGTGTTCAGACTGTTCACTTGTTTGATCTTGCCTGTTTGTTTTGCTAAGCCTTCTCTCAGCAATTTTCCTCTCTCTGTATTCCCTATATTTCTTTTGTTTGTTAGTCAAAACCTTTGGCACCTCATTGTGTGAGATGTAGGTTTGATCAACACTAGTTACTGGTGAGATTCTAGCCTTTGGATTTGAAAATTTGTTTGACTGGCTAGATTTCTCACTGTGAAATGCAGCAGTGGCATTTCCACTTGAACTAGAGGGAATTTCCGGTTGAGAGTTGTGCTTGTTTTTCACAAAATTTTCTTTAGAGGTGGTCTTGCCTCTAGATGGGTTTCTCCTTCCTTGACCTTCAAAATGGTCATACTCATCAGTAAACTGAACCCTGGGTCGTTGTTTAGGTGCAGTAACTGATCTCAGTGTTTTGGAGCTTTCCGGTTGAACTTCATTTCCGGTTGAAAATTTTTCCGGTTGAAGTTCAGCCGGAACCCTGTTCAATTTTAAGACTGAAAAACTTCCATTTTTGTTGTTCCCAATTAAAACTTTTTTTGACTCAGTATCAAAATATTTCAAAGTGTTGCTTCTTACAGGTGAAGTTTTTCCTGTAGATCTTTTCTGAGTAAGAACAGTTTTGGGTTTTAACAAATTTTGGGTTTTGCTCAAAGGATTGAATTTGCACATTGCAGCCATGTGCCCTTTTTCACCACAGAAAACACATTCAAACATTTTCCTTTGGTAAGTGTTTGTGTTTTTGGCTGAATCTTCATTTGTGACCTGGTGGTAAGTTATCTTACCCATTTTCTCAGTTTCACTGGGTTTTGGCTGCTCAGGTAGTTTTCCTCCAACTTTTGAGTCTTTGGGCTCATAAATAGTTGGTGGTGGAAAAGCAACTTTTGGTTTTAAAACCTTGGATTGGTCAACAGATGCTGATGTGCTAGCATCTTTGACTTCACAGTTTAATAATGATTCAACAGAATTTGTTTCAGAGCATGTGGTGCTATCAACAGTTAGACTCACACCACACTCCTTCTGAAGTGCTTGGATTGGAGCAATAACAGGTGAATATTCCTTGGGTGGTTCAACATTGTTGTACCCAATACCTGTTTTCCCATGCATTACTCCATTCCAAAGTTTCTCAGCTTTCTTGTTAGCTGTTTGAAATATGTCACAGGTGAACAAAGCATCTTTTAACTTAATTTCAAGAATGTCATTTTCTGCTTTTGCATCTTTTGTTTCTTGTCTTGAAACAGTTAGTTTGTTCAACAAATCTTCCAATTGTGTTTCCAAAATAGAGTTAGTCAGCTTCAATGGATCAAATTCTTTGTTCAAATTTTCAAGTTTGGTGATGTATGCATTTTCAGTTTTCTTAAAGCAATTTTTCAACTCATTCAGATTAGAAACTTCATCAATTAGATCAGTGTTATGTTTCCTGTACTTTGACACTTGTTCTATGCATGCAGGGCTGCATAGATTTTCCAAAACTTTTTCAGGAATCTCATTTACCTGTTCTGTTGAATCTTCTTTGGCCATCAAAGCATAGTTGATTGGCTCAAACTCAGTGACAAAGTCATCCCACTCATAGCATTCAGTCTGGTTAGCTACAGCTGCCACTACATTTTGATTTCCAAGTGGTTTTGGTTGAGTTGGCTGTTGGTTGCTGTTGCTGTTGATGTGTTGACTGCTGCTGTTGTTGCTTCCATGATTTGATCTCTGTTGGACATTGTTGTTGTTATTCTGTCAATCTCTCCTTGGCTGCTTGCATTCCCTGGCAAAATGACCAAGTTGGTGACAATTATAACATTTAGCTTTAGATTTATCCAACCCAATTGATGATCCCTTTGACCCTTTATAAGTTCTTCCTGTTCTCTTATAAAACCTTTGGGCTCTTACAGAAACCATAGCTAATTGAGTTAAAATGTCCATTTCCTCTAGATCATCTGCCCCTATGCATTCCAAGTCTTCACGTGTGAATCCTTGAGATGAGTCAGTTGCCACATAGGCAGAGTGAGAGTTGTCAAACAATGTTGAAGAACTCTCTGAGCATCTAGTTGGCTCATTGAAACTGACTGAGGGTGAGTGATATTGAGAAGAATTTGAGATCTTTTGAAAATCAGTTGTAACCAAAGCAGTGGTTTGCAACTGTGGTGATGCCTCAGGGAAGTTATTTTGCTTAAGATTAAGCTCCATTTCATAAGCACTAAGGACTCCATGGAGTTCACTTAGTTTAAGCTTTTTGAGGTCCTTGCACTCCCTAATGCTTACTGTGTAAACAGTCCACATTGGAGGTAAGGATCTCAGGAACTTCCTGTTGGCATCTGCCTGTTCTATTGTTACTTCTACCTTTTGCAATTCATCAAGAAGTGAAACAAATCTAAGATACTGGTTGGTCATAGATTCACCAGTTTTGTAAGTGAAGTTTTCATATCTTTGTTTCAAAACATCCTTTTTGTTTTCCTTAACCTCACTAGACCCTTCATACATTTCACTGAGAGCATTCCACAAGCCATTTGCTGTCTTATATCCCTTAAACCCTACCAGTATAGAGTTGGGTAATGCAACCTGGAGTGTCCAGTAGG
Organism: Deinandra increscens subsp. villosa; assembly: GCA_039602395.1. Lineage (NCBI taxonomy): Eukaryota > Viridiplantae > Streptophyta > Magnoliopsida > Asterales > Asteraceae > Deinandra > Deinandra increscens. Next base: position 80,416,589 of record JBCNJP010000007.1, on the reverse strand, counting down.
CCTTGTGATCATATTCAAGCTCATTATAATCAGTTTCAACATATTTGTCTAGTGGTTTTGGTATGTACACTTCGGCATCATCAGCAGATTGAACAGTTGGACTATAAGGACCTACAGTCAACCTGTTCCAAATGCGTCTGTCTAGGCTTCTAACAAAACCTTCCATCCTGAGTTTCCAAGTATCAAAGTCATCAGGAGTGAAAATTGGTGGTTTGTTAGAGCTACCATTTAGTGAACCAAGAGTTAAGTCAGTCATTGTGAAAAACAGTTTGTAAAACAGAAAAAGCTTGTAAAAACTCAAGTGAGCAAGTAAAGTATCAACTTTGAAGCACTAGAAGTCTTCAAAGTGTAGAGCCAAAGCTCTGATACCACTTGTAGGACCGTTAATTACTCAGAGAAATAATTAAAACAAGAACTCTTTACTTGAAGATCACAACCATGCGGAATAAAGTTGTATCATACTTGTTTTTACTTAAGCTTTGTTTTCTTATACTTGTAGTTTGATTGTATTGATTGCATAAACTAGTGAACACAAGATAATAAATTTCTCGGTACTATTTGCATTAACTCAAGTTCAAACTGTTACAAGTGTAAGCACTGAAACGGGTACTTGTGAATGAACTAGCTAACAACTATAAATAGTACTAAGGAGATCAACTACAGCCGTTGATCTCATACGGGCTAATCTAACCGTACATGAAAGTCAAACAATAAACTTACTAAAAGAACATTAGTAAACATACAAAAGAGGAAATGTGCAAAATGCATTTATCTATAAGTAGGAGACGGCTAGGATGTGACTTTGGAAGAATAGAAGTTGTTGCAGGTCTGAATTCTGCAAAAGTAATCTTTCTGTACTTTTCCGGTTGAACTCTTTATACTGTTGGATAAAAGAGTTCACCCAGAAATGTTCTTCCGGTTGAGCTTCCGGTTGACAAAACTTCCGCTTGAGCGTTCTTCCGCTTGAACATATCTTCAACCGGAAATCTTCGTCTTCATCCGGTTGACTCAGAAAATCATTTCCTTACATAAGTAAATACCACTCTCAACCCGTTTTTGTCGGGACTCAGTTTTTTAAACCATGTAGACTAGGATGGGAAACTAAACATGTATAGAGTTTAAGATTACTGCACTTACATAGATGATCATTGTTTTGGTTGAGCTTACCGACATATCATCTTCGAGCAGTCTTTCACATCAGCCTTACACGTGTCAGTCTCCAACCGTCATTAAGCATTAAGTCCTATCAAAAGACATCATAAAAACCTTTCAGTTTAACCAGCACCATTTCTTCCCCTGTTTTTGTGAGGCTTTTGAAACAAGACTCAATTTTTTAGTCATTTTCTATTTTTTTTTAATATATTTTTTCAAGTAAAATTTAAAAAACCAAAAAAAAACAACTCTGTACAAAAACATAGATGATCAGATCAGTCCTCGAAGGCAATCATCTTCAGGCCTTCAACACAAGATTCAAAATTAGGACGAGGAAGGGGTTTTGTAAAGATGTCCGAAACATTCTGATCGGAGCTTACCTTTTGTAGCTGAATCAGCTCACGATCAAAGCAATCACGAATAAAATGTACCTTGATATCAATGTGCTTGGTTTTGGAATGTTGGACAGGGTTTTTCACAATCTCAAGAGCAGCAGCATTATCACAAAATATGGGAGTGTTAACGAATTCCATACCGTAATCCGTGAGCTGGTTTTGGATCCACACTACCTGTGAAGTACCAGCAGATGCGGCCACGTACTCAGCTTCGGCAGTTGATTTGGATACGGTATGCTGCTTCTTGCTCTGCCAAGAGATGAGCCTATCTCCCAGGTATTGACATCCTCCAGTAGTAGATTTCCTGTCAAGGTCACTACCTCCATAATCACTGTCAGTAAAAGCATATAATTGAAAATCAGTGTTCTTCGGGTACCAAAGACCAAGCCTAGGCCTGCCCTTCAGATACCTGAAGATACGTTTAACAGCAGCTAAATGAGAGAGTTTAGGGTTAGCCTGATATCGAGCACACACGCAAACTGCATACATGATGTCTGGCATGCTTGCTGTCAAGTACATTAGTGATCCAATCATCGATCGATAATGGAATTCACTCACTGACTCCCCGTTAAGGTCCGCTGACAAAAGTGGTCTGGATGCCATGGGAGTGGCGATGGGTTTGCAATCCTGCATCTTGAACTTTTCCAGAATCTCATTCACATACTTCTCCTGATGAACAAGAATCCCAGAATCATTCTGCTTGACTTGAAGTGCAAGAAAGAAACTCATCTCGCCTTGGTCACTCATCTCAAACTTCTTCTTCATAATCTCCTCAAATTCGGTGCACAATTCTTCGTTTGTCGATCCGTAGATAATATAATCTTCATACACTTGCACCATGATAATGTCTTCTTCCACCCTTTTCCTAAACAATGTTTGATCAACGACTCCTCTTGTATATCCATTCTCCACCAGGTGATTGGACAACGTTTCATACCAGGTTCTAGGAGCTTGATGCAAACCGTACAAAGCCTTATCCAGCAGATAAACGTGATCTGGATTTTCTTCATCTATGAACCCTGGTGGTTGAGCAACATAGACTTCCTCGTTCATCTCTGCATACAGGAAGGCAGTCTTCACATCCATCTGATGTACGGTAAAATTAAGATACGAAGCCACAGCAAGAAAGATCCGAATTGCTTCCAATCTTGCCACCGGAGCGTAAACCTCATCATAGTCAATACCGTGGACTTGCCTGTGCCCTTGTACTATCAACCTTGCTTTGTTTCTTACAATGATCCCCGAGTCATCCTTTTTGTTCTTGTACAACCATCTCGTGGGAATCACCTTCTTGTCCTCTGGCCGCTTCACAATACGCCACACTCCCAGCTTTGAAAACTGATTGAGTTCATTGTGCATGGCCTCCATCCAGTTTGGATCTTTCAGAGCAACCATCACATTGGGAGGTTCAATCTGGGAGATGAAGCAGGAAAACATACAAAAGTTGATGTGTCCTGTGCGGCTTCTTGTGGTGATACCCGCTGTCACTGGCCCAACAAAATTACTCAGTGGATGATCCTTGTTGATTCTGCTCTCTTGGACTTCAGGCACTGAAACATTAACAGGCAGATTAGTATTAACAACATTTTCAGACATACCTGAGCCTTGAGAATCCACTGGAGCATCACGTGTTCCTGAACATTCTGGAATATCAGCAGTTGCATTCCTAGAAGATTCAGCTGATGCTCTATCCACATGAGGTCTTACATCTGCACTAGGAGCTACAATGTCTTCTTCTTCGCCCAAATTGTGGAAAACATTCGAGAAATTAAATCCCTCAAACAATGATCCAAAGTCGAAGATCCAATTAGGTCCAGTTCCCGCATCAGTAGGATTGTCCTCCATCCAATCTACATTGAATGCCTCAATGATCAACCCAGTGGTCTTGTTATAGACACGATAAGCACTATTTGCAGAATAACCCACAAAATAGCATTCATCGGCCTTCGCTTCGAATTTCCCTACATCGGACTGGATCAGCACCGTGCACGGACACCCGAACGTCTTGAAATAACCCACCTTCGGTTTCTCTCCATAAATGATCTGATATGGAGTTTGCTCGTGACGCTTGTTCAGAAGAACTCTGTTTTGTACATAACAAGCAGTATTCACAGCTTCTGCCCAAAAGAAGATCGGTAATTTTGCTTCACACATCATTGTTCTAGCCGCTTCAATGAGTGTCCTATTTCTTCTTTCGGCAACTCCATTCTGCTGAGGAGTGTAAGGAGCACTGAACTGCCTTTCAATCCCCTTTTCACCACAAAACATATTCAGCTCATCATTTTTGAATTCCGTCCCATTGTCAGATCTGATTGCCTTCACTCTTTTATCCAGCTGGTTTTCAATAAGAGTCACAAACTGCTTTACTAGGGCTGGAGTTTCGTACTTGTTAGACAAGAAAAAGACCCAAGTAAACCGCGAGTAGTCGTCCACTATCACGAGGCAGTATGAAAACTTGCTGACACTTTGTACCTGCATGGGACCAAACAAATCCATATGTAAGAGTTGAAGCACATAAGAGACAGAATTTGCAACCTTTGGACGATGTGGCAGTTTGTGCTGCTTCCCCTTAGCACAAGCCACACACTTCTCTACTGAAGAGAAGTCTTTGATCGGAAGATTTCTGACATGCTCTCCTTTAGCCAGCTTGGATAGATTCTTCATGTTTGCATGTCCCAGACGACGATGCCACAACAATGCAAGATTCTCAGTCTGTTTTGAAATTAGACAAGCTGCTTCAGATGATGGAGGCTTTCCCATGTTCAATTGATAAGAATTCCCGTGCCTTGGTGTACGCATTAAGATACATTCTTCAGGAATTTTTACACCAGGCTTAAGAATGATGCATTCCTTTTTGTTGAACATCACAGAGAAATCCCGATCACATATTTGTGACACACTTAGCAGGCTGTGGGACAGCTCCTCTACATAATGCACATCTGAAAAAGTCAGACTTCCATTCTTGACAACTCCTTTCTTTGAAATTCTTCCTCCCACACCTCCAGCAAAAGAAACACTTCCTCCATTGAAATCTTCAACCTCATCTAACAAAGACAGATCTCCGGTCATATGTCGGGTACAACCACTATCAACATACCAGAGATTGTTGACAGATCTTCTCGGCTGTCCCTACACAAACCATAAATCAGTTAGAGTCAGGTACCCAGGTCATGACAGATCTGGGCACTCCCTTGGAGTCAGTGTAATTAACCATCTTGAAAGACATTCCTGCTTTTGATTCGGATTCATTTAAAACTTTAGCATGAATTTTTGGTTTCCAATTTGGTTGTTTTTGGGAGTTCGAGCTACTAGCAGAGTTCTTTGTGGGTGAAACATTCCTTGGAGGAGATGTGGCCTTTTTACCTTTTGTTTTGATGATAGGTGTCCACTCAAGTTTTAATTTGGTATAAACCATTTGTTTTGGTTGAGTGACAACTTTTGGTTGTTCCATAACTGCTTTACCCTTAGGTTTAGCAACCTGATTGACTTTAGGTACTTGTTTCTCAAAAGCTTTTGTTTTCATTTTATTTGGTTTGTTGAAAACTCCTTTAGCTGCATAAGCAGGTTTGGAAGTTTGGCTCACATCTCTCCTTTCATTGACAGGCTTCGTCACTGGGGCCTTTGTGTTTAGAACCTTAGACTGTTGAGTCTTCATTGGTTCAGAACTTTGCTTCCCCTGTGACGATGCTGGCTGTTTTTGATTTCTGTTCTCACCCCTCATCATTTTCTCAAGCATAGTTGTCCGCTTGTTCTGCGGATAATATGGCTCATAGGGTCTGTTCATACAATTAGCAGCAAAATGACCTGGTTGACCACATTGAAAACAGTTCATTTGTCTAGGCCCATTGACGTTGCTACACAAGTATGAGCGTCTTGGGTAAGACGACTTCCATTCCGGTTGATCATCCCATTTGTGTATCACACGTTTTGAATGTTTTTCAGGTTGTGTTATTAAACAAAATTGTTCAGATTTTGATTTATCAGTTCTATTATATGTTGACACAACCTGGGGATACGGAACAAAATCATTGGGCTTAGACTTACGGCCAATCTTTGTGTTAGGAACACGCATTTTAAAGGAACTAACGACTTCATTAGGATTAGAAACACGTTTTAACAAGACAATTTGATTGGACTTGGATGTTTCAAGTTCTGACACAGATGCCAGAACGTCATCCTTAGGTAAACTAAAAACAGAACAACTAGACTCATGACACTCATTGACCCTCAAGCATTCAGCATCCTCCCCAGATACATCTTCAATGCCTACAACATCTGCACATGTAACAAAAACATTAGAAGAACTAACATTATTGCTTAAAGATTCCTGGGAAGAACCTGGTTTAGTTGTGAGGTCAACTACATTGTTCTGACTACCTGTCCTATATAAACCAAGTTTCTCCTGTTCTTTCTCTACTTCTGTCATAGGGGTCACACCAACCATCAAGCTATCTATAGGAGGACCTGCTTCATGATATCCTGATCTAGTTCTATCTACCTGGTCCTCCTCATAGAGCATTCCTATGATATCTCTAGGGATAGGTGGGGGAATTATAACATTTACGGCCACGGACTTGTCAGACTTTTCTGATCCAAAACCTGGTGTGTGTTTTCCTACTTGTCCACAAACAACTGCCTGAGATAGTTCTTTACCTGCCTGAAGCATTCTCTTGTTTCTCAATTGATTCATATCTAACTGAACTTGCATCTCATTAGTCTTATGAGTCAATTCATCTACCTGTTTTCTAAGGTCAGCTATTTCTAACTTGGCATTATCATACAGGATAGATTTCTCAGTTGCTATCTGTTGGTACTTCACTATATCTAGCTTTTGTGCCTTAACCTTTTCCTCATTTTTTACCCATCTACCCTTAAATGAGCTCCTCTCACACTTGACCTCAAACAATTCTATTTGATAATTTTACAGATTTGTCTAAGACCAGGAATAATACGAGCACAAGTGGGATCAGAACATACCTTTAGGTTTTCAGCATCAGCAACGAACGCTTCCTTGTCTTCTATCTGACTCTCCTCAGGCTTTCCTTCATCAGTGACCACAAAGGCATGATTTTCTTCATTATCCTCTTCTGCAGTAGCAATCAAAGCATGTGACAAACTAAGATCCTTCATCTGCGAACTCCAGTCATAACCACCACCTTCCTGAACCACCAGTGCCTTGGCATCACCCTTTCCTTTCACTTCAGCAACCTTCTTTTCTTCAGCTCTTTCCTTCTTGGGCTTCGTGCATTCCCTGGCAAAGTGACCATACTCATCACAGTTATAGCACCTTAGCTTTGACTTGTCAAACCCCATTCTGATTTTATCCTGATCCTTCCAGACGTTCCTTCCCGTTTTGGCCATAAATTTCTTGGCTCTGAGGACAGCCATGGCCATTTTCCAAGAGACATCCAGCATTTCCACGTCCTCAGGATTTATCTGATTAAGATCACCAGCCACCATATCAGAAGGTACAAGATTCCCGGCCACAAGGGCATGATAGCTGTTCATGAAACCCATACCAAGGGCAAAGTTAGGATCATTGACATCTTCAGAGTTGACACCTCCGCTTGAACTACCTTGAGGCTGTGCAACAAATGCACTAGACATAGGAGCTGAGCTTGATCCATTCCCCGTAAACTTTCCTTCATGCTTACTCTCAACTTCTTCTGATAGCAAAGCCTGATTCAACTTTCCAGCCAAACTTAGAGAACTTATGTGGTTCAGCTCTCTCTGCTTATCATCGATCATCTTGGATTTCAGCTTGTTGATTAATTCATCCAAAGTCACTTCACTCAGCCTATTGTTGTCTTTGATGATTGATATATTGGTGTTCCGAGATTTAGGCAGACTGTTCAGCAACTTCAAATTCTTGTCTTCAGTATCTGGCTCTACTCCATAACTTGACATCTCTGCCATCAGTGACACATACCTCTGAACTTGAGCTTCAAACGATTCACCCTGAATATGATTGAACAAGTTAAACTTCTACTTCAACATCTGCTTCCGACTAGCCTTAATATCAGGGTTTCCTTCATAAGCAACAATCAAGGCATTCCACAGTTGCTCGGCTCAAAATCCATTTCAAAAGCTTAGGAAACCTAAAACTAAAGTCCAAAAGTCCAAATTATGAGATTACGATGAAGGACACCTTGATTACGATCGCAAATGCCCAATTACGATCGTAAACACCCGATTCCGATGATAACAGTCGTAAACAGAGATTACGATACCCGATTACGATTCCGATAATCGTAAACCTTCGATTCCGATTGACTCAATCGTAAACACCAATTACGATCAGTTTTGATCGTAAACTCCGATTCCGATCACGCGATTCCGATTGGCACAATCGTAAACACCGATTACGACCAAGCAAAGTCGTAAACACCCAATGTACGAATCGTAAACGCCTAAAAATCCAATCTTGATGTCGTAAACACACAACTGATGAAGATCTTCAACTGCAGAAGTCGTAAACACACTGAAACCCAGAAAAACCGATCGCAATCACGAAGAACAGCAGCAGCAGGAATCGTAAACCCCCAGAAACCTTCAAATCTTCAACCGAACATGAACAAAAACCCAGAAAACTCTTGAATCAATATCGTGAGAGCCTCGAATCTAAGATTCTTGGCTCTGATACCAATTGTAGGTCCGAAATCAAACCAACTACACGATATTTGATCGTAAATGAGTGCGGAATCCTCAAATGCGATTGATTCAAGAGAAAAGTAGATGAAATAGACAAGATCTAATGAAAAGATCGAGTCTTGAATGAAGAATACTACTTGAATGAAGCTGATCGTAAACACACAAGAGAGAGAGAGATCGTAAACAGTAAATTGTGTATAGAAAAGCTTGGAGAAACCGATTACAATGAGGTGGTATTTATACCACCTCATACAAAAGCTTGGCCCAATCATAAACACTAATCTAGCCCAATCATAAACATAAAAATGGCCCACATGGCCTATTAATAAAGCTAGATTAAGCCCAAATACAAAAGCCCAACTAATGTTCATGCCTTACATAATATAGCCCTACACCCCTATGAACCCTATTTTCTGGAAAGTCAAAGGGTTTCATCTCAGGAGTCTATAAAGTCTAAGCCAATGATGGTGCAAACACCTAAGGCAAGGAAGACTGTTGCTCCTAAGGTTAAACCCTCTGATCAACATTGGGGCGCTACCAAAGCTGAAAGAAAATCTATAAATCAAAACAAAAGCTTTCCAAGTTACAAAAATTTTCAAAAACAGGTGAAGAAACCAGTTTTAAAACAACCAAAGCTTGCAAAACCCAAGGTAACTAGAACTGTTTTGAAAAATGATTCTAAAATGCAGAAGGTTGAAATACCTAAAGTCACAACTCAAAAGGTGACTAAAACAAAAACTGTTTTGAAAAGTGAATCTAAAACGAAGAAGGTTGAAATACCTAAGGTCACAACTCCAAAGGTGACTAAAACAAATGTTAAATCACCTGGAACTTGGAAACTAAAGGCTAATGCAGCTACAAACGAATCATCCCAACTTCCTGATTTTTCAAAAGGAATGTTTTTAAAAGAAATTTCATTCATTGATTCCTCAGGAGTACCCAGAAAAACAATGGCCTGGGTACTATTAGCTAACTAATCTCTCACTCTGTGCAGGAACGATCAAGGAGGATTATCACTAACGTTTTTATTACTAATTTGTTTGTTGATAAGTGATTGTTCCAGGCACAGTTTAGGAGACGTATCTTCATGTCATGTCAAGTAATCTATAAATGGAAGGTATGTTTCCTTGAGAGGTAAAAGGTCAAATTCAGCATGAAAGGTATTGTTCTTAACTTGGTTGTCTGTTTGATGAAGCGGCAAAGGGTGTTTTGAGTCAAACCAAATTTCCTAAAATTTTCACTTGGTGATTGATTGTTGAAGTGTTTGACTTCTAATGCAATTAAGTGTGCATGTCATGAAACCTAATTTTCTAAAATTTTCAAATCAATACTTTGAAAGTTAGCTTGGCCAGATATTTTCAAAATTTTGTGTTTTGTTCTTTTAAGTGTGTTTGTGTGATTTATTTTTTATTTAAAAAAAAAGAATTTGAAAAATGATGTTCACAAGATTGTGACATTAAAAATCAAAAAGCAAGGGGAAGAAATATAAAGATGAAGAAAAAGTTGACCACTCAAAAATAGTGTGCTTTTCAATTTTTAATTGTTTGTGTCTTGTTTTTGAGAAGTTTAGGGGAAGTAAAATGAATGTTTGGGTTGGAGATGGCTGACACGCGTAAGGCGGAAGTGAAAGGCAAGCTCCACGGTGATATGCTCGGTAGGCTCGACCTAAACTTATGACCTCCAATGAAAGTGCAATGAACTTAAAAGATATATATGTTTAGTTTCCCATCTTAGTTTGCACGGTTGAAAAAACTGAGTCCCAGCAAAAACGGGTTGAGAGTGGTAATTATACCTAGTATTCACTCTCTCACACGCCATGTTTCTGCTATTATGACTACACCACATAATAAATAAAAAAAAGAAAAGAAAATGAAAATAATCATTCAGTTCGGTCTTCTTTGCGTGCTTATGCGGCCGACCTGATCACCAACTGATGGTTAATGAAAATAAGTGGTAGTCATAGCCGTGGTGCATGGTTCCTCAAGCTGGGGGTTTGTGAATCCTCAATAAACTCTGAGGTTGGGTAGGTTTTGTTGTGTACGCTTGGGTGTGGGGACAATTAAACATGATGGTAATATTGTACTATATTAAACATGACGCATTCGGTTGGGATTAAACGGGTTTGAGTTTAAAGGGGACAAACATACCGGCAATCACCTGGACTTGTTGAGTAACTGAAGCTGAAAAGGGCTCCTCAGTCAGATTCATACGGTTTGATCCCTTGTAAACTTTCTCATGTTTGATATTGGTAAGTATTTGTTTATTTTTATCTTTCGTGTGTGTGTCGTTAAGTTCTTTTTGGTGTGTTTTCGTCTTGGCCAGGTTGATTTGAGAAGTCAAAAGGTGTTTTTCATGGGTTTTAATGCATGACAATATACCCCCGACAGATCTTGCCAATTTTTTAGGGGGAAGGAGTATGGGATAATAAGTATTATCCAAAGGGAACTCGAGGATGATACTTATTATCTAATGGAAAAGACTTCCTCCGTCAGATCTTGACAAATTTTTAGGGGAAGGAGTATGGGATAATAAGTATTATCCGAAGGGAACTCGAGGATGATACTTATTATCTAATGGAAAAGACTTCCTCCGTCAGATCTTGACAAATTTTTAGGGGAAGGAGGGAGGATAATAAGTATTATCCGAAAAGACTTCCATAATACATAGTATCCGAAGGGAAATCGAGGATAATATGCATTATCTCAGCGGAAGTCCTTAGCTGAGGGGAAGTTATCAGCTAAGGGGAAGTATTTAGAGGTCTTGGGTTCAGGGGAAGTTTTATAGAAAACCCGTAATCTATATTAGGGTTTTTTGGTTAAAATAATGTTAATTTGAATCAACTGAACAGATGATAAATACCTTCTAACCCAAAGACCAGTCATCAAATGTCTGGTGGAGTATATTTTTTCAAATGTGTGTCAGATAGGTTGATGAGAGAAAGATGCTGCTGCTGCTCAAAGTTAAAGAACCAGCCGGACAAGACTTCCATCTGGAAAATCAACTATTCAGGGGAAGTTGTTGGTGTCTTTACAAGTTTCCAAAAGCTTCAAAAGTTTTTCAAAGAAAATGCTCACAAGTTTAGGGGAAGCTGAAGATTTCAAGTCAATCTTTGATGAAGAAAATGATGCAGAGAGCAGTCAGAGATCATGAAGAACCAAGATCAACAACCAAGTTCTTCAAAGTTAGAGGTGTTCAAACTTTTTACCCTCTAATTTTTGGAGATTCAAGACAGTTACCGAAGATTCAGCAAGAACCAGTTCCTTCAAGAGAAGCAAGTCAATGAGAATCCTCCATCTCATTAACTTGTTCATTTCAAGAAGTTCAAGCTGATGCTGATCAAGAGGAAGTCCCTAGTGCCCGTTATGAAACCCAATGAAGATTTTTGCGGAAAGAATCTTCATCAGCATCTATGCCAGCCAGTCAAGAAGAAGAATTTCAGAGATTGAAGACATTTAATATCACAAGCCTAGGGGAAGATTGTTGAGGCTAGATTATGAGGCTTGTAATATTAAATATGTTGGGCTGGACTTAGAGGGTTTATTTAGATTAGTAGACTAGTTTGGTTAGGTTTACTATTGGGCTTGGGGTTTACCATTGGGTTTACTATTAGGGTTTAAGGTCCATTAGGGATCCTATATAAACCCCATGTGGTTCTCCATTGTAGTTGTTGCTGGTTTACGACTAGAAAGAGGAGCCTCCTTGAGTTTACGATCGTAATCATAAACTAAAGCGAGAGATCAGTTTACGATTTACTATTTTGTACCCGACAAGTTCATCTTGTGTGCAAAGTTCAAGTTTTTACGTTTAATCATCTTATTCTTCGCGTTTCTTCTCTTCCCTATCTTGAATCAATCATAAATGAGGATTCCGCACTCGTTTGTGATTAAAATATCGTGATTAGTTATTGACTCAGGACCTACAACTGTCACTCCTAAGGTTAAACCCTCTGATCAACATTGGGGTGCTGCTAAAGCACAAAGAAAGTTTTTAAATCAAAACAACAACTTTCCATATTATAAAAAATTTCAAAAACAGGTGAAGAAACCAATTTCAAAACAACAAAAGTTTGAAAAACCTAAAGTTACCCCGCCCAAGGTAACTAAAACTGTTTTGAAAAATGAACCAAAACTGAAAAAGGTTGAAATACCTAAAGTCACAACACCAAAAATGACTAAAACAACTGTTAAATCACCTCAGACTTAGAAACCAAAGACCATGGCAGCAACACCACAAGTCCCTGATTTCTCAAAGGGCATGTGTTTAAAAGAAGTATAATTTATTGACTCCTCGGGAGTACCCAGAACCACAATGGCCTGGGTACCATTGGCTAACTGATCTCTCACTGTGTGCAGGAACAGTCAAGGAGGACTATCACTAACATTTTCTTTGTTTATTGATAAGTGATTGTTCCAGGCACAGGATAGGAAACATCGCTTCACTTCATGTCGTGCAATATTGTATAACAGAGGGTATGTTTTCTTGAGAGGTAAAATGATTAAATCAGCAAAAGGTACTGTTAACTTGGTTATTTTGAGTTTTGAAACAATGAGGTATGCATTCCACAAAACCCAAGTCTCGAAATTTTTTAGCTAAATACTTTGAAGGTTAGCTTGGCCAGATCTCTTTTATTTTATATGTTTTGTTTTAGTTGTGTGTCAGTGTGTTTATTAAAAAAATGAAAAATAGAAAAAAATAAAAAAAATAAAAAAAAGTAAAAAAAATGAAAAAATAGAGTGATTAAAAATCAAAAAGCAGGGGAAGAATAAGAGACCCCTAAAAGTTGTGGCTTTTTAATTTTTAATGCGTTTTGTGTTTGTTTTGAGAAGGTGGGAAGTGAAATAAACTTCCGTTCTAAGAATGGCTGACACGCGTATGGCAGATGTGAAAGACATGATCCATGGTGATATGTTGGTAGGCTCAGCTCTTAAATCTGAAAAGGTATGCGTTACACACTTAAAGATAATGTATGGCAGTCCATTGGGTAACAACACTTAGGTTAATTGCCTTACTATTTGACTGCATGTTCAAGTTCCCGATACACACGCCCGATTCTGAGTTCTTTGACATCATGCTAAAAAATCCCATCCCCTCTGCTTTGTGAGAGCAATGACCTGGGGATGTTGTACGTGAGTCAGGCCTCCTCTATTTTGCGGTAGCAAAGACCTGGAGTTCCTTGATTCACGTACCTTTTAAACCACATTGTACAATATTATTAAACTTAAAAGATGCCAATGTGCACAACTAAAAGAGACCCTCAAGAGTCCAAAACCCTCAGCCTTTGTCACTGATGAGAGCATTACTAAAAGTGTTTCAAAAATTCAGTTGACTTGTATAGTATCCCCAAAATCCCCATCATCTATTCTTTCATTTCTCAACCCAGTCTGGAGCATGATGTTAGGCTTAAGGAAATGTGTCGTGAAAATATGTGGTAGGGGATTTATATGCTTGATAGTGTACGATAAAATGTACCTAGGATTTGTTGAAGCTCACTTTCTATTCATAATTAATGCACAATAAAGATAATAAAAGTGACAAACAGTTTGACTAAGAAAAGGTTTTGAGTTTAAAGTGGACCAGAATATTGGCAATCACCTGGACGTGTTCAAGTAACAGAAGCTGAAAAGGGTTCCTCGGTTAAAATCATACGGTTTGATCCCTTAGAAACCTTCTCATGTTTGAATTGTTTTTTATCTGTTTAATTATTAATTGTTCTTGTGTGAGTCTTTAAGTTTTCTTTTTGTTTTGGGCCAGATTAATTTGTGAAGTTTAAATGAGTTTGTGTGGGTTTTGTGCATGACTGTATGCCCCCCCCCCCCCCCCGAATATACCCAATTTTTAGGGGGAGAAGGAGGGATAATAGGGAGATAAGCATTATCTCACTGAAAGTCATTATATCAGGGGGAGATAATATGCATTATCTCAGGGGTCCCGAGGGGAGAAGAGATAATATGTATTATCTCAGGGGAAGTTAAATAAGGTCTTGGGTTAAGGGGAAGTTTTATAGAAAACCCGTAATCACGAATAGGGTTTTTGGTTAAAATAATGTTATTCACCTACTAACCCAGATACCAGTCATCATATGTCTGGTGGTTTGTATTTTTTTAAATATGTCAGACATGTTGATGATTGAAAGTGAAAAACTAATGATTATGATGATGAAAAGTGTTGTTGCTGAAGAATTTTGATAATTGGTTTTATGATCCAACAACTCATGAGGTGGTGGTGGTCTGCAAGAACATGCGAGAATTTCGCTTCTATGATCCGGTTGATTTGCTGAGGTTTGGAGAGCGCAATATCAAACTCCTAGCCACCTAACCTATAGCCGGACAAGACTTTCCTACCTGGAAAAGCAACTGCATAGGGAAGTTGTTGGTTCTTTTCAAGCTACTCAAAGTTTCTAAAGGAAGATGTTCATAGTTTGAGGGGAAGCTGAAGAATTCAAGATATTGTTGAAGATCTTGCAGCATGGAGAAGAATAACCAAGTTTGCCAAAGTAGAGGTTTTCAAAAACTTTATCTTCTAAAGAAATGCAAAGTCAAGATAGTTACCGAAGATTCAGCAAGAACCGGAGTTCGTTCAATAGAAGAAAGTGTATAGGAATCCTCCTCTCATTACTTGTTCATTTCAAAAAAGTTCAAGCTGATGCTGATTGAGAGAGAATCTCAAGATTCTCTTGTGAAGCCCAATGAAGATTGTCAAAGAAAGAATCTTCATCAACACCTATACCAGCAAAGTCAAGAATAAGGGTTACAAACGATTGAAGACATTTAATATCACAAGCCTAGGGAAAGATTGTAAGGTTATTATTTAGAGGCTTGTAATATAAAATATAGGTGGGTTGGGCTAAGTGGGTTTACTACAATTTGTTAGTTTAATTGTAGGTTTTGGGCTTGGGCTTGGAAAGCCTTGTAGGCTAATGTGTGTAGTATATAAACACACTTAAGCCACATTTGTAAGGGTTGGCCATTTGGGAGGAGCTTAGAAATCGTAAACCAGAGAGAGAAGAGAATCGAAATTCTCTTGTATTGTACCAGACGATCACAGAGTTGATCGTGTGCAAACATTTCAGGTTAATCATTCTTTATTTCAGTGTGTATTTCGTCTTCTCCATCTCTAATCTTGAATCATCTCTAGTAATTGGATTCCGCACTCTTACTAGAGATTAGATATCGTGTTAGGACCGAATTCGGGACTTACGGATCAACATCTTCACTTTTTTCACATGCAGCTGTTTTTTGTTCTTGAGTTACGCTTCAAGTTTTTTGATGTGCTCTTTTACGCTGTGTTCCCGAGTTCATTTAACGAGGGAAAGGAAAGGAAAGGAAAGGGAAATAAGTTTAAAAATTTTGTGTTCCCGAGTTTCACTAAGGAGGGAAAGGGAAGGAAACAAAAAAAGTTGTGTTCCCGAGTTTCATTAAAGGAGAGAAGGGGGGAGAAGGGGAGGGAAGGGGAGGGAAAGTTAGTTCATTTTCTATTGTTTTTCTTTCCTTCCAAATTGGAAGGATTTGGAAGGAAGGAATCACTCCCCTTCTCTTCCATTCTCTTCCTTTCCTTTCTCTTCATTTCCTTTCTCTTCTCTTCTTTTCCCTCTTTAAGTAAACTCGGGAACACAGCGTTAATCTCCATTTTGGAGCATCATGCTGCCAATATTTACGGGAATTCTCTCCATAACCCATACCTTTTATGAATCCACCCTTTCCTTGCTAAGGACCATTGTCAGGGCATCCGTTCCCGGTTCTGCAGTTAAGGATCCCGCTTTTATTTGTGTTTCTTTCTCGGCCTGCAGTAATTAATATTTAGTTAATGTAGTGAGGTGCTGTTAATTTTTAACATGTAAATAGTTATGTATAGCAATTAAACATACTATTTGCTCTGCTAGGCTCTTCATCACAGGCGTCTTGTATCCCCCCTCTTTGTTTACCCTTGCTTTCCTCCACATAAGAGCTCGATCGAGGTCCTCATCAGCTTCAATCTCTTTGTTTTGTACCTTGTATTATAATAATATATATATGACTTGAAACATACATTGCAAGTTCTTAACCATGACTGGCCGGATGTAACATTCTTAATTAGCTTATTACCATTTTTGTCTGAGAAAGGCATATCCTCCCCGGCCCATGGTAGGATCATAAATATAATGTGCTCGAACCTGTTTTGCACTGGTTGACACAACCTTTCCAACAGAACGGTATGATATATAATTATAATCTCCATTAATTATAACATGCACTTAGCTAATTAATTAATGAAAGATGCAGTTTGAATTGAATAAAAACCTGGAATTCTTCAGATTTTGTATATGTATAAATCTGTCCCAATCTTCTTTTTCCACAATACCGAAATACGGCTTTGGAACTTTCGCAAGCACCTTTGGTTTCGCCAGGTTGGGTAGAATGTATTTTTCACACAATTTTCTTCCGAAACCCCTTAGCAACCCACCAAGCATTACCATAATAGTATTATTTCGACAGTTATCAACCTCAAAATATTGCTAAAAAATTAACATAGATTTTTTAGTCACATGACTTAATGTGAGAAAATGTTTAATATGTTTAATAATCTGAATCAGAGCCCACATCGTCTTCTTGCTGTCTGTTGGCACCTTCTTACAATCAGGATACTTCACTCCAACCTCTGCCCTTACAATATCTCCTTTAAAACTTGAAAACTTCGGTCTATGCTCCCTGATAACCCTTCCAGCATTGTCAAATGTTAGTGGCCATTTTTTACCACCATTGTTACTAAATTTGGCACACCACATTACCAACCGCAACAACCCCTCATGCAATTTGTAGTTTGGGAAGCAGAGGTTGTGGGTTCCTCATTCTCATTCTCAGTATGAACCTCATCCTCGACTTGGGTTCATCGTTTATCATTTCCTCTTCTTGTGATTCCTCATTACGTTCCCCTTCACTGTCAGAGGTTGTGGCTTCTGAATATTCATTATATTGATCCTCTTCATGTCCCTTGAATAATCATGAATGTCCTTCAATTTTCACCATCACGCTCCATTGTAAATGAGATGAATCCTGAAATGAAATAAATGCAATGGAATATTTGAGATGAAAAAAATGATCTACTGAAAATGACAGTGAAATTAATACTGACTGAAATTTGGTAGTGATCTCCTGAAGATTTTAGAGGGAAGAAGAGAGTGATGAATCCTGTAGAGGGAAGAAGAGAGTGATGAATCGTTTTGGTGATAAAATTTTGGTGAGAGGGAATAGGAACTGATCAATGAATTTTGGGGATACTTGAAAAATGGTGGGAAGTAATTTAGGGATTAATATGATCGATCCTGGTGAAAGCACCTCACCTAATAAGGACGTGACAACATTTATCGGATTTAATATAAACTCAGTTAATTCCAAACATAAATATAATAGTATTTTAAACATAACTTTAAAATGATCTTTAAGTGTAAAATGGAATATTAAGCAATAAATTTAATTTGTATCTCTTGATCAAATGGTTGTGATTAATTTCTTTTTCCCTTTTTTTTCCTTGTCTTATTATTCAGAATATTTCACATGTGAACACATATGAAAAAGAGCTATATATTTCACATAACCTCACCCTATATAGTCTACATATATATATATATATATGTATATATATATATATCTTTTAATGTGTTGTAATATATACATTATCATATACACCTTATTGGGACACATTGGTCCCAACTGACCCTCGTTGCCCCTAAACACACCTTATTGTTCCTATGCACAACTTATTGGTTATATATACACCTTATTGGGACTCATTGGTCCCAACTGACCCTCATTACCCCTAAACACACCTTAGTGGGCCATAATTGGTCCTAAACCCAACTTATTGGTCTTAAAAACAACTTATTTGTTATATACACACCTTATTGGTACTCATTGGTCCCAACTAACTCTCGTTGCCCCTAAACACACCTTATTGGGCCATCATTGGTCCTAAACACAACTTATTGGCCATCATTGGTCATAAACACAACTAACTGTTTATATACACACCTTATTGGTCCATCATTGATCCTAAACATAACATATTGGCCATCATTGGTCCTAAACACAACTTATTGGTTATATACACACCTTATTAGGACTCATTGGTCCCAACTGACCCTTATTGCCCCTAAACACACCTTTTTGGTCCAATTGGTTATAGACACACCTTATTGGGCCATCATTGGTCCTGAACAAAACTTATTGGTTATATACACACCTTATTGGGCCATCATTGGTCCTAAACACAACTTATTGGTTATATACACACCTTATTGGGACTCATTGGTCCCAACTAACCCTTGTTGCCCCTAAACACACCTTTTTGGTCATATTGGTTAAATACACACCTTATTGGGCCATCATTGGTCCTAAACACAACTTATTGACCATCATTGGTCCTAAACACAACATATTGGTTATATACACACCTTATTGGGCTATAATTGGTCCTAAACACAACTTATTGGTTATATACACACCTTATTGGGACTCATTGGTCCCAACTGACCATTGTTACCCCTAAACACACCTTTTTGTTCCTATTAGTTATATACACACCTTATTGGGCCATCATTGGTCCTAAACACAACGTATTGGCCATCATTGGTCCTAAACACAACTTATTGGCCATCATTGGTCCTAAACATAACTTATTGGTTATATACACACCTCATTGGGCCATCATTGGTCCTAAACACAACTTACTGGTTATATACACACCTTATTAGGACTCATTGGTCCCAACTGACCCTTGTTTCCCCTAAACACACATTTTTGGTTCTATTGGTAATTATATACACAATTAGGCCATCATTGGTCCTAAACACAACTTATTCGCCATCATTGGTCCTAAACACAACTTATTGGTTATATACGCACCTTATTAGGCTATCATTGGTCGAAAATACAATTATTGGCCATCATTGGTCCTAAACACAACTTATTGGTTATATACACACCTTATTGGGACTCATTGGTCCCAACTGACCCTTGTTGCCCCTAAACACACATTTTTGGTCTTATGCACAACTTATTGGTTATATATACACCTTATTAGGACTTATTGGTCCCAACTGACCCTCATTGCCCCTAAACACACCTTATCGGGCCATAATTGGTCCTAAACACAACTTATTGATCAAATAATCAAATGATTGGTATAAAGAAAAGAAACGTACTAAGTAAGGGAGGGTTTGTCGGCAACACATAGTCCATATACTTTACGTCCAACCAAGCTCGGTACAACCCCAGTTCTTCCTGTTGGGTCTATTCTTTTGCCATTTTGGAAGAATATAAATTGGATGGGGAGAACGTAGAGTGTGTGAAAGTGGTGGTCTAATTTAATGGTTAATTGATTAACTTGTTTATATAGCATGGTTGAAGGTTTTGAAATTTAAAAACAAACAACGGAAAAGTGAAATTAGTCGTTACTAGTTACATCACCTATTTGGTTTTTAAAATTTCAAAAATAAACGGTAAAAAAGTAACACAATAAGCACTTCTATCACCTGAGCAGCACCCTGAGTTAGAAGCTACTTTTCATTATAATTTATTTAAATATGATTCTAACTGGGCCCGCTAAATTCTAAAAGAGGCGGGATAAATTAATG
The DNA here is from genome assembly GCA_039602395.1 of Deinandra increscens subsp. villosa. NCBI lineage: Eukaryota > Viridiplantae > Streptophyta > Magnoliopsida > Asterales > Asteraceae > Deinandra > Deinandra increscens. Next base: position 80,396,783 of record JBCNJP010000007.1, on the reverse strand, counting down.
ACGGAATTCAATTAAAAATTTCACATATCACTATCGATTTCCCCAATTCCCCGCTCCCCATTTATCCATTGCTCATTAATCGACAGAATTTTCCCTCCGCCATATTACTTCTCCAATAAACAGGTTCACAATAAAGATTATTGAAAAGGGTTTTCAGTATTAGCAAAACAATTGTTTTTAATAATCTTTATTGTTGTATCTGTTAGCAAAACAAACGTGAATAAGTCTTGGATGGTAACCAGTAGAACCACAAAATCATTGACTGATGGAGTTAAATCATTCTTAAAGTTTACAGTTACAAATTTGAAAAAGATGGAAATTCCATGTCCCTGTGTTAAATGTCTAAACCATTAGTCTTATCCTGTTGATGATGTAGATTATCATTTATTTTCTAAGGGATTCGATCTGACTTATATAAGGTGGACTAAACACGGAGAGAAACACGAGCCCGCATGAGATGAGCTTCACACAGAATCATTTTTCGATTCCGGAATGCCATTCGATGCATCATAAACAATAGAAATGGTCAGAGCTACTGAAAATTTCACTGAGGACCATGAGGAATTTCAAGAACGACTCATGGATGCTGAGAAGCCCCTGTATGAAGGAATTCGTACCGTCACAAAGTTATCTGCCTTGGTTCAACTACTGAACTTGAAGACTAAGCATGGAGCATCAGATTAGTTTTTTAATGAACTTTTAGCTTTGCTGAAACGGATGCTACCTGAAGGTAATGAAATTATGAAAAATACATATGAGGCCAAGAAGATTGTGAAGTCAAACGGATGCTACCTAAATGCATTATGCATCCTTTCTCAGCCAAGCAGTGTTATGCTGGTCACAGAAGATACCTACCACATACGCATGCCTTCCGAAAGCAAACAAAGGCCTTCGATGGTAAACAAGAGTTGAAAGATGCTGCAGTTCCTATGACTAGGGAACAGATACACAACGAAGTTCAAAATATCAGGAACAAATGGGGAAAGGGATTAAGGTGTACTGATTCAGAAATCCCAGAGACCTCAATTGTAAGAGGGGGGAAGGTTGATAAGAGAAAAAGAAAGAACAAAGAGAAGCCACCATATTGGAAGAAATTCAGTATATGGTTTCAAAGACGTAGATATTGGAGGCATAATAGTGTCCAACATTGCATTGATTTCATGCATATTGAAAAGAATATGGCTGAGAGTCTTGTTGGAACTCTGGTCAACCTTCCAGGAAAGACAAAGGATGGACTGAATGCTAGAAAAGATCTAAACTTTTTGTAGTTAAGACCAGAGTTGCAGCCTAAACAGAACAAGAACAATATAGTACTTCCTGCAACATGTTACACGTTACAAAAAGATGAAAAGGAAAAGTTTTGTGACACGTTGTATAACTTGAAGGTTCCACAAGGCTATTGTTCTAACTTTTCTAGTTTGGTTAGTCTAAAGGACAAGAAACTTGTGGGGGCTCAAGTCAGATGACTATCATATGCTGATGCAAGAGTTTCTGCCAATTGCAATTCGGCCAGTCATGCCTGAACCGACAAGATATGCTATTATCAAGCTCTGTTTTTTTTTTCAAATCAATATGCAGCAAAGAGATCAACGTCGAAGAACTAGATAAATTGAAAGCAGATCTTTGTGTCACACTATGCTTGCTTAAGAAATATTTCCCGCCATTATTATTTGATGTTATGCTTCAATTGACGGTTTACCTTACTAGGGAGGTAAACTTATGTGGCCCAATATGCTGTTGATGGATATATCCATTTAAATGATGTATGAAGGTAATTAAGGGCCACGTGAGAAACAAAACTTATCCAGAAGGGTGCATTGCTGAGGAGAACATTGTAAATGAAACGATTGAGTTTCTCAGCGAATACCAAAAATAAACATCACAACTATTGGTGTTCCAACTAAAAAGCATAGCAGTGCGGATGGAAGTCCTCGGTCAGCTGGTAGATTAGTTGAAGTATCTCCAGAGCTCCTATCGAAAGCGCATTTATATGTGTTGCTAAATACGCCTGAAATTGAGCATTATATCGAGTGAGTAATTTAGATTATTAACCTTTATTATCTGTTTAATTAATTATAAACTTTTATAGATAACTTCAATTCATGTAATTGCAGAGAACACATGAAATTTTTCGAAAAGGAACATCCTGGTAGTAGACTAAATGAGTTGACTAAGAAGCAGAGCACAACATTTGGTAAATGATTACACAACAAGGTCAGCTAAATTTGCTTATTGTTTTAATTCCGGATGAACTGTAACTTTCCTGAAAAGCTGATTTGAGTTGTCCGGAACAACTCTATTTTCTATGTGGGTGAACTATAACCTTCCTAGTGAACTGAAACTACTTTCTTATTGTTTTAATTCCGGATGAACTGTAACTCTCCTGAACAACTGACCTGAATTGTCCGGAACAACTCTATTCTCTATCCAGATGAACTATAATCTTCCTGGTGAAATGAAACTATTTTCTTATACTTTCAATTCTGTATGAACTGTAACTTTCCAGATCAACTGACCTAAGTTGTCCTGAACAAATCTAATTTCTATCCGGATGAACTATAACCTTCCTGGTGAACTGAAACTATTTTCTTATTGTTTTAATTCCGGATGAACTCTAACTTTCCTGAAAAACTGACTTGACTTGTCCGGAACAAATTTATTTTATTTTTTGAAGAATTATAACCTCCTATTCCTAATGAACTCTCCTGATGAACCTACTATGAATTTCAGGTTGATAAGGAGATGGAGGAGTCCCCAGAAACTATATCAGAGACCGTTAGGTGGATTTCACATGGTCCACACAGAAGCGTGAGGAAATATGAACTATATGACATCAATGGCTATTCATTTCGTACAAAATCTTGAGACGGTAGGGTTTACCAGAACAACGGGGTTGGTGTAGAAGTAAATGACATGCACATCTCTAATGAGGTATTAACCTATGAACAAAAACCTTACTATGGGGTTTTAAAAGAGATATGGCTACTAGAATACCATATTAAAAGCATCCTTCTATTTATATGCGACTGGGTTGAGAATACACATGGGGTAAAAAAAGATAGTCTTGGTTACACTTTGGTCAACCTTAAAAGACTAGGTCACAAGGAGGACCCGTTCATTTTTGTGTCACACGCACGACAGTTGTTTTACGTCAAAGACCAGCTCGATAAAAAACTGCATATTGTCTTTATGACACACCTCCTAGAAATTACAGAGATTATTATGAAGACGATGCCAATGAAGAATTTAGTACAGTAGTTTTTCCTCACAACGATAATGTATTGCCACCCGTAGATAGACGTGACAATGTTTACCATAGAGCTGACTGTACTGGAATGATATTACATAAAACCAATTAATTGATCATTGTAATGTTTTTGAATTTTAGCAAATTACAGTCTCAACAATATTGGGTTTTTTTTTCTTTAGATACATGTGACAATGTTTACCATAGAGCTGGGTGTACTGGAATGATATTACATAAAACCAATTAATTGATCATTGTAATGTTTTTGAATTTTAGCAAATTACAGTCTCAACAATATTTGGTTTTTTTTTCTTTATGTATTCTTGAGTCAAGTGTTTCCTTTTTTTGATTGTGCCTGAAAAACTGACCTGACTTAATCTTTAGTCAAGTGTTTCCTTTTTTTGATTGTGCCTGCAGGTCTCCTCTCTTTGACCAAACCAGAGTCAATAAAAGTCAAAAATAAACAAACAAAATAAACTGCTGCTTTAACAAACACAATTACATATATAATCCAAAGGGTATGATTCCATTAATACATTGATCTATAAAATTACAACTGAAAAACTACTAACTTAAAAGGGAGAAGAAGCGGCTGAAGACAAATCCCTCTTTGCTTTCTCACATGGTACACCAAAGAGATTGTCTGAATCATCATAACGGCTACTTGCTGCTGATCAAGTGAAAAGAGAGAACAAGTCCATTTTTACTTTCTCACATGCACTTGCTTCAGATCAAAAGGGGGAAGAAGCTGCTATAGAAAAATCAGGTTCATGGGGCCAAAAGGGAAAGAAGCACCTGAAGAATACAAGTGCTTCAAACCTCATCATGTGCCCTTACTGCTGACTGTTATAAAATTATACAATAACTTAAAATCTACTCTCCGTAAAGCATTTATATGAACCATTAGAGACTCCTCGTCTCCATGGTTTCCACAATAACTTAAAATCTGTTCCCAGGAGATATAGATCTTTCCCTGCATAACAAAAAATTACCAAATCTGAGACGCAAATTTCAATCGAATTTCAGTGGTGAGATGATAACTTACCGTTTTCCACATATGGATGACGCGAATTCCATATTTTTTGCCGGCGATGATGGACGAAAAACAAAGAGAGAGAGAAACTGGGAGAAAAGGCGCATGGTGGAGATGATGATGATGATAATGAAAACTGATAGAGAGATAAGTATATATCGATACTCGAGGGGCGTGGTAGATGGAGATTTGAACGATAAAGTAAACGAAAAAGTAATGATTACAAGCGTCGTAGACTGCTGGTCTTCTTTTAGCCACCGAAAATTAATATACCGTGACCATTTGTCATAATTTGTCACGCAAACAATGTTTAATATGATTGGCCATATCACAAGATACATCAATTAACTAATAATCCGGATCACTACAATCTTCGGATATGTATCCTGAACTTGCATCGTATTCATCATCATCACGTCCTTCTTCAGATATGTTTGCAGGATCTTGAACCCAATCGGCCACCGTATCCTTCACCTTTTATTAAATGTCATTCCCGGAATCATTCCCATCTTTGTTAATCAGGGGAATTTCACTAAATTTTTTGAGAAAGTTCATATCATGAGATCCCACAATTTTAATCACAGAAAAATTTTACTCTTTTCTGTGTTCATGTATTTACTTCAATCTGGTTAGTAGAACTTAAATACTCCCAAGATTGGACAATTTCATCTTCTTCATCTTCATCTTCTTCATCGTCTTCATCTTCTTCGGATAAAAATTCATTGAATTTTGTATCAAGGACACAGAATAATTTCGTTGCCTCAACAGAGTAGGTAAAACAATCAGGAATCTTCTGCGCATGGAGTTGCCTCAGGATGTTCTCATCGTTGTTTTTAATAGCAGATTTGTGGGACTTGAAGGATCTTCTTCTCCTGTTATTGTAAACCAAAAAAAATACGATTATTCTTCACATACCAGTAATTAAGGGAGCGTTGATTATCGTCCATTTGATACCAGAATTTGTGTAAACGAATTGGTGTAGAGAATTTGAGATCATGAAAGGGATGGCGGTAAAAGAAAAATAACAATGATGATGATATATAGGGTAGCAGATTTGAATAGGCTCGAATTGGTGTAAACAAAAAAAGCGCGTTGATTTTAGAGGGAAACATATCGTCTCTTTTCGCCATACGTTTAATATTTTACCGTGACCATAAAATAGATTTTTGTCACTCACAGCCTACCATATAGTCACGGTTAATATGTGTGGCCATAGGTAATAGATTTTTGTCACTCACAACCTACTATTTAGTCACATAACCTAATAACAGTGGCCATATGTACTAGCTTTTAGCCACATAACTAAGTAAAAAAGCGAGGCCATTGCTCACATTTAGACACGCATAATATATACTTAATAGTCTTGTCTTTTTTTAATTTACTAAGTAATAAATCTACGCTTCTGTCACACAACATGATTTAAGTGTGGCCATACATTCCTTTTTGGCCACACGAATAAAAAATCATAAAAATTCCGTGGCCGTTTGGTGTATTTCGCCACTCTATTTTAAGTGTGACAAATAAGTGCCACATGTTTTTGTAAAACAGTGACTAAAGGCACTGCACCTGATTGTTGTTGTCACATAAACAAAAATATACGTGACTAAAAGGGTGCAAAGGCTATATATTTGACCACGGGTACAAAATATGTGTGGCTAAAACTAGTGTTTCTTACCTTTGGCCACGTTTTTTTCAAAACAGTGGCTAGGTGTTTTTGAAAAAACCGTAGCTAAAGCAACTTTTTGACGTAGTGTTGCTAATCATAATAAAATTAAAAAAGAAAAACTATATATAGATAATACTGTAGCGGTATAACGATTCACGCAAAGAAAGTTTAGTATACACAACAAGTTATATCAAACCAATTTAGTTTGACTTAAAACTAACCAATCTATAACTTAACGTTATTGATTTCATCAAATAAGTAAGAAATGCATTTGAAAAAACTCTAGTCTCTTGGAATTTTAAAATCAATTCGCCTGGAATCATTTGCCTTCTATGAATTGTATATGAGCCTTTTGGAACATTGTCTAGAAATGATGCAACGCAACTTATAATATTCATTGTTGATTGCAGACTTGCATAAAAGAATTCTGTTCAAAATATTTCAAAGTAAAACTTATAATTGCTGTCATATGAAGTATATAATAAGAAATTGTCAGTAAGAGGTTTCAGTTTGTAAACTGTGTTATCTATTTTTCTGATTATGTTTATAGAGATGGTGTTTATAAAAAGTAAAATAATAAAAACAGGTTTCATGCAAGTTTCTCATATATAGCAAAGGATCCGAAAACATTAATAATCATGTTTGTTTGAAGTACAAATGAAACAACTTGTAACATATGTAAGAAAAAAAGTGCTTATATCACTATAAATGTAGAAATAACTTTAACATTTTACGTACGTAACATTTTGTATCTAGCATAACTTCTAATAGATTAATTTAAATTACATATGAAATTTACGAATGCATATTTAACATATTGATTTACATATGTAACAATAAAAGTAACATTTGAAAATACATATGTAACATATTGATTTACATATGTAACAATAAAATATAACATTGTAATCATTTACATATGAGATTTACAAATACATATAAAACATATTGATTTACATATGTAACAATAAAATATGTAACATTTGAAAATACATATGTAACATATTGATTTACATATGTAACAATAAAATATAACAATGTAATCATTGCAATGATTTTTTTGTTAAATAAGCTTTAACTAATTTAAGTTGAACACATACATACAATGAAGAACATAAAGTCTACCAAAATATAGTAATACGCGTACATAAAGTATACCATCCAGTTTAATACAAGCATATCATAAAAGACAACCCTTAACTTTCTCCTTCAACAAATTAACCTCTGACAACATAATAGCAGCAACATATTTCTTTCTTAATTTTCTAAACTAGCCTTTCTTGCTTATAGCATTGCTACTTAACTCATACCCCATGAATCTCTCCATGTGTTGTATCAGAAAGATTTTATTTTCCATAGCGTTGGAGGTTGTAGCTCATGTAACATTGTGCCGCTGGATTTTTGCAGTAAACAGATGGCCTGTCAGATGATTAATAATTTCAGGATAGTTGCAGAAAATGTGTTTCTGAAAAAGTTACATATGTAAAAATGCAAACGTTACATATGTAAGCATGTATGTAAATCCAAAAATTAATGTAACAAATAAGAGAGACAAATGATTAATACTTTATATGCAGAGCAGGTGAGTCCTTCAGAATAAAAGATTCATGAACAATCAAGCTAACCAATGGTAAGGAGTCATAGAAGCTATCAATAATAAAAATTGGTGGATGCTTCAACTCTAACACAATAGGATAACACATTTGATTGTCTTCAACTGGAATTAAGACCATGTCTACGCATTTTAGGTCTTAAATGATATATGCACCAGATAGATGGCGCATCATGCTGGCCAAAAATGCTTCACTCCTTTTTTGGTCATCACAAGAATAGTCATGTAGCATACATAGAGCCTAAGTATATTAAAATCCGGGGGGTGGGGGGGTCAGATAATTCCATATCTAATGTTTCATAATAATTACAATTCAAAAATTGAGATTACTTACTATCAAGTTTCCCCGAAAAAAAGAAGAAACAGAGAGTTAGAACATCTTTTATTCTCATCATAGTTAAGAATGTCAACCCACACATCAGTGACACTCTTATGCACCCTCTCATCATAGATCAACATCTTCATTATTGATTTTAAAACTTCAACTTGGGTGACTGATGCGCTTGTAATTGCACATCTTTTATAGCAATAATTCCTGACAATTAGTATGATTTTATACGTATTTATATATGATTATGAGGCTTAAATACTTATAATACTTAATGTTATGTTTTTAGAAGCCTTGGTGAAGATTTGAAGGAAAAACGATGAAAAACCAAAGACAGACCGCGATCGGAACAAGAATCGAGCGAAAGCCAAAACGTTCAGTTTAGATATTTAGAATTTGATACCTTATTTTGCATTCTCAAGATTTTGAAACCTATTTGAGATGATAGAGTATAGAAAATGATGAATGTGAGCGAAAACGGGGGTCAATTCTGAGTTATAACAAAGAAGTTATGAACATTTGAAGGTAACTGCTTGAAAAGTCAAAATACACCCCGAAATGACCCATTATGGCGTCACGAGTCATTACGGCCCTAATTTCGGGCCTATAAATATAATGTGATGTTTAGATTCGACTAGAGACAGCTGGGGTTGGTCATTCCGCCCCAGATATGACCAGAAACATCGAGAGAAGAAGATCGAAGCATACGAGGAAGATTTGGAGCAAGGATTCGAAGTCCAATCGACGCTACTACGCGGCGATTGTTCGGTTTGCGTGTATTTACATTTAGTTTCTGTTTTCCAGTCATGTTTAGGTTTGGAACTTGTTTACATTTCAGTATAATTTTAGGCTAGTATTGTTCATCATCTAGGTTTAGATGATTCTTGACTAATCCAACGTTATTGATTGATGTTACTTAATATTACACAATGATTTTAGTATAACTCTTATGATTCGTATTGCATGATAGAATTATGTTATCATTTGAATGCTTGCTTTGATTACTAGTTGTCATTGGTTTGATGTATAGACTTGATATATATCACATGTTTATCCGATCAATTGCTATTTCTTAGTTGTTATGTAACCATCTCAATATGTGTTTAGGAACTCCAACAAGCCTAGATAGGAATCGATGATAGTGGTCTTATGATAGTATGTTCGATTGAAGGTTTTCCTTGTGTTTAGTCAGATATCTTGTCTTCCTTGTCTAGGATCATAAGATTAGATAGTTGTGTCAGGACCAAATTTAAGCCTTTACTCATGCAATACACAGATTCAAGTGCGGAAATCATGAATCCATGATCAAATCATGTTGTTTTGCTTGTTGAAATCCTTAGATTTTCATGTCTGAAACTCAAGAACACGAGGGTTTTCACACACACAAGTGCTCTCTCTTCCTCAGCCGTCCAGAAGCTTATTCTAGGTATTCTGATGTGGCTATTTATACTAGAGAGAGCATAGGTCGTCAATGCACTGATTACAAGAGAATTTTATTGGAATTAGTGAAAATTATGACATCAGATCATCGAAGTCGCCAAGAACAAATGTGAGATAGCCAGGAACATTGGTGAGGTCGCCAAGAGCACTTCACCAGGTCGCCAAGGATAACCCAAGTCGCCAAGGGCAGCCACCAAGTCGCCAAGACTTGGTGAAGTCGCCGAGGAGGAATGGCCAGATCGCTAAGTGTAACTCCAGGTCACCAGGGGCAACCACCAAGTCGCCAAGGACTTGGTGAGATCGCCAAGAAGGCAATCCAGATCGCCAGGAACTTGGTGAGGTCGCCAAGTAGAACTCCCACGTCGCCAAGACCAATATCTAAGTTGCCAAAACTTATTAGAAATCACCAAGTACACTCATAAAACATCAAGAATCATTACGAAATCACTAAGGGTTGTTATTATGATAACACAATGAATTATTAGCATTAACCTAGTGAATTGGCATAGAATATGGATCTAGGCTTTCATGTCACAATAGTAAGGAACAAGTGCAATTATTTAAATATTAATCAACACAAGTTAAGACATTAAATATGAAATACAAAACATCAAACACTTGAATGATTAACATAAGCATAAAGAGAATTGTTCAAGTACAAAAACAAATGGAATGAAAGATTTACAATTTGAAACCAATACTAAGGATGCTATGTTTGAGTTACCACCAACCCTACAAAGATCTTACAAATTCCCACTTGACTGACGCTGTCAAATCTGTCATACTAGTGAAAAACCGCTTTGTCGTACATCTTCAAAGAATAACTGCTAAACCCGAATCTTTCTGTTGTAAAGATTTCTCCTCTGAATAAGCTTCTTATGTTTTTGTTTCTCCAGTTGAGAGCCAAGTGCTGCAGCTTATTCGATTCACACGATCGAGTACAATACTAAGAATGCTGAACATCGGAGTCAAAACCAAAACAAACCGACTCAGATAAACCAATCAATTACTAAAAATTCTCCAACTTCTGATAATGGACCCGATAATCCAGTTCTATTATTATTCCCCCTTTTCTCTAGATCCTCTGAAAACATCCGATTCGGAAGCGAAAATCAGATGCAGAGTGTGGAACCGTTCCGCTCAGTTCCATAGAGAAAACGGTACTTAAATCCTAAAATCGGACAATCTTGCGAGAAACCGGAAGCCGGATGCAGACAGTTGTGAATGATCCATAAATACTTTACTTTTTCCGCGTGACCGGGTTGGATGCAAAAATAAAGTGCCAAATCTAAGAAAAACTGAGATCCTGAGCGTAAAATAACCATAACCGGAGTCTTCATAATTTTGGGTCTTGAAAACTGAGCTCGGAAAATATTTCATGAAGATTTCTGAGTTAAACGGTGCAATTTGGAATAAATCTGAAAAGACCATCAATTTTATTCAAGTAACGGGCCTTCCGTTAGAGATTTAACAGAATATTCCAATATTTAACTGAGATTCCAGTTAATTCGGTTAAATGACATCGGCTCTGCATCAGCTAAACAACTTGTAGTGAGACATAACGAAAAGTCACAAACTTAACCGAGAAGTGAAACCAGTCCGTCAGTGGTCGTTAACTAACGTGGTCATGACGTCAACAAAAAACTAGAAACCCAGTCGAAATATGGCGGAATAAATCCATGAACCGACAGAAAATTCAAAAAATCCGCTAGTCTCGTTAAAGACTAAAAAAATTACCACATTAGTGAAAAGTACTGAATATTTCGTTAGTGATGTTAAACTCTCAAGAGAAAGCACAATCCGTGTGCTAGTATTCGGATCAATGAGAAATGAGACTTCCATATGATCCACGGTTGAAATTCAAAGGATCCAAGAGTTTAAAAGGTTGATCCACGTGAAAGATCCACAGCCAATCAGATTTTAGCTACCCATAAAATCAACAGATCAGACTTGTTGGATCCAATGGCTGTTGATCGTGATCCGTGTGAAAGGCATTTCTGCCAATCAAGTTGTGATAACATGATCCAATTCAACGGTTCTCATGGACAGCTTGGGACCCACGCCTTTGTTTCCAGCCACTCACAGAGAGACACCGAGAGACCCACCAATAGATCTTTATTGTTGCTGGGTCCCACAATGTCACACCACCCTCCGCCGCCCCCTGTCAGGTGCGGGGGAGGGTGTGGGACCGACTGTCCGGATCAATTCTTGAGGCACCAAGTAAAATATAAACACACAAACATACATAAAGGACATCCAATCCACACAGTGAAACTCTAGGCTGACTCTGAATGAGGATGCACTAAGCACCTCTTAGCCGATCTAATAGAATCAATAGTCATCGGATATGACCTTGGACTGAATAAGCAAGAGATACAATACACCAAAGGAATCATAGTCATAACAAGTATTCAGTTACAGACATCATTCGTTTATTATACAGGCCCATAATCATAGTGACAACAACCATCACAAATTCGAAGATCAGATTAGGTCCACACCTACACTTGCTTACCTGCAACATAAGTCAATCACAGAGTCAACAACATACGTTGTTGGTGAGTCGTAACTACAATCATCACATTAACCGTTTTCAAACACATACAGGTTATGAAATTACCATGTCGCACCCAAGGTCAACACTCAGGTACTCTACGGGCACGTTGCGTATAGCCATACACCCTCTACGAGTAGTTTTTAGGTTCAACATATAAGTACATATTCCCCCTAGTAAATTAATACTAGAGGATCCGGGTGAATATGGATCGTTCAACTATAACGGCCGCTATAATCCCTTATATGTCTAGTGGTCTCAACCTTAATGACCAGAAAGTATATAATGACCCACACAGGGCATTCCAACTAACAGTGTATGACAAGATAATTCATAACAGATATAACAGATACATCAAACAGGAATGTGATCTCAAACAATTAACTAATGAAGGAAGTCAGAGGACTCACTGTAATGAAGTCGGAAATAGAGCTCAATAAAGGCTGCAATCCCAGGTTCACTAGGATATCCTATCTTCGGTTTCTAGCAACCTATTAGATTTATCATGTGTATGCGTGTCATATACAATGCTACTGTGTCCCATAACAGTTTTAGGTTCAAGGTATCACTAATTACAGTCACTAGATCAACCGGTTAAGTTTTTGGTTCACCTAAAAATTGACTAAATATTCTGTCATTTTCCTTTAGAGGCGTAGTGCCCAAAATGTAGGAATTCTGGGCGGTACGCGTCAAAAGGTAGTCTGATTTCCTGATTTCCTGATTTCAGATTCGGGCGTACCGCCCTGAAAAATCAGAAGTTGGGCGGTACGCTGTAATCTGCTGGTCCCGGCTCCTGTTCTACATTCCTGGGCGTACCGCTCTGCATGTACAGATTTTGGGCGGTACGCCCCAATCTGACCCGACTATTTTGTCTTTTAGTGCATTTTTACATTTTGTCGTTTTTGGGCCAGAATTGTTTGAGGGATCAGCAGTATATCATATTGGGGGTTAATCAGTGATTCGTTTGTAGTTTATATCCTTGATTTAAGTCATAACCCTAGTTCCCGAGCTTTCCACTAATGGTAAATTTCATCTAATCGACCCCCGATTCATACAATTATCATCAGGGACAGAACTCTTATGTTCCAATAGCCCATTTCCTCTTTAGATACACTGACCAAACCTAGTTTCATGTTATCTTAACTTATAAAGTTTCTATTTATAGAAAAATCAACATGCATGCATAAAGGGTTGTACCTTGTGAAGGAATTCTTGTACAACCGAACTTTTCTGATTTCCTTGCTCTCTTAGGTCTCCACTCAAGCTCTCTTTGACGGATTTGGGGCTGCATGTATGATCCATGATCATATAATGAGAGCATGATCACAAAGAACCATACAAAACTTTCTTAAACATAAATCAAGATATGTTTACCTTGACTATCCTTGAATTCAACTTCTATCCTCTTTAGTCACCACCAAAACAAGCCCGCACCACTGAGTTGATGAAATTTGGGCAATGGGTGAGAGGTACATCAAGTAAACATAGTCTTGATATGAAAATGATGATTTAGAAAACTTACCTATGAAGATCCACCCTTTCACAAAACTCCTAAGGCTTGAATATGGCTGTGACAGAGGTCTGGGATAGCCAAGAAGAAGCTCTGGCCGGAAGTGAGTTGATCTCTCAAGTGCACATGGCTATAAAGGCCAAATTCCTAGTTTTTCACGAACTGAAATCGAGGCGTACCGCCCCAAAATATGCCATTTGGGGCGTACCGCCCTGATTTTGGGGTTCGGGTAAGCGGGGATCCTATGGGTGTCGCAACCCGACCCGTTTAACAAATGGGCACCGTACCGCCTAGGATTTCCTTATCCTAGGCGTACCGCCTCAAATTGTGTTTCAGGAATTTTGAATATTTTTCATTTAAAATTTCCAGCTCGGATCAATGTTTTAGACACAAAGGTTACATTCTCTCCCCATTAAATGAATTCCGTCTCGGAATTCGTTAGGCACTAATTGAATAGTTGGGGGTATTTTCTCCTCATGTCTACTTCGGATTCCCACGTATATTCGGGACCGTTTCTAGCATCCCACTTGACTTTCACCATTGGAATCCTTTTCTTACGTAGCTTCTTTGTGATCCGTTCCATTATTTTAATGGGATGTTCTGTGTAATTCAACTTTTTATCAATTTTTATTTCTTTTAACGGGACTGCGAGAGCTTCATCTACCATACATTTCCGTAAATTCGATACATGAAACACGTCGTGAACTTCACTAAGCTCCTCAGGTAATTCTAACTAATAAGCCACTTCTCCGACTCTTGATATTATCTTGAAAGGTCCGATATATCGTGGGCTCAATTTTCCTCTTTTGCCAAATCGAATTATACCTTTCCAGGGTGATATTTTTAACATCACCATGTCTCCTTCTGCAAACTCAAGCGGTCTTCGACGTCGATCTACGTAACTCTTTTGTCGGTCCTGAGCAGTTTTAAGCCTCTTACGGATTTCCCTAATCTTTTCTGTAGTTTCCATGATCAGCTCAGGTCCTGTAAGTTGGCATTCTCGCACTTCAGACCAACACACGGGTGTCCGGCATTTTCTACCATATAATGCTTCAAACGGTGCCATTTGAATACTGGTATGGTAGCTACTATTATATGAAAACTCAACTAGTGGGAGATGATCATCCCAACTACCGCCAAATTCTATAACACAAGATCTTAGCATATCTTCCAGGGTTTGAATCGTTCTCTCACTCTGTCCATCAGTTTGAGGATGATAGGCTGTGCTAAATTTTAGTTTGGTCCCCATTGCTTCTTGGAAACTTCGCCAAAAGTGAGAGGTGAATCTGCTATCTATATCAGAGATTATGGACTTTGGCACTCCATGCTTCGATATGATCTCGTTTACAAATAGCTTTGACAGTTGCTTTCCATTATAAGTTTCAGCCATTGGTAATAAATGGGCAGATTTTGTCAAACGGTCCACGACTACCCAAATGGCATCCTTTCCGCTTCTAGTCTTTGGAAGCTTTGTCACGAAATCCATAGGAATTTCTTCCCATTTCCATTCAGGGAGTTCTATTCGCTGAAGACAACCGGCAGGTTTCTGATGTTCAGCCTTTACTTGCAAACAAGTTGGGCATTTTTCGACATAGGCAGCAATTGCCTTTTTCATTCCTGGCCACCAATAATTAGCTCTCAAATTCTAGTACATTTTTTCGCCTCCCGGATGAAGCATGTATTTAGACTTGTGAGCTTCTCGAAGGATTATGTCACGTAAACCTCCTTCTTTAGGCACCCATATACGTCTGCCTAGTCTGAGAATGCCATCTGTTTCCTTTGTTAATTGCCTTACTATAGTCATCATCTCATCTCGTTCGACGTTGGGGTCAGCCATTTGCTTCTTTTGTGCTTCAATGATTTCTCCAATTAAATCCACGCTTACGTCTAATCTCAAGGCTCGAACTCTTAGTGGCTTAACTCTTTCCTTCCTGCTTAATGCATCTGCCATTATATTGGCCTTGCCTGGGTGGTATTTGATCTCGCAATCATAATCACTCAGCACCTCCATCCAGCGTCGTTGTCGCATATTTAACTCTTTTTGACTGAACAAATGCTGTAAACTTTTGTGATCGGAGTATACCACAAATTTGGCTCCACATAGGTAGTGTCTCCAAATTTTAAGAGCGAAGACTATTGCTCCTAACTCCAAATCGTGAGTGGTGTAATTCTTTCCATGCTTTTTGAGTTGTCTGGATGCATATGCGATTACTTTATCCTTCTGCATCAGAACACATCCGAGTCCATTGATAGAGGCATCACAGTATACCACAAAGTCTTCAGTACCCTCTGAAAATGAAAGTATAGGAGCAGAACTCAACTTCTGTTTAAGCAACTCAAAAGCATTGGTATGCTTAGGTTTCCAATCAAACTTTACATTCTTCTGAGTAAGGAAAGTTAATGGTGTGGCTATCTTTGAGAAATCCTGAATAAATCTTCGATAATAACTGGTTAGTCCTAAGAAACGTCGGATTTCGGTAGGACTCTTTGGTTGCTCCCATTTTGCAATAGCTTCCACTTTTGCTGGGTCTACTTGAATTCCGGCTTTGCTGACAATGTGACCCAGAAATTGTACTTCTCTTAACCAGAAGTCGCACTTAGAGAATTTTGCGTAGAGCTTCTCGGATCGAAATAACTCTAATATCTTTCTCAAATGTTCACCATGCTCTTCCCGAGTGCGAGAGTAAATCAAGATGTCATCAATAAACACAATTACAAACTTTTCGAGATATGGTTTACACACTCGATTCATTAAGTCCATGAATATTGCTGGCGCATTAGTTAATCCAAAAGGCATAACTGTAAATTCATAATGGCCATATCTTGTTCTGAACGCTGTTCTCGGGACGTCTTCTTCTTGGACTCTGACTTGATGGTATCCTGATCTCATATCGATCTTTGAGAAGTAACTAGACCCTTGTAGTTGATCGAATAAATCATCGATTCGAGGCAAAGGGTATTTATTCTTGATGGTTACACGATTGAGGTCACTACAATCGATGCACATTCGTATCGTGCCATCCTTCTTTTTCACAAAAAGAACCGGCGCTCCCCAAGGTGAAGAGCTGGGTCTAATGAAACCTTTGTCGAGTAGTTCCTGAAGTTGATTCTTTAATTCTTGCATTTCTGAAGGTGCGAGTCGGTAAGGTGCTTTTGCCATCTGGTATGTTCCAGGTGCAAGCTCGATTTGAAATTCCACTTGTCGCTTTGGGGGCAATCCAGGTAGTTTATTAGGAAACACATCCGGATATTCAGAGACTATAGAAACCTCTTGCAATTTCTTCTCTCGAGGCACTTCAACCAGATTTGCTAAATAAGCTTGATCTCCCTTGCGAATACACTTACCCGCTTTCAATCTAGATATTATCCTCATTGGTTTTGTTTGCCTTTCTCCAACGATCGTGTGAATCTTGTCGTCTGCAGTCTTCAACTCCAAAACTTTTTCGGCACAACGAATCTTTGCTTGATATCACGTGAGCCAATCCATTCTGAGCACGATGTCGAATTCACTTAGGTCCATAGGAAGGAGTTCTAAATCGAAAGTGGAGTTCTCATGTTCTAAACGACAGTCCCTAATTACATCGGAGATATTAATCCTTTAGCCATTGGCAAATTCTACAACGTAAGGTCTATCTAACTTATGTATCATACATTTTAGTCTAGGTACACATGCAGAGGATATAAAACTCCTATTAGCACCAGAATCAAATAGAATGCTAACAATTATATTATTAACAGAAAACATACCGGAGATCACGTCGTCGTTCACACGTGCCTCCTCGGCGGTCATAATATAGAGTCGGGGTTTACCTTTGGGAGTTCCAGTGCACTTGTTCTTATCATCCCTTCCATTCTTCTTTTGTGGACACTCCAAACAACGATGTCCTTTCTCCTTACAATAGAAGCAGACCACTGGTGATTTACACTGCTGATGCGTGTGTCCGACCTTTCCATAATTTTTGCAATTTTCTGCCCGCAGTCTTTTGAATTCCTTTCCATCATTTCTTCTTCCTTGGTCGTTCCTTTCAAATCTTCCCTTCCTAAAGTCCTGACCCCTATCACCAAACTTCCTTTTATTCCCAGAGGTGTCCACTTTGATCCCCACTGTTCGAATCCACTCATCAGCCAGGGTGCCTGTCAAACTTATAGCAGATGCCAAGGTACTAGGACGTGCAGATCTCACGTTTGCTCTTATTTCGGGGTTTAATCCCCATACAAATCTCCTAACTTTGGAAGTCTCTGAATCCGCCATGTGGGGCACCAAATTCAACAGTTATTGATATAGGTCATGTAATCGGATCCATTCATTCTCAGATTAATAAACTCATTTTCTAGTCTCTCCACTTCATTCTCTGGAATGAATTTTTCCATGATCATTGCACGAAAAGCTTTCCAACTCAAGCGATAAGCTTTATCTTTCCCAAGTCGATTCAATTCCACCTTCCACCAGTTCAATGCCGCTCCCTTGAAGGATTGGGATGCAAACTTTACCATATTCCTAGTAGCACAGTCACTGATATCCAAAGCAGCTTCAGTTTCTTCTAACCAATTCAAAGCATCGGTAGCCCCCTTATCTCCTTTGAATATACTAGATTTATAGGCCATGTATGTCTTATAAGAACATCATCTCTTCTCCTCTATTCTGTCTTGCGTTCTTTACTCCTTGACCTTTTCCTGGAGACTTTCGGATGACCTTCATGATCAGGGCTGCGACTCTGGCGGGATCTGCTCCTACTGTGGGCTGACAAGTCAGTTCTAGACTCCGCCGTTTGTGACCGAGATCTTGCAGTCCCTTTAGATCTGGAGATGGCAGTTTTGCTTCTCGGTGATTCGCTAGATCTTTTTGAACCCACGTGCGTCTTTCCTTGCCTTTTCTCCTTAGCAACTAACGAGGGCAATGCTTTAGAGATTCCTTAAGCTATAAGCTCCTGAAGTCTTTCCTCCTGCTCCCTTTGTCTTAGTTATTCAGACGTGAGAGGTTCTCCCATTTTACTGTGAGCGGAGTGATCATCACGATCATCTTCCTCATCATAATCATCTTGACGGGTTTTGCTCGTTCCTGCGTTCGATATTTTGCTAAAAGCAATACAAGATTGACAAATTAACATACATTTGACTTAGTTGACAGGTACTTGTAATCAGAGTTTATATTCCTTTGCACATTCTAGTGCCATAAGGAACGCGTTCTTAACAGAGTTGTTGCACTAGTTTGGGCTTTCCGGATCACCATCTTGTGGTTACCGACATATTTTATCATGTTATGAATATGATTAGAGTGAAATCACATACACACAAGTCCTTAGGGGTGGTCTAATGAACCAAACCTCCTAAAAATCACTATGTATTGTAGGACCGTTGATTACTCAGAGAAAATAATCAGAACAAGAACTCTTTACTTGTGGATCACAACCTTGCGGAATAAAGTTGCATCACACTTGTTTTACTTAAGCTTTGTTTTCCTTATACTTGTAGCTTGATTGTATTGATTGCATAAACTAGTGAGCACAAGATAATAAATTTCTCGGTACTATTTGCATTAACTCAAGTTCAAACTGTTACAAGTGTAAGCACTAAATCTGGTACATTTGAATGAACTAGCTAACAACTATATATAGTACTAAGGAGATCAACCACAGCCGTTGATCTCATACGGGCTAATCTAACCGTACATGAAAGTCAAACTACAAACTTACTAAAAGAACATTAGTAAATATACATAAGAGGAAATGTGCAAAAAGAAATTATCTATAAGTAGGAGACGGCTAGGATCTAAATCTGAAGAAGAAAAGTAGTTGCAGGCCTGTTTTCTACAAAAGTGAACTTTCAGTACTTTTCCGGTTGAACTCTTTATACTGTTGGATAAAAGAGTTCACCCAGAAATGTTCTCCGCTTGAGCTTTTCCGGTTTACAAGTCTTCCGCTTGAGTGTTTTCCGCTTGAACATATCTTCAACCGGAAATCTTCATCTTGAACCGGTTGACTCAGATTTTCATTTCCTTACAATCTCCCCCTAAGATGATGCTGCCAAAACTTATCCTCTGTATGTTGTTCTTCAAAAATTGACTATCTCCAAGAGCTTTACTCTTCAGGAGATGGTGGCCTTTCAAATTGAACTTTTGTTTTGTTCAATTCTCTCATAATCCTCCTGGTCTGAAAATTTCTGGTTGAAAGTTGAGGTCTTTTTGCAATAGACTTCTTTCTTCCAGGTGAAGCACCAGTGGTAGGATTAGCAGATGATTCATTAGTTTCAATTGGGACTTTACTTTTCCCTTTATCTGCTTGAGAGGGACTTTGAACAGAACTGGTTGCAGCTTGCTCAGTAGATTCAGAAGGTATTGTTGGTGATATGGTGGGTGGTTTCATGGTTTGTGATGGTGGAGCTGAAGGTGTGGTATTTTTGGGTGGTGAGGAAGGTTGGTTGTACATCCAAACAGGTGCACAGGGTTTAGGCTTTGCAGGGGCAATGTCAGTCCAGTTATCTACCCTCCACTTTGGTGAAATATATCTGGGTTTGGTAGGTCTGGATCCCCTGGGCCTTGGGTTCATTCCCCTGGGTCTGTAGGACGGAATTTGGATGATGGTGTGGGAACATGAGAGGCTGGGTGCTTAAGTCTTTCCAACAGATTAGTAGGAAGAGACTCAGCAAGTAGGTCAGAAGGATGAAATGGTTCAGGCTTAATGTATGTAGATGAGGGGTTACCTGTGACTGTCTCAGATGGCAGAGGCATTTGGAGACTTGGAATCACAGCAAACTCTGCTCCTTTGACTTGTTTGAGAAGCTCATCTACAATTTTGCATATGTCTTTGGCCTTCATCTTCTCTACTTCAGCAGCAGGCTTGAGACATCTGATGATAGCACATCTCTTGATCCTTTCCATTAGCTCCAGGTTGTCTAGGCTTTTATTCAAGACAGTTGGCATTCTGGAAGCAATGTTGATCAGCCTAGTTTTCTCTTGTTCACTCAGCTTAGGAAGGTCATATATCTGCATTCTCCATTCAATGGACCTTTTCCTAGCTTCATCCACCATTCCTTCAACCACAAAGTCATTTGTGAGGAGATCCAGATCTGCCATGAACTGTTTGTGTTGCAAATTTGACTTGGCAGCCTCTGATCTCATCCTGGCTTGATCATTTTCCCAGTCATGGATGAATTGTTCTTCATTTAGATCGTCCACAGTCAGTTGTTCACCTGACTGGTCAGAATCAACCATAGACTCATCTTCTACCCTTGGTTGAGGAGTTATGCAATCTCCACTCTTCTTCAGCTTGATCATCCTCATTGGCTTGGTTTGTTTCTTTCTTTTGTAGCTCAGTGGAGGCTCTGAATCAGAGGTGGAGTGCATTTGGATCAAAGTTTCAGCTATCTCAGCTTCAGTTGGGTCTTCCGGTTGAGTCTCTTCCGGTTGAGATTTTTCCGGTTGAGTCGCTTCCAGAGCTGAAGTTTCAGTTGCATCCTCTCCTTCTTTTTCACCTTCAACCACTTCAGTCTGGATGACTGAAGTTTCACCAATCACATCTTCATGAACCATATCAGCAACAGGTTGAGTGACAATGCTAGTTGTGATTTCATCCACTTTAGACTTGGCTAATGCCTCCTCTTGTGGGATAATCACATTGGTCAAGAATTGCTTGACCTGCAGAATGCTCTCTGGCTGAGCACCTGCAACTAACATTGTTGCTTCAATCATTCCCAACAGGCTTGGATCCTGTGGAAAGACCTTCATGAGAGAGCTCATCTTCACCTTGGTTAACCCATCAGCAACTGAAAACGGATCAACCTTGGCTAACCTAAAGGTTGTTTGCCTTGCATCTTCAGGAAGTGGCACTCTTTGATCATACTCTTCATCTTCATCAGTTGTGGTTGCAGCAGCAGCAATATCAGGTGTTGAAGGATTAGCCTTCTCCCCCTTTTTGGTAGCATCAGCTTCTACAGCCTGACCTCCAAAAGGAAATAGGTTCAAAGTACTAATCTCAGCAGTATGCTGTGTAACCGGTTCAAACCTTGGTGCAGGGGAAGTTTCCGGTTGAGCAATTGGGGCTTCAACAGGAACTTCTTGAGCTTGAGCAGCGGCAGGATTGGTCATTACAAGGCTGGCAACAGTCGAATTGAGACTGGTTACCTGAGCCTGTAGAGTTTTGTATAATGCCGTCAATTCAGTAAGTGTTAAACTATCCTCAACTGGATGTGTACCAGTATCATAGGAAAAAGATGGACCATCAGCCCTATGCTGATCAAGTCCACCACCCTGGTGTTCTTGGCTCCTGGGATTCCCCTCAACTACAGTTTTCCCTTTCGGATCCACTTGGGAAGCATCCGGTTGAACTATAGTGTGGGTTGCCATGGATTGGGTCTTATGAATGTTACTACCATCATCAAAGTTCATTGAGAAGCTTTGAGTGGCAGCAGCCCTTTCCACATGAATCTCATCAATACTCCTGAGATTCACCTCCTGGGGTGAATGGGGGTTAGATGTAGTAGTGTGAGTGTCACTCAGAATGTTCCCATGTAATGTGGTGGTTGAGTTAATAACACCATCATTTGTGACATCTCTTTCTACATCATCATTCACAGGTGAGAATTGTGAAGTGTAGGGTGAGAAAGTGGATGGGGATTGTACATCCATATGAAGTGACTCCCCCTCAGAAGAAGGTTCATCAACAAGTTTGAATCCCAATTTGGCTGACCCAGTTGGCTGTGTGCCAAGGGTTGGTTCAGGGCTGGAGGCAGTGGTTTGCAAGAGAGGAGTAGGCTCTTGCACAACCTTTTTAAGCCTTTTAAGCTTAGTAGGCTTTGGGGAAGGGGGGATGGTGGGAATTGAACTTGATTGTGGTTCCGAATCGCTTCTCCTTTTTCTTTTGAAACTCAGGATTGGAATATCAGAAGGAGAAGATGGTTGATCAGTGGGGGGTTCAACTACTGTGGCTGATACAGTGCTGTCCACTGGAGCAGGTTGCTCTTCAGAAGCATGTGTTTCCGGTTGAGAACTAGGTTCTCCTTGTTCAACCGGAATCACCCTTTGGATTGGCATGGGATGGTCAGTATCCCTCCCAAGGAATTGCTTCTTGTTGGTGGTTAATTTGGAAAAAGTGTTCTCAGATAAAAATCTTGGAACCAGCAGGTTTCCATCCAAATTAATTTTGGGGTATTTTTCTTGCAAAATGTATGTTATAAATCTAGGGTATATGTAAAAAGCAAATTTCTTTGCATTACCCTTTAAAGCAGTGAATATTACAGCAGAAAAATTGTATACCTCCCCTTTCACCACAGCATAGAAGGCAGATGCTTGCTCTGCAGCCATTTCATCAAAACCAGATTTCTTGGGTGACAAGCACACCATGAGTGTGTGAGCCAGGAATCGCCATTTGTAAGGCAGTTGGCCTTTGAGCACTGTGGCGGTTCCCTCCGTTGGACCACCATATCCAATACCCTTAAATAAGACCATGTATTGTTTGTGGGGTCTTCGAGTGTACCCAAGTTTGTCATCAAGCTTCAAAACTTCCCTAATTACAGACTCAGTGATGAGAATGGTGTTTCCTTGAACAGTCGATTTCACGGTGTCTTCTTGTACATCATCAATCTCTTTTTCCAGAAATTTAGCATTCTTCCAGAACTCAGCAAGTATTTCCTCGTAGAGAGGAACCGCTACTGTGAGCGCATGATTCAGATAAGAATCCTTCAGAAAGTTGATCATTCCGGTGAAGGTATCGGACTGAGAAGGAGCATCCAGGAATGCGACCAGGTTATGTTCAAATGGAAAAGAATCATTCTTCGCTGGTTGTTTCCCCTTTGCTTTGGACTTTGGTGCCATTGTTGATTGATTGTGTGAGAGAAATTTGGGAGTAGAAAGAAAGAGTTCTGAAAAGTTTTTAGGTTTTCGGAATTTGAACGGTTTCTTGCTTGTGGGGTTATGAGGAGTGTTGAAGGGGTTGTGGGTATGTAACCGGTGGATTTAAAGGTGGGTGACAGTTATCAGCGATTGGGATAAAGTATGCTGAGTCACAGGAGAGAGAATGAAAAAGTGCAAGTGGGTCCGCAAAAAGTGTGCTTCAGGTGGTTGTACAATACAACTGCCTGTTGCGTGTCTTTGGAATTAAATTCAAACAGTTTTCTCGGACAATTAATTAAAACACTTTAAATGCAAAATCCGCTTGAAAATGTGTGCCTCAACCGATGGATTAAATGATTCATTTAAGACAAGAATTTTCCGGTTGAGATTCAAGCGGAGAGTTTTCTCTCCTCACAACAAAATTTCTTTCCGGTTGAAAGTTGAACCGGACAGATTTTCCGATTGAAAATTTTTCATTTTAATCTGAACTTTCAAATAAAGAATTGTTGTTCCTTTTACCAGTTTCAGAAATTAGGATGGTGTGATCAAAAATTGAGTTCCTGGTTGAGACTAACTTTCCGGTTGAGGTTCAGCCGGATGGGTTGAACTGGAAAGTTGAACCGGAAGACAGAAAAACACTTGATTTTGAAATCACATGTATCAGTTATCATAGTTTAACAGTATGACCTGACTATGATTGAAAAAGGTGTCTAACTGATACAGGAGCTTTTCTTCTTCTTTTTCTTTTTGTATCAAGAGACGGGCTCTTTGACACAAAATGGTCTCTTTTATTAAATTTGTGAAAACAGTTTAATCAGTCAAAGTTCATCATACCAATGGCACTAATGAGATAGAAAAATCTAGCTTCATCAAATGCTTTGGTAAACAAGTCAGCCAATTGTTGATCTGTATGAACTTTAACCATTCTAATTAAATGTTTCTCAGCACAGTCTCTAATAAAATGGTACCTGATATCAATGTGTTTTGCTTTTGAGTGTTGAACAGGGTTGTTTGTGATTGATATAGCACTGTTGTTATCTGCAAGGATAGGAGTCTCCATGAACTTGATGCCATAATCCAACATTTGATTCTGGATCCATAAGACTTGACTGCAGCAGCTTGATGCAGCAATGTATTCAGCCTCAGCAGTAGAAGTGGACACGCAGGTTTGCTTCTTGCATTGCCAAGACACAAGTCTTTCTCCCAAAAATTGACATCCTCCTGAAGTAGACTTCTTATCCAAGTTGCAGCCACCATAATCACTATCAGTGTAAGCTTTGAAGGAGAAATCTGAATTCTTTGGATACCACAACCCAAGTTTTGGTTGTCCTTTAAGGTATCTAAAGATTCTCTTCACAGCTAACATGTGTGATTCCTTTGGTTGACACTGGTATCTAGCACATAAACAGACACTAAGTATGATGTCAGGTCTGCTGGCTGTGAGATAGAGCAGTGATCCAATCATTGCCCTGTAGAGGTGAACATCCACTGGTTTGCCACTTAAGTCACTGGTTAACTTGTGGGAAGTGGAGATGGGAGTTCTTGAGGTTGAAACAGACTGCATATCAAACCTTTTTAGCATATCTTGAATGTATTTGGACTGATTCAAGAAAATTCCATTGGCAGTTTGCTTCACTTGCAGGCCTAAGAAGAAATTCAGTTCTCCCATTGAACTCATCTCAAACTTAGATTGCATCAATCCCTCAAACTCTTTGCATAAGGCAGCACTGGATGAACCAAAGATGATGTCATCAACATAGATTTGTACCATCAATGTATCTTTGCCATCAGATTTCACAAACAGTGTTTTGTCAATAGCTCCTCTCTTGTAGCCATTCTCTAGGAGATAGTTTGAAAGTGTCTCATACCATGTCCTAGGAGCTTGCTTGAGACCATATAAAGCTTTAATCAGCTTGCATACCCTGTTGGGATAATGAGGGTCTTCAAAGCCTGGAGGTTGCTTGACATACACATCCTGTTCCAAAAGACCATACAGAAAAGCACATTTAACATCCATTTGAAATACCAGAAAGTTTTTGAATGCAGCATAGGCAAGAAATATTCTGATTGCTTCAAGCCTGGCCACAGGAGCAAAAACTTCATCATAATCAATGCCTTCTTCCTGTGTGTAGCCTTGAGCTACAAGTCTGGCCTTGTTTTTTATCACTATCCCCCTATCATCCTTCTTGTTTCTGAATACCCATTTGGTTCCAAATGGTTCTTCACCTTCAGGTAAGTCTACCAATTCCCAAACCTTCTGTTTATTAATTTGAAACAATTCCTCTTGCATTGCCTCTACCCAGCTTTCATCTTTCAATGCATCATTGATCTTCTTGGGTACTTCTTGAGACAGAAATGCAGCATACAGGCAAATGTTTGCATCAATAGACTTGCTTCTTGTCAGCACAGGAGCTGACAAGTCTCCTATAATGTTCTCCCTTGGATGATTCTTACTAATTCTTCTATCAGTAAACAGTGGGAATTCATGGCTTCTTCCATTGTGAGGAATGTTGAGTTGAGGTAATAACTCAATATTGCTTGATTTGTGATACAGGTTCTGAAATTTCAGTTGCTTCTTGAGAACAGGGGACTGAATCTGAAATTAGATGCTCAAAACTATAATCATTTGAATCAGCATCAGTTGATTTATCAGATTCATTGTTCTCAGAATTTACTGAAAAATTGTTTTCCGGTTGAGTTTCAACCGGAGATTCTACTGCTACAGGATCCGCTTGAACCTCAACCGGAAGTTCAGCCGGATCGACTTCTGCATCAGCAAGAACAATTTCAGAGGTTTTCTTTGTATTGTTAGGTTTCACAGGCTTGGTGCTGATGGATGAAAAGAAGGTAGGTTGCATTTGCAATCCCTTGGTGTTCATCTGCCAGATATCATCAGCTGACCTCATGTGATTTTGCTTATGTTCCTGTTCCTGCACTGTTAAACTCAATGGCTTCTCAATGGTAAGATTGAAAGCAGTGGTTAGTGCATCTATATCAAATAACCAGTCTGGTTGAGATACAAAATTGTTAAGAGATTTCTCATTAAAAGTCACATTAATGGTTTCCTCAACAATTTTAGTACTTTTATTGTATACCCTGAATGCTTTTGACACACCAGAATATCCAACAAAATATCCTTCATCTGCCTTTTCAGCAAACTTAGGCAACAACCTATTAGTTATCAAAATAGTAACAGGACAGCCAAATGATTTAAAGAAGTAAATGTTAGGTTTTCTACCTCTCCAAAGCTCATAAGCAGTTTTATTTTTACCCTTAACAATCAAGGTCCTATTTTGGACATAGCAGGCAGTGTTCACTGCTTCTGCCCAAAATATCACAGGTAACTTAGAATCTGCTAGCATTGCTCTAGCAGCCTCAATCAATGTCCTATTTATCCTTTCAGCAACACCATTTTACTGTGGAGTTCTAGGAGCACTGAATTGTCTAAGAATTCCCTTTTCCTCACAAAATGAGTTCAAAACATGATTTTTAAACTCAGTGCCATTGTCACTTCTGATTGTCTTAACTTTGAGTTTTGCTTGATTTTCTAAAGATACAATTAGTGTTTTCAATAATTCAGCAGTTTCATCTTTCACTCATGTATATCTAATGAAAAACACCCATGTATGATCAAAGCAGTATGACCTTTTCCCTAAACTCATCACTCTAGTTGGACCAAACAAATCCATATGCAAAAGTTCTAGAGGTTGAGTGATAGAAGACTCAGTTTTGGGCTTGAAAGAGGTCTTGTGTTGCTTACCCTTGAGGCAAGAAACACAGTGTTCAGAACAGTTGAACTGCTTGTTAGGAAGACCCTTAACCAAGCCAAGATTCACTATTCTGTTCATGTTCTTGTAGTTAACATGACATAACCTCCTATGCCATAAATCAGATTCATCCACTGAGGCTTTGGATATAAAGCATGCAATTCCACTGGCTGGAGTGGCAGCAGACAGATCCAAAACATATAGTCCTTCTCTCCTAGGTGCTCTAAGTAACACAAGTTCCTCAGGGATTTTAACACCAGGTTTCAAGACTATGGCCTCTCTCTCAGTAAACATCAAATTCAAATTCTTGTCACACATTTGTGAGACACTAAGTAAATTGAAATTTAATGTATACAACAAAATTTACCTTGTCAAAGGTAAGCTTCCCATTACTAACAGCACCTTGTGCAGTAATGTGTCCTTTTGCACTCCCAAAGGCTACAGGACCTCCATTTATGCTTTTGGGGTTTTCCAATACATGCTTATTTCCTGTCATGTGGCAAGTGCATCCACTATCAACAACCCATAGGCTCTGTTGGCCTTTATTATGCACCTACACACAAAGAAAATTGATTAATTTCTAAAGGGAACCCAAGCCTTTGAGGTCTTGGGCCTGCCAGAAGCATCATAATACTTGTACTCTTTAAGTACTAAAGTATTTAATATTGGATCCTCATTCAACAGGTCATCTTGGTCAATGTTCAAGTGTTCAGGCTGTGCACTTGATTGACATTGCCTGTCAGTTTTGCTAAGCCTTCTCTCAGCAATCTTCCTCTCTCTATATTCCCTATACTTCCTTTGTTTGTTGGTCAAAACCTTTGGCAGCTCACTGGGTGAGGTGTAGGTCTGATCAACTCTAGTCACTGGTGAGATTCTAGCATTAAAGTTTGAAAATTTGTTGGTCTGGCTAGATCTCTCACTGTGGAATGCAGTAGTGGCATTTCCACTTGAGCTAGAAGGAATTTCCGGTTGAGAGTTGTGCTTGTTTTTCACAAAATTTTCTCTAGAGGTGGTCTTGCCTCTAGATGAGTTTCTCCTTTCCTGACCTTCAAAATGGTCGTACTCATCAGTGAACTGAACCCTGGGTCGTTGTCTAGGTGCAGTAACTGATCTGAGTGTTTTGGAGATTTCTGGTTGAACTTCACTTCCGGTTGAAAAATTTTCCGGTTGAAGTTCAGCCGGAACCCTGTTTGGTTTTAAGACTGAAAAACTTCCATTTTTGTTGTTTCCAATTAAAATTTTGTTTGAATCAGTATCAAAATACTTCATTGTGTTACTTCTTACAGGTGAAGTTCTACCTGTAGATCTTTTCTGAGTAGAAGCAGTTTTGGGTTTTAACAAGTTTTGAGCTTTGCTCAATGGATTGAATTTGCACTTTGCAGCCATGTGCCCTTTTTCACCACAGAAAACACATTCAAACATTTTTCTTTGATAAGTATCTGTGTTTTTGGTTGTCTTTTCATTAGTGACCTGGAGGTAAGTAAGCTTACCCATTCTCTCAGTTTCACTTGGTTTTGGCTGCTCAGGTAGTTTACCTCCAACTTTTGAGTCTTTTGGCTCATAAATAGTTGGTGGTGGAAAAGCAACTTTTGGTTTTAAAAACTTGGATTGGTCAACAGATGCTGATGTGCAAGCATCTTTGACTTCACAGTTTGAAGATGATTCAACAGATTTTGATTCAGATGAGGAAGATGCAGTGCTGTCAACAATTAGACTCACACTGCACTCCTTCTGAAGTGCTTGGATTGGAGCAATAACAGGTGAGTATTCCTTGGGTGGTTCAACATTGTTGTACCCAATACCTGTTTTCCCATGCATTGCTCCATTCCAAAGTTTCTCAGCTTTCTTGTTAGCTGTTTGGGATTTGTCACAGGTGAACAAGGCAT
The DNA here is from genome assembly GCA_039602395.1 of Deinandra increscens subsp. villosa. NCBI lineage: Eukaryota > Viridiplantae > Streptophyta > Magnoliopsida > Asterales > Asteraceae > Deinandra > Deinandra increscens. Next base: position 80,367,914 of record JBCNJP010000007.1, on the reverse strand, counting down.
CTTTTAACTTAATTTCAAGAACATCATTTTCTGCTTTTGCATCTTTTGTTTCTTGTCTTGAAATAGTTAGTTTGTTCAACAAATCCTCTAATTGTGTTTCCAAAATAGAGTTAGTTTGCTTCAAAGCATCAAATTCTTTGTTTAAATTTTCAATTTTGGTGATGTATGCAGTTTCAATTTTCTTAAAGCAATTCTTTAACTCATTCAAGTTAGAAACTTCATCAATCAGATCAGTGTTATGTTTCCTGTATTTTGACACTTGTTCTATGCAGGCAGGGCTGCACAGATTTTCCAAAACTTTTTCAGGAATCTCATTTACCTGTTCAGTTGAATCTTCTTTGGCCATTAAAGCATGGTTGATTGGCTCAAACTCAGTGATAAAGTCATCCCACTCATAGCATTCAGTCTGATTAGCTACAGCTGCCACCACATTTTGATTTCCAAGTGGTTTTGGTTGAGTTGGCTGCTGGTTGCTGTTGTTGTTGTTGTGTTGACTGCTGCTGTTGTTGCTTCCATGATTTGATCTCTGTTGGACATTGTTGTTATTGTTCTGTCCATCTCTCCTTGGCTGCTTGCACTCCCTGGCAAAATGGCCAAGTTGGTGACAGTTATAACATTTAGCTTTAGATTTATCCAACCCAATTGATGATCCCTTTGACCCCTTATAAGTTCTTCCTGTTCTCTTATAAAATCTTTGGGCCCTTACAGAAACCATAGCTAATTGAGTTAAAATGTCCATCTCTTCTAGATCATCTGCCCCTATGCATTCTAAGTCTTCACGTGTGAAGCCTTAAGATGAGTCGGTTGCCACATAGGCTGAGTGAGAGTTGTCAAACTGTGTTGAAGAACTTTCTGAGCATCTGGGTGACTCAATGAAACTGACTGAGGGTGAGTGATATTGAGAAGTGTTTGAGATCTTTTGAAAATCAGTTGTAACCAAAGCAGTGGTTTGCAACTGTGGTGATGCTTCAGGAAAGTTGTTCTGCTTAATATTAAGCTCCATTTCATAAGCACTAAGGACTCCATGGAGTTCACTTAGTTTAAGCTTTTTGAGGTCCTTGCACTCCCTGATGCTGACTGTGTAGACAGTCCACACTGGAGGTAAGGATCTCAAGAACTTCCTGTTGGCATCAGCCTGTTCAGTTTTTACTTCTACCTTTTGCAATTCATCAAGAAGTGAAACAAATCTAAGGTACTGGTTGGTCATAGATTCACCAGTTTTGTAAGTAAAGTTTTCATATCTTTGTTTCAAAACATCTTTCTTGTTTTCCTTAACTTCACTAGACCCTTCATACATCTCACTGAGAGCATTCCACAAGCCATGTGCTGTCTTATATCCCTTGAACCCTACCAGTATAGAGTTGGGTAATGCAGCCTGGAGTGTCCAGTAGGCCTTGTGATCATATTCAAGCTCAGTATAATCAGCTTCAACATATTTGTCTAGTGGTTTTGGTATTTGCACTTGGGCATCATCAGCAGATTGAACAGTTGGACTGTAAGGACCTACAGTTAACCTGTTCCAAATGCGTCTGTCTAGGCTTCTAACAAAACCTTCCATCCTGAGTTTCCAAGTATCAAAGTCATCAGGAGTGAAAATTGGTGGTTTGTTAGAGCTACCATTAAGTGAACCAAGAGTTAAGTCAGTCATTGTGAAAAACAGTTTGTAAAACAGAAAAAGCTTGTAAAAGTCAAGTAAGCAAGTAAAGTATCAACTTTGAAGCACTAGAAGTCTTCAAAGTAGAGAGCCAACACTCTGATACCACTTGTAGGACCGTTGATTACTCAGAGAAAATAATCAGAACAAGAACTCTTTACTTGTGGATCACAACCTTGCGGAATAAAGTTGCATCACACTTGTTTTACTTAAGCTTTGTTTTACTTATACTTGTAGCTTGATTGTATTGATTGCATAAACTAGTGAGCACAAGATAATAAATTTCTCGGTACTATTTGCATTAACTCAAGTTCAAACTGTTACAAGTGTAAGCACTAAATCTGGTACATGTGAATGAACTAGCTAACAACTATATATAGTACTAAGGAGATCAACCACAACCGTTCATCTCATACGGGCTAATCTAACCGTACATGAAAGTCAAACTACAAACTTACTAAAAGAACATTAGTAAACATACATAAGAGGAAATGTGCAAAAAGAAATTATCTATAAGTAGGAGACGGCTAGGATCTGAATCTGAAGAAGAAAAGTAGTTGCAGGCCTGATTTCTGCAAAAGTGAACTTTCAGTACTTTTCCGGTTGAACTCTTTATACTGTTGGATAAAAGAGTTCACCCGGAAATGTTCTCCGCTTGAGCTTTTCCATTTGACAAGTCTTCCGCTTGAGTGTTTTCCGCTTGAACATATCTTCAACCGGAAATCTTCATCTTGAACCGGTTGACTCAGATTTTCATTTCCTTACATGTATCCTGACTTAACATTTCTATAATACTCAAATGTTATAGACTCACAACAAACAAACATTTATTCCATAACAATAACACAGTCGACTTAGCGGTTCAACCGCTTTACAAAACAAAGCACACATTTACTCCATAACAACCACATTTGAACAAAGTCTCACAAAACGACACACAATACATTATAGACTACTTTATTGGACACAACACACGAGGCTTCTGCCATCACAATTCATGCTAATCTCCTTGTTTCTAATCCATGCGTCTCCCAAACGACGTCAGATGCTTGATGTGGGATGACACCTTCTTAGCTTCTTCTGCCATTTTCTTTTCCTTCTTCAATTGTTTCTCTAGTCTTTTGGCCAAAGCTTTATTTTCTTCTCTGAGAGCGTTGATTACCGGGGAGTTAGGTCCTGAATGATCCGCATATGGGGTTGGGGCAAAAATTGGGCCTGGTCCTGAAAAAGATGATCTTGGTAGATCCTGATATGATCCGTACGGAGCATATGGGTAGGCAGAAGGTGGAAAAGGAATGTAGGACTGCTGCATGGGTGGAGAAGTCGAGTACTAATATGGCTGTGGTGGATAAAACGATGGTTGTGGTGGATAATACGGCATACCCGTGGCATAAGGTTCCTGAACAGGAGTTGGATACATAATAGGCTGCTGATAGATGGGTTGCTGCTGGAATCTAGGTGGCTGCTGAAATGAAGAACTCTGATGGTAAGCAGGTGGCTGCTGATATGTAGATGGTGGTTGACTGTTAGACCTTAGTAACTGGGGAAAACTGTAACGTTCAGACACGGGTTGACTACTCTGGCCCTGCATCATTGCAGCTACATACGGGTCTCTAACATCATTTGCCAAAGCTGCGATAGGATCCTGTATTGGAACATCCACAAAATTCCCCATTTGAGGAAAAGTTGTAATGGGATCATGTTGCATAGGAACCGATTCCTCGGGTCCTTCTTCAACATCTGTTGCATAAGCTGGGGAGGCATACACATGCTGGGAGTGATGTTCTGAGTGAGAGCTGACCGTGTGACCTGCTGATACTGCAATTACTACATGTGGAATGGTCTCGTCAGCATCTTCTTCAGGTTCCTCCTCGGGGTCTTCTTGATCCGTCCCTACATCACGAGCATTCCATTCCGATGGTGCAATGTGAATAGTATGACTTGGGCGCACCGACATCCTGGGTTTGGTACTTCTTTTCTTAGGAGCTTTTGGTACGTCCGTAGTCGATGCTGCTGGTGATGGAGTCTTCTTTTGAGTAGGCACGGTAAAGTACCCTGAAAAGTCAGGACTCATCGGTGGTATGGGTTGACTTGGTCCACCTTCCTCTTTCTTGTTCTTGCTACTTTTGCTACTTCCACTGTTCTTGCTGCCATTCCAAATTTTTCACGAAGGTACCTGTGAATATAATTTTTAATATACAATAGAATATATATATATATATATATATATATATATACAAAAATAACTATCGGTATCCACGTGTCTATTAGACTCGTCATATCATGAGGTACCTGTGGGTAACAATGACAGCGTGCACTTTCTGCAATTATTACCGACCTTACATCATGCTATGAGTAACCTAATATACCAGTTTCAACTTAGGTTAACACTTAACACGGAAGACCATCAGCATCAATGTGTCTGTTAGGGTTCACCTAGTCTTAGTGTACCTGTGGGTAGGAATGGCAGTTTGCAAGGCTGTAACTTCTACCGACCTTACACTAAACCTCGATTACTTCTAACATAAAAATTTTCAGCCTAGATCACAAATTGGTTCATGCAATACTTAGAGGTCCAACTAGGTTCAAGCTTAGGGGCTCTAAGAACTCCTAATTTGCTGGAACCTTTGACTCTGATACCAACCTGTCACACCCCCCTCCGCCGCCCCCTGCCAGGTGCGGGGGAGGGTGTGGGACCGGCTGTCCGTATCAATTCCTGAGGCACCAACTAAAATGTAAACACACAAACATACATAACGGACATCCAATCCACATAGTGAAACTCTAGGCCGACTCTGAATGAGGATGCACTAAGCACCTCTTAGCCGATCTAATAGAATCGATAGTCACCGGATATGACCTGGGACTGAATAAGCAAGAGATACAATACACCAAATGAATCATAGTCATAACAGGTATTCAGTTACAGACATCATTCGTTTATTATACAGGCCCATAATCATAGTGACAATAACCATTAGAAATTCCAAGATCAGATTAGGGCCACACCTACACTTGCTTACCTGCAACATAAGTCAATCACAGAGTGAACAACATACGTTGTTGGTGAGTCGTAACTACAATCATCACATTAACGGTTTTCAAACACATATAGGTTATGAAATTACCATGTCGCACGCAAGGTCAACACTCAGGTACTCTACGGGCACGTTGCGCATAGCCATACACCCTCTACGAGTAGTTTTTAGGTTCAACATATAAATACATATTCCCCCTAGTAAATTAATACTAGAGGATCCGGGTGAATATGGATCGTTCAACTATAACGGCCGCTATAATCCCTTATATGTCTAGTGGTCTCAACCTTAATGACCAGAAAGTATATAATGACCCACACAGGGCATTCCAACTTAACAGTGTATGACAAGATAATTCATAACAGATATAACAGATACATCAAACAGGAATGTGATCTCAAACAATTAACTAATGAAGGAAGTCAGAGGACTCACTGTAATGAAGTCAGAAATAGAGCTCAATAAAGGCTGCAATCCCAGGTTCACTAGGATATCCTATCTTCAGTTTCTAGCAACCTATTAGATTTATCATGTGTATGTGTGTCATATACAATGCCATTGTGTCCCATAACAGTTTCAGGTTCAAAGTATCACTAATTACAGTCACTAGATCAACCGGTTAAGTTTTTGGTTCACCTAAAAATTGACTAAATATTCTGTCATTTTCCTTCAGAGGCGTACCGCCTAAAATTTAGGAATTCTGGGCGGTACGCGTCAAATGGTAGTCTGATTTCCTGATTCCAGATTCGGGCGTACTGCCCTGAAAAATCAGAAGTTGGGCGGTACGCTGTAATATGTTGGTCCCGGCTCCTGTTCTACATTCCTGGGCGTACCGCTCTGCATGTACAGATTTTGGGCGGTACGCCCCAATCTGACCCGACTATTTTGTCTTTTAGTGCATTTTTACATTTTGTCGTTTTTGGGCCAGAATTGTTTGAGGGATCAGTAGTATATCATATTGGGGGTTAATCAGTCGATTCGTTTGTAGTTTATATCCTTGATTTAAGTCATAACCCTAGTTCCCGAGCTTTCCACTAATGGTAAATTTCATCAAATCGACCCCCGATTCATACAATTATCATCAGGGACAGAACTCTTATGTTCCAATGGCCCATTTCCTCTTTAGATACACTGACCAAACCTAGTTTCATGTTATCGTAACTTATAAAGTTTCTATTTATAGAAAAATCAACATGCATGCATAAAGGGTTGTACCTTGTGAAGGAATTCTTGTACAACCAAACTTTTCTGATTTCCTTACTCTCTTAGGTCTCCACTCAAGCTCTCTTGGACGGATTTGGGGCTGCATGTATGATCCATGATCATATAATGAGAGCATGATCACAAAGAACCATACAAAACTGTTGGAACAAAAATCCATGTGACTGACGCCATCAAATCTGTTTACCGAAGCATTCGACTGAAGAATCCATGTGAAATGATTCATAGACGCGGGTTGTGATGCTCGAGGCTTGCAGTTTGGACCGAAGACCATTTTCTGGAAAAGTCAACCGTTCGGGTCAACGGTCAACGTAAAAGTCAACGGAAGATCGGTTCGAGCGAGTCAAGCTTCGGATTAATTTAATCAGCTTTGATTTAATTTATATTTATGTTATTTACTTTACTTGTAATTTCGTTCATTCGTCAAGTTTTTCTGTTGTCAGTCATCCTCACTATATATAGTGAGGGTGCCCATTACAAGTAAAGGAGTCTCCAATGAGAGATGGATGATGACTCTTTAGTGTGTGAGATTTCCATTCTAGAGAGAGAGAGTGAGTCATGGATTTTCTAGAGAGAGATTGTGTGTTCTTCATGATTTCTTGATTGTAATCTTTCGATTAATGAAATCATTCGACTTGTTCATCATCTTTCTTGTTTATGATTATTCATGATTCATCATCATCATCTTCTTCATTTGTTTTGAGTTTTTGAATCCGAACCTTGTTCTTGCTCAAGATCGAGATTCTTGATGTGAAAATCGGTCCTAACAAATGGTATCAGAGCGGGTACCGATCAGATTCATCTCACCGTGAATCTGGTCACTCGAATCTGAGATTTTGAGCTTGAATAGTGAAGATGAGAAAACTTAGTTTTTAGAGACTTTTTTCTATTTTTTCTTCATTTCTGGATGGATTCTGATGATATGGATGATAGATTCGTGTTTGGGAGTGCATCTGGATGTTATTTAGTGCTTTACATCTTCAGATCTGGTGGAAAAATGAAGATCCGAAGCTATTTTTGGAACTTTGAAGTTTTTCCCGTATTTGAAGATTTTGAAGATTTTGAGCTTTGATTCTCTGTTTTCTGGGCGATTCTTCATGTTTTTGGATGAAACGAAGTATGAATCTCAGTATCTCAGTGGAAAACGCGTTCCGGATCCATTGGAAGCATCCGTTTCGTCTGAATCTCAACCATTTTGGCAGATCTGGAAAAACACACAGTAGTGTGTGTTTCGCGGTGTTCTTCGTGTTCTTGAAGATTTCCAGAATATGGGTCTGATTCGATCGAGTTTTGCTGATGTTTAGGATGTGTAAGTGGCCATAGCATGTCTCTAAACCTGATTTGTGTCAAGAATCGATGGTTTCTACTCATTTCTGACGTTTTTTCAAGGATTAAAGTTGCTGCGTTTTCTGGGTTGTTCTTGAAGCTCTTGAAGATTGTCTTAACGATCTGGATTCGTTTGAGATTGTCTAAACGATCAGGTTTTTTAACGATCTGGGTTAACGATCAGGTTGTTGTTCTTAACGATCTGGGTTCACTTGAAGCTGTCTTCACGATCTGACCTTAAGTCTTAACGACTTGGTCTTGGTCTTAACGACCTGGTGAGCTGATTGTTAAACAAAACCTAACGACTTGATTTTTGGGTCTTCGTTCAAGACATTTTCAGAAGCTTTTGATCGTCTAGATCTGTAGAGCTTCGAGCTCCGAGTCCAACGGTACAAAAATCACCGATTTCGTTCAGTATTCACGAAGATATGTGTGTTTTACGGTTTTCCGGCGGGCATACGCTTTTCCGGTGTGAAACTCCGATGGTCTAGGGTTTCGGAGGTTCAAGAAGGATGTTGCTGACGTGGCAGGCCACGATTGGTTGTAGAGAGAATGTTATCTCTCCTCTTTGTCGGTTTGCTCCATCCGTTGTCTAATTCTCATTGGATGTTGGACTTCTTGTGGGCCCAGGCTGGAATAGGGAGACGTTAGTTGCTTATTGTTGTTGCCATTTGATTGGCTGTAGTGGATAGCAGATAGGGCCCAGCTGAAAGTTTGAGCCGTTGGAATGGTTCACGCTGGCTGCTCCTGATTGGCTGTCTTGCCACTCACGCGGATTAAGCCCCTATAGCCATTGATTTCCATCATTCTGCACCGTTGGATCAATCCAGTCCTTTAATCTGATTAGAGCATTCAATAATCACACGGATTGTGGTTTTGTGATGGTCATTTCCTATTGGTCAGCAATTAAGGACAAGGATTTTGGTTTTTCTTGAGGGATTTAATTTATTTAATTAATTTTCAGCATTATTTCGTCAAACTGTGACGCCCGGCCCCTTGCGGGCTGGCGCCACGTCGTCGGATTTACTCATCAACACGTGATTTAATCAGAGATCACAAAAACTGGAGAAAATTAAAACTTTTATTTATATACTCAGATGATTCTTACACAGCGGAAGCATAAACGTAACATACGATATATTAAACATAAGGTAAACTAAACGTAAGATAAGATATTCCAGCAACCAGCGTCTTCACCGTCTCCTCCTAGAGCGTGACCAAAGCTTGACCCATAGGTGCGTCAGAACCTAGCATACATACTTTTAAAAAGTCAGCTTACGCTGGTGAGTTCTACCGTTTAGTTCAAAACCGTGAAAGTGTTTACCTGGTTTTCACAACACACACATATATATATACCACAGATTAAATCCTAACACATAAGGATTATATTAATCGTGACCCTAGGGTAAACTTCTAGGTCACTATATTTAACCAACTATTTTGGTTCTCCATGAAGAGTCCGCTCACCACTGCACACTCCGTCCCATCTCGAAGGATAGTTATTACAACGGCCCAATGCAGCTCCGTCCGTACACGGTTCCCTAAGCCACCACTATGGGGAAGTAGCGTCTCTTCATTCTTCATCTCCTTCGAAAGGTTCGCCCGCCACTGCAATCGTCATCCTACCTTTTTTCGTAAGATAGCTTTTGCGATGACCGACTGCCGCTCCGTCCGTACACGGTTCCCTAAGCCACCACTATGGGGAAGCAGCGACCCTTCGTCTTCAGTAGCAACACATGCTCTAACTCTAATAAGTCATATTAGCAACTCATGCTTCAACTCTATTAGGTTATTTTCTCATCTTAATGACTCATTATCCGATCGTATATACTACCTACTCCTAGTTAAATAACCAGATGCTTTAGGTTTGTTATTAAACAATGATAAGGCATTCATATACTGCAACAAATGGACATCCCCCAATTTACCGTTAGTGTATGTATACAGGATGTACCAGCGGCGTATCCTCCACACTTCCAATATACCGGGTAACTTATACTACTATGTATATATATAGGATGTACCAGCGGCGTATCCACCACATATTAATATAAGCAAATGCATCACTTGTTCTCATATAATTATACATATTCACTAAATGTTTACTAACAACTCCCTAGTCACTTGGCTACTTAATTTCAAAGCAAGTATATACACATCACATTATAATCAACGTAATTGCATAACACGTATAAGCAATTTAATAACAATTTCATCATATAACACGTATATATCAAGTCACAATTATCTTGAACATATGTTCACAAATATTGTATGTATACTAGCCCGAAAACATTTAAAAACATTTAAAACATTTAAAACCTTTAAAAGTGGGCTCATAGAACTCACCTGGTATCTTTAATCAGTTATTCAGACAGAACCTCCGTTATGGTCCACAATTAACCTAATCGCGTATCGGATTGTATTAATGCAAAGTTATTATAAATAATACCTACGTTTATTTATATCTTATTATCCTAATAATACTTGATTAGGGTTTATCTCTTTTAAGGTCAAAATGACCAAAATGCCCTTATAGGCATAATAACCTTTTTATTGATAATATGAAGACGCGCATTCCTATAAGTAGACACTCACTCCGGGATCGCCCAGTGTTGGGGTGCCATTGCCCAGATGGGATGGCGACACCCCCGCTTTTGCCAGAAACCCCAGTGTACAGGTGTCTACCCTTCCGGTCCGCACGAACTTCTAATATCCGATTAACTCGGTATCTTTAATACTTTATCATTTATTCATTTTAAACCCATATATACTTAATATACATATAAACATGTTATAAGACCAAAAGCCAAGTCCCCATACCCTCTGGATTATTTTAGATTAATTAATCATATTTAGAAACCCTAATTTCATGAATTTCTCGTTTTATTATCAAAACTCATTTTTAATTCAAACCAACTTAGGGTGTTATCCATTATAACATGTTATAATATCCTTTAAAAGATCTAAGCTTAATTCAACATCGTTTAGTCAATTTGGGCAGAGTAACGTTATGAAAACCCTAATTTTGACCCGTTAATAAAACCTTAACCAAACCTTTTCCAATTGTGAAATAAACTTAGGGCTTTCTTAAAACACATTAAATTAGGATTACCTACAAAAATTTAGACCCTAATTCCCACCCGATCACCCGATTTTGACAAAACAAGCTCAAGAACCCTAATTTTGCATCATTTCTAAAAAGCATACTTAGAGATTGAATTTGCAAAAACTGAAAGAGGTTATTGTTAATCATACCTAATAAGGGTTGACTGCAGAAATTCGGATCCAAAGCTTTCACCGTTTGAGAGAATTGCTTGTTTGAATATCTCGGCCAGAATAGGGTTTTTAGAGTGAAGATTTCGTGAATTGGTGAGGATCTAAGGCCGATATGGGGCTGTATTTATACCCATGAGTGGCGTCCAAGGTCCCTACGAGTGTCCATGGTGACTCAGCCTCAAAAACGACACGTTTGGATGGTCAATTTGGTCAAAACTTGGCCTGCAAGTTGAAAACGTCGAATCTGGTCGTAATTTGGGCGGAGGGTCGCGAGGGTTTTGCCCCTGGGTGTCGCGACCCGCGAGCTACTTTGCCAGTTTGGCAGTTTTGGTCCCTGGACTTCATATTTACATTTTAGCCCCCAAACTTCTACCAATTGTTATGTTAGGCTATAAAACACTTAAGGGTACATTTATAAAAGTTTCTAAGGTTCTAAATATGCCCGATGATATACGTATATATACGTTTTATATTTTTCAATTATTGACGCTTTTAGTCCCTTAACTTTTATTTTAAGCTATTTACCTTTGTATCTTTCGATGTAACTATCATTTTATGTTCCATAATCTTACTAAACATGATTTTAACATTCTCGAGGGTTCGGGTTATATATATTAATATATATACACATATATACGTATATTTATTACATAGTTTACACTTTCTACCCTTTTACTTTTCCATTAACTACTAACACACGTATTCACATGTATATATCTATCAATTCACACATATATCATCATGTTATTTGTACCAACACATATCCATCTTATATTTTACTTTCTTTACCGTTTAACTTATCCATTTATGCATTTTTCATCATTTTAGCTATAGAATACGTATTTCTAACACATGCAATCTATCTAATGCATAGTTTACCATATTTATCAATTAAACTCATGTAGTGATAATATAAACACGTATTTATCATGTACCTGTGAAATTTGGGGTGTTACAACTCTTCCCCCCTTAAATAGGTTTCGTCCTCGAAACCTGATCTATTCCCATTTATCACAAATTATCATATTCTAATCTCTAAGGCATAACAAGTAAAGGCCCATATATATATAGCACATAAAACGTTTTAGGTAAACTTTTAACAGGTAATTACGTTTAACTAATATTGACGTTACCTGGGCGATAGTTGGGTTTCAAGAGCTTGGGTTCCTCACCCCTGGCATTCGTCACACAATATGCCCTTGCAGGAGCGGTGCGGGGTCCAGTACCATTCCCTGGGACGGCTCTCAGAGGTGTAGGATTCAGTACTAACTTAGGGCAATTCTTCTTAAAATGTCCCACCTCTCCACACTCGAAACATTCCTTCCTTCCCGTGTTAGTCTTTACTGGGCATGCTGTGGCAACGTGCCCAGAACTTCCACACTTGTAACAACTCGACTTCCCGTAACGACACTCTCCAGAATGATTCTTACCACACGTATTGCATCTTGGTACGTTATTTCCCTTTGACTTCTTTCCAGCATCGTCATGAGTATTTCCCGAAGATTCAATCCATTTCCTCTTTTGCTCTACCGGCTTTCCTACTTCTCCGTAAATTTCATCATACAGGGTCGCACTAAGGTTCACTACCGCCTTATATGTTGCAGGTGCAAATACTTTTACCAACTTTCGCACCTCAGATGGAAACCCTTGCGTGTAACGCCTAACTCTAACTTCTTCAGTCAGCACCAGATTTGGTAGTAATCGAGCCATCATGTTGAACTTGGTAGTATACTCGCCGTGCGTCATGTATCCAGCTTCAATTCTCAAGAAATTCATCTCCAACCTATCCAACTCATGTTGTGGACAGAAGCTTTCCATTACGTGCCTCTTCAGATCAGTCCAGGTCATATTCAGTACTTCTTCCTCACCTAGAGTTTGATTAATCATTTCCCACCAGAATAATGCTTCAGAAACGAACGAGTGCGCAGCATACTTCACCGCCTGAGCTTCAGAACACTCGCTGATATTGATTACAGCTTCCATCTCATGTATCCATCGAAATGTAGCCATGGCGTCTTTCTTCCCGTCAAATGATGGAGGCTTGCATCCACAAAAGGATTTGTATGAACATCCATGCCTAAGAGGATTATCTTCAACTTCAGGTTCATGACCAACTCCACGGCCAACTCCACGTCCAGCTCCACGTCCAGTTCCACGATCTGCTCCGCGACCAGCTCCGCGATCTGCTCCACGGCCAGCTCCACGACCAACGCCAGCATCAGCTCCATTGCGTCTAAACTCAGCAGCAAGTGCGGGTATCGCACCTTGTAAAGCCCTTGCTACTTCTTCAGCTAACGCAGCTCTTAGTTGATCATTGATAGGGCCTCCTCTCTGAGCTCCATTCTCGGGATTTCCTGCTCCGTTGTCAACTTCTGGATTCGCACGCGTATTCTGCCTCGTACCGGCCTGTCCTATCGGGGTTCCAGCTCCACCTCGGCCTCTGCCTCTTCCAGCCATCTTGAGCTCCTTCAATCAAGACGTAGATATAAGTATCCTCAAATGGATTATAGATAGAACATGATAATACAACAAATTAGTAGATGCAGAGCTCTGTGCAGTTACTGACTTGTCACATTCTCAATGTACTAACTACCCTCCATTCTGATTATACTCAAATCTATTTCCCGACCTCGCTCTCTAGCGATCTAATGAGCACTCCATTGCTTTAATAGGCATTCTAGCCTATTTACACATTCTGGCCATAAAATAGACGTAACTTCACATTACTTGGAGGGATAAATTCCTAAGGGCAGTAGCTAATTGCCAATAATTATTTCTCCTTACAAGCAAATGTGAGACTACTCCTATTATGGCCTAGTGTTTTCTCCGATTAGCATCTAACTATTCCTAACTAAGGCCCAAAATTCTAGTTTAAGTTTAGATACTCTCCGAAGTATCCAAATCTCTTAAACCAGTGCTCTGATACCAACTTGTGACGCCCGGCCCCTTGCGGGCTGGCGCCACGTCGTCGGATTTACTCATCAACACGTGATTTAATCAGAGATCACAAAAACTGGAGAAAATTAAAACTTTTATTTATATACTCAGATGATTCTTACACAGCGGAAGCATAAACGTAACATACGATATATTAAACATAAGGTAAACTAAACGTAAGATAAGATATTCCAGCAACCAGCGTCTTCACCGTCTCCTCCTAGAGCGTGACCAAAGCTTGACCCATAGGTGCGTCAGAACCTAGCATACATACTTTTAAAAAGTCAGCTTACGCTGGTGAGTTCTACCGTTTAGTTCAAAACCGTGAAAGTGTTTACCTGGTTTTCACAACACACACATATATATATACCACAGATTAAATCCTAACACATAAGGATTATATTAATCGTGACCCTAGGGTAAACTTCTAGGTCACTATATTTAACCAACTATTTTGGTTCTCCATGAAGAGTCCGCTCACCACTGCACACTCCGTCCCATCTCGAAGGATAGTTATTACAACGGCCCAATGCAGCTCCGTCCGTACACGGTTCCCTAAGCCACCACTATGGGGAAGTAGCGTCTCTTCATTCTTCATCTCCTTCGAAAGGTTCGCCCGCCACTGCAATCGTCATCCTACCTTTTTTCGTAAGATAGCTTTTGCGATGACCGACTGCCGCTCCGTCCGTACACGGTTCCCTAAGCCACCACTATGGGGAAGCAGCGACCCTTCGTCTTCAGTAGCAACACATGCTCTAACTCTAATAAGTCATATTAGCAACTCATGCTTCAACTCTATTAGGTTATTTTCTCATCTTAATGACTCATTATCCGATCGTATATACTACCTACTCCTAGTTAAATAACCAGATGCTTTAGGTTTGTTATTAAACAATGATAAGGCATTCATATACTGCAACAAATGGACATCCCCCAATTTACCGTTAGTGTATGTATACAGGATGTACCAGCGGCGTATCCTCCACACTTCCAATATACCGGGTAACTTATACTACTATGTATATATATAGGATGTACCAGCGGCGTATCCACCACATATTAATATAAGCAAATGCATCACTTGTTCTCATATAATTATACATATTCACTAAATGTTTACTAACAACTCCCTAGTCACTTGGCTACTTAATTTCAAAGCAAGTATATACACATCACATTATAATCAACGTAATTGCATAACACGTATAAGCAATTTAATAACAATTTCATCATATAACACGTATATATCAAGTCACAATTATCTTGAACATATGTTCACAAATATTGTATGTATACTAGCCCGAAAACATTTAAAAACATTTAAAACATTTAAAACCTTTAAAAGTGGGCTCATAGAACTCACCTGGTATCTTTAATCAGTTATTCAGACAGAACCTCCGTTATGGTCCACAATTAACCTAATCGCGTATCGGATTGTATTAATGCAAAGTTATTATAAATAATACCTACGTTTATTTATATCTTATTATCCTAATAATACTTGATTAGGGTTTATCTCTTTTAAGGTCAAAATGACCAAAATGCCCTTATAGGCATAATAACCTTTTTATTGATAATATGAAGACGCGCATTCCTATAAGTAGACACTCACTCCGGGATCGCCCAGTGTTGGGGTGCCATTGCCCAGATGGGATGGCGACACCCCCGCTTTTGCCAGAAACCCCAGTGTACAGGTGTCTACCCTTCCGGTCCGCACGAACTTCTAATATCCGATTAACTCGGTATCTTTAATACTTTATCATTTATTCATTTTAAACCCATATATACTTAATATACATATAAACATGTTATAAGACCAAAAGCCAAGTCCCCATACCCTCTGGATTATTTTAGATTAATTAATCATATTTAGAAACCCTAATTTCATGAATTTCTCGTTTTATTATCAAAACTCATTTTTAATTCAAACCAACTTAGGGTGTTATCCATTATAACATGTTATAATATCCTTTAAAAGATCTAAGCTTAATTCAACATCGTTTAGTCAATTTGGGCAGAGTAACGTTATGAAAACCCTAATTTTGACCCGTTAATAAAACCTTAACCAAACCTTTTCCAATTGTGAAATAAACTTAGGGCTTTCTTAAAACACATTAAATTAGGATTACCTACAAAAATTTAGACCCTAATTCCCACCCGATCACCCGATTTTGACAAAACAAGCTCAAGAACCCTAATTTTGCATCATTTCTAAAAAGCATACTTAGAGATTGAATTTGCAAAAACTGAAAGAGGTTATTGTTAATCATACCTAATAAGGGTTGACTGCAGAAATTCGGATCCAAAGCTTTCACCGTTTGAGAGAATTGCTTGTTTGAATATCTCGGCCAGAATAGGGTTTTTAGAGTGAAGATTTCGTGAATTGGTGAGGATCTAAGGCCGATATGGGGCTGTATTTATACCCATGAGTGGCGTCCAAGGTCCCTACGAGTGTCCATGGTGACTCAGCCTCAAAAACGACACGTTTGGATGGTCAATTTGGTCAAAACTTGGCCTGCAAGTTGAAAACGTCGAATCTGGTCGTAATTTGGGCGGAGGGTCGCGAGGGTTTTGCCCCTGGGTGTCGCGACCCGCGAGCTACTTTGCCAGTTTGGCAGTTTTGGTCCCTGGACTTCATATTTACATTTTAGCCCCCAAACTTCTACCAATTGTTATGTTAGGCTATAAAACACTTAAGGGTACATTTATAAAAGTTTCTAAGGTTCTAAATATGCCCGATGATATACGTATATATACGTTTTATATTTTTCAATTATTGACGCTTTTAGTCCCTTAACTTTTATTTTAAGCTATTTACCTTTGTATCTTTCGATGTAACTATCATTTTATGTTCCATAATCTTACTAAACATGATTTTAACATTCTCGAGGGTTCGGGTTATATATATTAATATATATACACATATATACGTATATTTATTACATAGTTTACACTTTCTACCCTTTTACTTTTCCATTAACTACTAACACACGTATTCACATGTATATATCTATCAATTCACACATATATCATCATGTTATTTGTACCAACACATATCCATCTTATATTTTACTTTCTTTACCGTTTAACTTATCCATTTATGCATTTTTCATCATTTTAGCTATAGAATACGTATTTCTAACACATGCAATCTATCTAATGCATAGTTTACCATATTTATCAATTAAACTCATGTAGTGATAATATAAACACGTATTTATCATGTACCTGTGAAATTTGGGGTGTTACACAAACACGGGTATTTTCTTATCAGTTTTTCGAGACGAACGAGATAACGCCGCGACGGAATTTCAGAAAATTTTTTATTGGCCGTGGATTATTCTGATTTATTGGGATTCTCGTTTATTGATGTCGCGCAACGTTTGCTATCGATCACTGACGGGTTAGCTTTATTATCCGGTTAATTACTCAGCTTTCTCGTTATATCTCACAGTTTATTTTTTAGTGGATGCAGCGCGGATGTCAGCGAACCGGATTAACTGGAATCTCAGTTCATTATGGAATTTATCCGTTAAATATCTCGAGAAGCCGTTCCTTGACGAAAAGTGACGGAATTTTTCAGATCGCGCCATTTTCATCAGTATTTCTCAGAAATCTTCACGGAATATTATTCCGAGCTCGTTTTTCTTCAAACAAAATTACGAAGACTCCGGTTATGATTATTTTCGCTCCGGATCTCAAAATTTCACAGATTTGACGTTTATCTTTATTTTTCGCATCCAACCTAGTCACGCGGATTATTCACAACTGTCAGCATCTAATTTCCGGTTTTTCGCGAGATTGTCCGATTTCAAGATTGTTTATCTGGTTTCTCTAGGCAACCGATCGCGACGGTTCGACTCTCCGCATCTGTTTTTACGCTTCCGACTTGTTGTTTTTGGAGAGATTTAGAGAAATAGGAGGAATTATTATGGATTTGGATATCGGGTCGACTATACGGAGTTGGAGCATTTTCAGTGTTTGACTGGTTTATCTGATTCAGTTCGTTGCGGTTTTGACTTCGAGATGTAGCATTTTCTCAGTATTGTACCCGACCGTGTGAACCGAGTGAGCGGAACACTTGGATCTCGAACTGGAGCAACGAGAACAGAAGAAGCTTATTCAGAGGGGGAATCTCTATGACAGATTGTCTCCGGTTTATCAGTTTCTCATTAAAGATGTACGACAGAGCGATTCTTCAGCAGTTGAACATATTTGAAAGCATCAGTCAAGGGGGAATTGTTGGAACAAAAATCCATGTGACTGACGCCATCAAATCTGTTTACCGAAGCATTCGACTGAAGATTCCATGTGAAATGATTCAGAGACGCGGGTTGTGATGCTCGAGGCTTGCAGTTTGGACCGAAGACCGTTTTCTGGAAAAGTCAACCGTTCGGGTCAACGGTCAACGTAAAAGTCAACGAAAGATCGGTTCGAGCGAGTCAAGCTTCGGATTAATTTAATCAGCTTTGATTTAATTTATATTTATGTTATTTACTTTACTTGTAATTTCGTTCATTCGTCAAGTTTTTCTGTTGTCAGTCACCCTCACTATATATAGTGAGGGTGCCCATTACAAGTAAAGGAGTCTCCAATGAGAGATGGATGATGACTCTTTAGTGTGTGAGATTTCCATTCTAGAGAGAGAGTGTGAGTCATGGATTTTCTAGAGAGAGATTGTGTGTTCTTCATGATTTCTTGATTGTAATCTTTTGATTAATGAAATCATTCGACTTGTTCATCATCTTTCTTGTTTATGATTATTCATGATTCATCATCATCATCTTCTTCATTTGTTTTGAGTTTTTGAATCCGAACCTTGTTCTTGCTCAAGATCGAGATTCTTGATGTGAAAATCGGTCCTAACAAAAACTTTCTTAAACATAAATCAAGATATCTTTACCTTGACTATCCTTGAATTCAGCTTCTATCCTCCTTAGTCACCACCAAAACGAGCCCGCACCACTGAGTTGATGAAATTTGGGCAATGGGTGAGAGGTACATCAAGTAAACATAGTCTTGATATGAAAATGATGATTTAGAAAACTTACCTATGAAGATCCACCCTTTCACAAAGCTCCTAAGGCTTGAATATGGCTGTGACAGAGGTCTGGGATAGCCAAGAAGAAGCTCTGGCCGGAAGTGAGTTGATCTCTCAAGTGCACATGGCTATAAAGGCCAAATTCCTAGTTTTTAACGAACTGAAATCGAGGCGTACCGCCCCAAAATATCCCATTTGGGGCGTACCGCCCGGATTTTGGGGTTCGGGTAAGCGGGGATCCGATGGGTGCCACAACCCGACCCGTTTAACAAATGGGCAGCGTACCGCCTAGGATTTCCTTATCCTAGGCGTACCGCCTCAAATTGTGTTTCAGGAATTTTGAATATTTTTCATTTAAAATTTCCAGCTCGGATCAATGTTTTAGACACAAAGGTTACACACAAGTCTGTTTTGGCCAATCAATATGTGACAACAGCAAGAGGAATGTTGGTCAGCCGACAGAGGAGAGAGGAAGACATTTCTTCCCAGTCAATCGCGCGACGCCACATCATAGCATAACACCTATGTCGTCTTCTACCCCATACAAACCCTAATATGATCGTAACTCCCACCGGAAATACGAATGCCCACCGGAAAACCGTAAAGAGTCCATATCTCACTCGACACTTGATGAAATCCACCGAATTTGAAGCCGTTGAACTCCAAATTCGATCCTCAATACATCTTAACGATCAAAAACCTCTGAAATTTATTTGAATAAAAACCCAGATGTCGAGATCGCCAAAATTATTCGAGTTCGCCAAGCAGTAGGACCAGATCGCTAAGGCCAAGCACCAAGTCGCCAAGAGCAATCTTAGATCGCCAAGTACAGTGACCAGATCGCCAAGACAAGCTTCGTGGACACTCGAAATCACCAAGAATATCTTCAAGAATAATCAAAATCTCCAAGAACATCTTCAAGGACTTTCCAGATTGCCAAGAACATCTTCAAGGGCAGTGAAATCGCCAAGACAATCTTCAAGAGAGAATGATGAACACCAAGAACACCGTGAAACACTACACTACTGTGTGTATTTCCAGATATGCCCAAACCGTTGCGTTTTAGACCAAAACGATGCTCCCAATGATCCGGAACGTGATTTCCATCATGATTAGTGCTTTATTTCATCCAAAAACACTGATTAAAACACCAAAAACTAAGAATCAAAGCTCAAAAATCTTCAAAAACCTAAAAAAACGGGAAAACCCTAACAGCTTTGTTTTTTCAGCTCAGATCTCGTATTTCTTCACAGATTTGGACATATGGAGCATGAAATCACTTCCAAATGAACCCAACAACATGAATACATAATTAGATTCATCCAACAGCTCCAAACATGAAGAAAAAATATAAAAAAGTCTCATAAGTGGTTTTCAAATATGCACTTCATTCAAGCTCAAAATCAAGATTCGAGTGATCAGATTCACCGTGAGACGCGATCTGATCGATACCCGCTCTAATACCATTTGTCATGACCAAATTTGAGCCTTTATTCATTCAATACACAGATTCAAGTGCGGAAATCATGAATCCGTGATCAAATCATGTTGTTTGCTTGTTGAAATCCTTAGATTTCCATGTCTGAAACTCAAGAACACGAAGTTTTTCACACACACAAGTGCTCTCTCTTCCACAGCCGTCCAGAAGCTTATTCTAGAGTATTCTGATGTGGCTATTTATACTGGAGAGAGCACAGGTTGTCATTGCACTGATTACAAGAGAATTTTATTGGAGTTAGTGAAATTTATGACATCAGTTCATCGAAGTCACCAAGAATAAATATGAGATCGCCAGGAACACTGGTGAGGTCGTCAAGAGCACTTCACCAGGTCGCCAAGGATAACCCAAGTCGCCAAGGGCAGCCACCAAGTCGCCAAGACTTGGTGAAGTCGCCAAGGAGGAATGGCTAGATAGTCAAGTGCAACTCCAGGTTGCCAAAGGCAACCACCAAGTCGCCAAGGACTTGGTGAGATCGCTAAGAAGGAAATTTAGATCGCCAGGAACTTGGTGAGGTTGCCAAGTACGAGTCCCAAGTCACCAAGACCAATATCCAAGTAGCCAAAACTTATTAGAAATCACCAAGTACACTCATATAACATCAAGAATCATTATGAAATCACTAAGGGTTGTTATTATGATAACACAATGAATTATTAGCATTAACCCAGTGAATTGGCACAGAATATGGATCCAGGCTTTCATGTCACAATAGTAAGGAACAAGGCAATTATCTCAATATTAATCAACACAAGTTAAGACATTAAATATGAAATACAAAACATCAAACACTTGAATGATTAACATAAGCATAAAGAGAATTGTTCAAGTACAAATACAAGTGGAATGAAAGATTTACAATTTGAAACGAATACTAAGGATGCTATGTTTGAGTTACCACCAACCCTAGAAAGATCTTACAAGTTGTTTAAGTGCATTGCTTCTATGATGTCATGTAATATGGTTGTAATAGTTAGTCCATCATGGTCCGTCAGAATAGGATTGGTCTTTGGTCCTAGGTCTTAGATCATGTATTTGGTGCCTTATAACTAAGCATTATGATACGGATTCGAATGATCCATATCAAGAACCCAGAACCCTATCTTTAATTTAGTAGTTTATTATTATTAAGTAGTTTTCTTTTAGACTTTATCTTGTTTTCCAAGTTTATTATTGTCTATTTAAATAACCTTTTGTAATCTTTTTGGTTGGTTGATTTTGATGAAATAAGGTATTTCGTTTGGAGGTACTTTCCAAGCTTTCTAGTGCCGGTATTTGGCCTAGGTTTACTAACGTTGGTAATTGACGTTAGGGTTCATCGTTCTTGATATAGATCAAGTCCGATTATCTATCCATCACGCTATCAAGTGGCATCAGAGCCATGTCGGATCACCGAAGAAATCATCGTAGATTCGCCGCCGGAGGCAACGAAGATTACTACCGTGATCCGTGGGATATTGAAGAAATTGCAAGGTTGCAACAAAAGCTTCGAGATCTTGAAAGAGATTTTAAGATCAAATGGCTCCGACAGAGGATTCGTCATCTTGAGTTCGAGTGGGAGATGCGCAACGTAGAAACCAAGTTGGATGCCCTCGTCTGGGACGAAGGTGACGATGAGGAGGAGAATTTGTTCGTTCATCCCCAAACCACATTCCTTGAATCGGTCTACGAAGACGGATCTGGTCAGGATAGTTTACTGGTTGAAGAAGCCTGATACGATGAAGACGGGATAATGCCTGACATAGAAGAGTGTTTGTTCATTCAACAACTTTTGGGTTGGATTACTCATCCGCCATCCGTTTCCCCGCCCACGCGATCTGTAGTTGCCACGCATTGTGCGCCACCCACTTATCCGCCTATTGACCCGCCAACCTGTCCGCCACCGTAACTACACAACCCGTAAACTTTCACCCCACCTAAAAGACCCTACCTGCCAATCGTCCCGAAGATTTCACCTACTCCAGCACGTCCCACGTTTTCAAATACTTGCGATTTTTTGGTCACCGTACATATTCGCACACTAGGTGGATTTCGGTTCGTGATTTTTGAGTATCCTCGACGCGTGGGATTGATATTTAAAAATTTTAGAATCTCCACCCAGTTTTGGTTACTGCTCGGATATTTGGAGTATTCTTTAACTTTGGATTATTTTTGGATGCATCTCAATTTACTCTTCGTAAGGTTTGGCATTAAATTGAAATATCACAAATATATATTGGGATTTCAAAATTTGATAATTAAATTGGAAGATTCAGATAATCCACATACAAAATTTGTGGGTAATTTTTGTTTGGGTGATTTTTTTGGCAAATTGGAATCTCATATATTCGAGATTTTTGGGTCTGCAAAAAAATTGGGGTTACAAAATTTTGGATTACCGAAATTTATTGTTGATATCACATTTTTGAAACAAAATTTGGTGATTCTTTTCCAAATTTATGTTGATCTCTTTGACGTTCTCAAGACTCGAGGTCGAGTCTTTTTCAAAGAGGGGGAGAAGGGAAAGGAGGTGAGACGCCCCGATAACCCTATAGACCTGGGACCCGTCGATCCGAATGGTGTTCGCTTGAAGCCGAATCGAGCTACATATGAAGATAAACTTGAAGAGTTATTCGTGATGATCTTGGTCGTAATGAGAGTGACCGAAAGTTGTCAAAATGTTCCATTCGATCCAGGTGGCTCTAGTGGCTTTGAGAAGTTTTCTTCATTAGTAAAACTCGAGGACGAGTTTTCTCGAAGACGGGGAGAATGATACGGATCCGGATGATCCATATCAAGAACCCAGAACCCTATCTTTAATTTAGTAGTATATTATTATTAAGTAGTTTCCTTTTAGACTTTATCTTGTTTTCCAAGTTTATTATTGTCTATTTAAAAATAATCTTTTGTAATCTTTTTGGTTGGTTGATTTTGATGAAATAAAGTATTTCGTTTGGAGGTATTTTCCAAGCTTTCTAGTGTCGGTATTTGGCCTAGGTTTACTAACGTTGGTAATTGACGTTAGGGTTCATCGTTCTTGACATAGATCAAGTCCGATTATCTATCCATCACGCTATCACATTAATTCGTGGATATTTCTTTGTGGTTGTGGTTATAATTGTAGATATAGTCTCTAGCGATTTGTATCCATAAGACAGTTAGCATAAGCAATCATTTCATAATGTTGATGAGGTCAAGATGATTTGATCCCTGGATGATGCTTTTCTTTTATTTAAGTTATCCTTATAGCTAGATATCATCCACTACAATAAACATTTGATAGTTTAGTTAGATAGTTAGTTTAAGTGACAGTTAGATTAGCTAGATTAAGTTAGGGTACTTAGGCCTGAAATAAATTAGGTTGAGTAAGAGATTCGTATCCTTGGATCGATTCTGATTTTTACCGTTGCTATATTACCGGTATGATAGGTACATTTGCCTTTATTGCGTGTTGTTTGTCTTAGGTAATTATCTTGTTTATAAGTTTAAGACCTGATCGTGCGATTCTATATTTTGGCTTCACCGCTACGATATACGCACATCAGTGACGGTATAAAAAAAACAAGATTACTACATTTTTAACAACAAAAATTTACATATAAACAAAATTAATTAAAAAAGGGAAGTATGATATTTAGAAAGACTGGGAGAAAAAATAAAAAACTGTTCAAGAAGTGTGGACATGAAGATTTTGCTAATTGCTTCACTTTCCTAAACTTTAATTTATGTTATTTAGGGATTGGGAGTTATAATAACTTTAAAAAGATTTAACAGTTACAAAAAAGATTTGACTTACTTTGATTAAGTAGCAAGTTGCTCTTTTAAAAAGTAAATCCCATATATGATTTTCCTCCTTTGTAATAAGTTTCTCCAATTCAACGCCCCTAGTGAGTCAAGGGGAATCTCAAAACACTAGGTAAAAAGTTTTTCTTAATGGATTTACCCTTTGCGAATCCATCTTCGCAACAAATTCTTTAATTTTTTTTTGGACATTGGCACTGCAGAAATGGGTATGGCATCAACAGGATCTGGAGGAAGGTCTTCTATATGTGAAACAAAAACAATAACAAAGTTAAGAATCCGGTTCTTAGGAGTAAAGTGGATACATGTGTAACAAAGGTAATATTTTAAATTAGTGTACCTGGCTGGAAAATACTAACAAATGGTGCTTCATGAACTGAGCTGACATAATCAACTTGATTAACTGCTGAATATATCATCGTGGAAACTAAAAGAAAATATATATAAGTTGAAAACCAAAGACCTGTTAATCTATTAAGTAAATAAAATACATGTGTAACAATCTAGAATGCTTACAGTTAACATCACAGTCAACAATGGGTTGGGCTAGAGAAAATTTGGCTTACACCTAAGCTAAAATCAGGACCGTTAGGTGCAACTATGAGGGAATTTGTTCTCATGCGGGAGCTACCCAAAGAAACATAATCATGAATTGGGTGTACATCATGTGGTTCCTAGTCTCCCCCTACAATGCAGTAAAAATTCATTAAAAGAATGTTACATATGTAACAATGTAACATACATAACATTAAGGATAAATAATACAAAGACTAGTTTCTGTAATAATTACATATCTTTCAAAGAGTATCACCACAGTGTAATTAAACATTAATTAATTATCCTAAGATCCCTGAAATAGTTTGATCGGTGGGACACAGTCAAGAACACCATGATCTTCCGTCTGAGAAGCATTGGTTCTAGGAATTTCTTGAGTACAAAAGTCAGCAAAACTCATTTACTTAAGAATGTGATTGGTGATGTTTTAGCACCTACTTTTACAAGGAGCAAGTCAGCAGGTGTTAATATATGTTTGCATGCTTACTTCCTGTCTCAAATGTAACCCAAGAATGTAACTGAAGCTTGAGAGATAACAGTTAGATTGGAGCAATGCAAGAAAAGCTATTTCAAATTAACAAACAAAAACTTTGGGAACTGGGTTATTTTCCAAAGTGGGGAGAACCAACTGGAACAAAATAGGTATTCAGGAATAGGAAATGTGAACTAGGGATAGTGGTAAAGAACAAAGCAAGGCTGGTAGTATAAAGTTATGCATACGAAAATGTATTGATTATGATGAAATTTTTGCAGCAGTTGCAAGATTAGAGGCCACTAGAATTTTCTTAGCACATGCAGCATTCAAGAACTTCACAATATATCAAATGGATGTGAATAGTGCATTCTTGTATGGAATGTTAAATGTAGAGGTGTATGTGTGTCAACACCTTGGGTTTGAGGATCCACATCATCCAAACAAGGTGTGTAAACTCGTCATGCCTCTCTATGGATTGAAGCATGTTCTGAGGGCCGTTTATGAGACCATTTCTACTTATCTTCCTAGGAATGTCTATAAGAGATGAGCTATTGACAAGACACTCTTCCTCAAGAAAGTTGGAAAGGATTTGTTGTTAGTTCTGATTTATGTAGATGACATGAACTTTGGGTCATCTGGGAATTCATTATGCAAGGAGCTTGAATCCCTTATACAAGCCAAGTTTGAAATGAGTTATATAGAGGAACTTAATTTCTTTTTAGGGCTTAAAGTTAAACAAACTGCAGAAGGTATTTTCCTGAACCAACAAAATATGTTCAGGATATGCTCAAAATATTTCACATGCTTTCTACCTCAACTGCAAAGACTCCTATTCTTGGGAATCCGTGTACGTTTTTTCAAAATTTTAGAGTCGTCACTTTTCGAATAAGTAACGAGCGAAAGCATGTACATGTGGTCGATTCTAAACCGATCCCACCAGTGATGAAAATAACCCATGTGAACAGATGTGTATATACTAGTTACTAGTCGTTACTAAACCAAACTATACACTATGGTTTAATAAACGGTTTCGCCAGATAACCGAATGATCATGATTAGGGTCTTTTGGTAGATAATTAAAAAATCATGAACGGATCGATTCTATGGTCGAGAAAGAATGAGACGGAAGTTTTGATCATTAAAAGTGTTGAATGATTACATTAACCGAAGGAGTATACAACGATTAAGCCCCGGGGGAGGTTGGACAAAATCTCCCCTCTTAACACATAGATCTAGACAAACCTAGCTAGACCAAAAACATATGAATTACAAAGACCAAATCATATTTATATGCTTGCTGATCTGCCTGAACTGGAGCTCACCTGAAATCATCCGAAGTGATGCAAACTGCCACTTTGTGTGGATACAAAGTGTGATTTCGGGTCTCACTTCTTGTCTAGTTCGCGACCCTGCGAACTTCAGTCTGTTTTGACAATTCGAGAGTAACAGCCACATAAGGTTCATGTTCTAACAAATTCCCCCTTGGATGTTACTATCGAATACAAAATTTAATCTTCTAGCAATCTTCAGTCAGCTTGCTACAAGCGCCTCTATCTTTAGCAAACTCCCCTTGACTGAAACTTCAAGTATGCAAGAAATAGTTCACCATCCAGTACAATCTCCACAACCAATAAAGTTCCCCCTCTCTTCAAGCACTTCCACATCAGGCATATGATAACTGTTCACTTCATTAGTCATTCCCGGTAACTGTTAAGACCTCTTGAACTTCACCGCATTTGACAGAAATCTTTAATCTTCACCAAATTGTAATACATTCTGATCTTTATGAAAACAGAAACAACGAGAATCTTCAATCACGGAAATTCCCCCTTAGAATGAAATGCATCCCAATATATTACTCCGGTAAACGTATATCTCGTTGTAGACTGGAGACTAACCAACTCTTCACAACTCAAGAAAGTATCGGGCATATGACAGAAAGTTTCAAACCATAACTGAAAACTTTGACATATCGGTTTGCACGAACATTAGAATACACCACCTTTCCATGAAGATCAAAAACCACCATCATCCCTGAACTGATTACTTTTCAATATTCATATTTTCAATTATGAAACTTTGAAAGTTTTTAGGGTCCCTAGTTTCCCCCTAAATAAGTGACATATTCAAATCTTCAAAATTCTTTGATTCTAACCCCGCAGGAACAAATCCTTTCTTTTTAGTGGAATGATAAACTTAAGTGGCCCGTAACAGAATCTTTAATCTTACTTAACCTTCAGTTTGCGTAGAAAGATAATCTCCAACAAACGTTCCCAAGTAATCACATCCATGTCTCCGAATCTCTGTCCATCATCAAGAACAATGACTACCCACATACTCATTTCTTGAAATTCGATAACTAACTAGCGACAAGTACCGGAATCTGGATTTCTTTCAAGAAGATAAACGAATCATTTTAACTTGAAACCATATAACACCCCACAGCTACCGAATCAAGGGTAAACCCGATAACTGATTTGCTTCTTGGAAATCCCCACGTAACGGGGTTCGGGGGCAGCGCCCTTGAGAAGCGGGGTCCAAGGGGCGGTAGCACCTGGCGAGGTCCAAGGGGCAGCGCCCCTGACTGGGGTCGTGCTTCAAGGTTAACACGATTTTTCTTTATTTTGAACAAAAGTGCTTCACTAAAAATGCATCAGAACTTCCCAAACTGAGTTTCACCAAAGTGATACGTACTGGTCTGAACTGTGAGTTCGGTTACACGAACTGATCCGAACTGGAATCCGAACTGATATGCGAAGTCACAACCAAACTGAATCCAAACTGATATCCGAACTGATGCGAACTGGTCCGAACTTACACTTCGGAGCGGTTATTTTCTGAACGGATTGTTCTTGACCCGAACTGAAACGAACTGGACCTGATTTCATGAAAAATGCACCAGATTCAAAATTTGATCGATTTTCACCACTTACACAATTCTGTTAGGTGAATACACGACTCAGAAAGATTCGGTTGAGCAAAAACCGATCAGAAACTCAATGAATCACACCTAACCGATGGTTTAACGTCTCCAAAATGAATAAAGACGATAGATTTGAACCATAGAAAGAGCCAACAGCTCTAATACCAGATGAAAAAGCACGAACGGATCGATTTACTGGTCGAGAAAGAATGAGATGGAAGTTTTGATCATTAAAAGTGTTGAATGATTACATTAATCGAAAGAGTATACAAAGATTAAGCTCTGGGGGAGGTTGGACAGCACCTCCCCTCTTAACACATAGATCTGGACAAACCTAGACCAAAAACTTATGAATTACAAAGACCAAATCCTATTTATATGCTTGCTGATCTGCCCGAACTGGAGCTTACCCGAAGTCATCCGAACTGGAGCTTACCCGAAGTCATCCGAACTGGAGCTTACCCGAAGTCATCCGAACTGATGTAAAATGCCACTTCTTGTCACGTAGTGTGGATACGAAGTGTGAGTTCGGGTCTCACTTCATGTCTCACTTCGTGTGCAGTTCGCGACCCTGCGAACTTCAGTCTGTTTTGACAATTCGAACAGTAACGACCACACAAGGTTCATGTTCTAACAATAATGTTTACTACCAAAAACTAAATAATAAACAAAAGCAGATAACTATTTATAACTTTTGTTGTGAAACAGGAAACCACGTCGGGAACGCGAATCCAATCGACGGACGGATAGTGATTGCAGAGGGCGGCGGTGTGGTGGTTGGTCGACGTCAATCGGACAAGGGGGGGTCACCTAGCTCCACTTTCCGTTTTTTTATGTTTGTTTTCAAAGTTGTTGCAAATTAGGGTTTATTCCAACTAATTATATTTAATAGATTTAGGATGTGAAAGTGCGTGAGCGATGGATCGTCTACTCGGTCGTATCGAAATCAATGTTTAACGAGAATGAACACAAGATGTAAATACAAAATACTTGTATTAGACCACAGAGAACCACAGAGTACACACACATATGATCTGAACAAGAAGTTCCAAGATTTGTTAATCATAACACAAGACAAAGTATTTATACTAGACAAGAACTTGATCAGCCGAACCTGAGGTTCGGACCAACTTCGTCTGGGTCCGAACTCTGAGTTCGCCCTAAGTTCGGATCATAACATGTAATCTTGTATTTGATATTTCACATGAAGATCAGGAACTATGTGTCAACAAACTCCCCCTCGACATGTGCAGTATCAGCTTCCACTTAAAACTTGTATCTTGTATCTTCAATCAAACTCTTCCTCTTCTTTGACGATTAGTCTGATCTCGAAGACTTGATATTACAGCATGTGTAAACTCTTTATCAACAGATTCAGAAGACTTGAAGTTGTGATGTTCTTCTTTCCACTTAGAAACCTGCCAATATAAATCATCTTGGTGCAAATCGTCTCTTCGAGACTCCAAGATATTTTGATTTTGAAATTGTTTTCGTATTCCGTGTTGATCAATCAAAAACAAATAAGAAATAAAATCTTTTTGATTTTTCAAAACTTTATATCAAAACACACCTAAATTCTTTTTGGTATTTTCTGATATGAAATGTAAATGCAATACAGAATCAAACACTATTTTTGTCTTTTGTGAGAAAGATCACAACTTGGGATCATATTGGACATAACATGCTGAACTACACTTCAATTTCGATTATTGTAGCACATAAGTCATGTCAATTGCAGATATAATTTGTCCAACTTTAAACTCAGGCATACTCATACTCATAACATCTGGATATGTTAAAGCATTGATTAGATTTGCATTGACCAGTGTACCCCACACTATCAGACATACTCAGATATGCTTTAGTTTATCACATTTTTGTGATTTCACTTGTGATTTAACACATATTTATTGAATTCATGATATAGTCAACTGTGTTCCACGCAAAAAGAAATAAGAACGTTAAATCGTCTACCTTAAGGTCGATCTTTCGATACGCAGATAAGGCCTCAGATTTAACAAAATAAGAAAATAAAACAAGTTGAAATTGTATAACCCAACAACAATCAGGTCGGTACTCCCGTACACGCAGAGAAAGTCCGATGAGTTATACGAAACACCAAAGAAAATAAAGTAGAACATCAAACGAACAACAATCAGTTCGATCTTTCGATACGCAAAGAAAGTCCGATTGTTTGACAAAATAAAGAAAATCAAACAAGTTTAAATCTTTGCAATTTAAACACATGTATACACAATGACTTCTCATTTTATTTTCACATATTTGTTTCTTGATATATCTTAAGATATGCATCAAGATGTTATCCACTAGGTCAAGCATCACATTTAGTGTATATCACATTTGTATACTTTCTGATTTGCCGAGCCTACCTTACACATCGATCAAATGGTCTTATGGCTTTTTCATCTATTTTATCCGTGAGTCAGACGATGTAAGCCAATGTACTATCATTTCCCAATCATGTTGGATACAATTTCTCATTTTTCAATGTTTTTGACTTTTTGCATATTTCCAATGTTTTTGGATTTTCAAATTTTCTCCCCCTAAATATGACAACTCTATTTTAAGATTTTCATTTTTAACCTTTGAAAAACAAAACAGTATTTTTGAATTTTTCAAATTTTCTCCCGGCAAACGTACCAAACACAAACTCCCCCTCAAAATGAGACGGAATAAAAACAAAACAGAAATTGATCAACCAACACGAATACTTGTAGTTTAGCATTTTGAAAACAAAATTGATTTGGCAAGTCAATTTGATTTTTCACAGATATTCCACAATCAGCAATTTTTCAATCACCGAACGCTCTTCCTGAAATACATGCTGACCCCAATTAAAAAATCAGTCGCTTTGGGATCGACCCGAGTCAACAACGTCGGGACGCCTGGTGTCTTCCACATAGTCATTGTTGGCCTTGGAAACAACCTTTGGTTTCCATATTTTGAAAAAAAAATTGATTTTTGATCAGAACCAGAATCAGTTTCAACTGGCGTACTTGGTTTAGACCAATATGACTTACAAGTTGATTTGACTTTTGAAGACCACGATTCATAAAAAATTTGACCTTTGTTATCCACATATTTAGCATGGTTGTGGAAATATGCAGTCGTCGGACAATCAGCAGCAAGATATCCAAGTTGACGACATGCATAACAAAGTCTTTCTCGAAATTGAAAAAAATTTGAAAATTTTTTTGAATTTTGAAAACCAGAAGAAAGATCGGAATCAAAGTTATCAAAGAAATCATCATAGGTATTATACCTAGGAGATGGACTCCTTGAAGATGATGACCCTCCAGTATAATAAGATTTTTCCTTCGGAGGAGGTTAATTCTTTGGAACCTGAACTTTGGGAATCTTTGCAGCTTTTTCTGGCTTCTTAGCTTGAACCAGTGCTTCCTTGACTTCATAACCCAAACCTTTGTTCTTATAACCTGGGGTCTTTGATGAAATTGAAGAAGAACCAGAAGCTTCTCTCCCTTTAGCTTCTCTAGTGAATTTTGCTTTGATGTCTTTTAGTTTATTCTTTTCAACCAAAATATTTTCTTCTTCAGTTCCATACGAAGTACTTGAAGCAACCTATCAAAAACTTGTTCATTTTCCAAAAAAATAGACTTTGAATTAAACTTTGGAGCTTTTCCCAAAGGTTTTTGCTTTTTCTCAGCCTTCTAATTCTTCTTCTTTGATGAAGTAGCAAACTTTGAATAATCATGCAATTCATCTTTAGGATCAAGCGGAGCATATGTAACTTCAGATAAATCCACCAGTTGAGGAACCATGTGAATATTATTCTTTTTGGAACTATTTTCACTCCGATCCTGTTTGTATAAGAAATTCAACAATGTTGGCGACAAATTGTAATTCTTCACTTGCCTTTTTAACTCCAAAATTTCCAAATTCAATTCAGAGATTTTCTATTGAGCATCAAACACTTCTTTTTGGGACTTGATGAACTTTGCATTGAGATCATCATACTCATACGTTTGTAACTTCCGGATCTCACATTCAGCAAACAATTCCTCAAGCACACTTTCTCTTTTCTTCTTGAAAATCTCAATGTCTTTTGTCAAGACTTCATTCTTATCACGAAAAAAAAAACATTTTCATCTTGAAGTGTAGAGATCTTAGATTGAAGTTTTTCAATTGTAGCAGCTGATTCAACCACAAGAGCATTATCTTTTTCATAGTTTTGTTGTATCGGATAACTCTTCTCAAATAGATTCTCAAAATCTTGTGTTGCATCTAATGCTTCAGCTTTGGCTTTTTCACATTCTTCAGCCAATTGACTCTTTTCTTTCAAAACGTCCTCATGAACATGGACCAATTCATAATATTTATTTTGAAATTCTTCCAACTATTTCTTGAATATCACCACTTCTTCAGACAATAATTCAGAATCCTTTTCAAGAGTTGCATTCTTCTTACCCAATCTTACACACTCAAGACATTGTGAATTCTCAACCTTTTGATTTTCAACCAACTTAACTTGAATGTCCTCAATCAAAGATGTTTAGGTTCTTGAGTCAGAATCATAGAAAACATTATCATCAACATGACGAGCTGTTAAATCAATAGTAAATGGAGCATGTTTTAGTTTTGCTTCAGAATCTGCATTCCAGGCAAATTCATCTGGATGCCAAAACATTTCTGTCAATTTTTCGTCAAAAGAAACAGATTTCTTCTCAACCTTGTGAGCTTCATTTGGTGAATGGATAACCAAATGAGCATGTTGACCAGACTTCAATTTATTTTCAATTGAACTCGGACATTCTCGTGCACAATGTCCATATACAGAACACTTATAACATTTAACCTTTGACTTGTCTAGTCCAATTCCCATCCTGATTCAATCTCTTCTTGCCAGTTCTATTAAAAAATTTCTTCGTTCTTCGGACCAACATAGCATACTGCCAGTTCAAATCCACTTCTTCCAAATGTTCATAATCGATTTGATCATAATCTTCATTGGTCAATTTTGCGTTACTTACCGAACCAGTAATATCATCAAAATATGAAGATACCAATGCAGACATTAAAGCAATATAATCATCGGTAGTTTGAGCAGACAAAGCATTCTGAGACGAAGAACTAGGAATTGAAACAGTACAACCAACAGAATAACTAGGAGTTTCAGATTTACCTGCAATGAATGCTGTAGGAGGTGCTGAACTAACAATATTAGACTTACAGCATTGATTGTTGAATCATTTTCTCCATTTTCTCTATGATATACAGCAGGATTTTGAATTTGTGCAGGAAGTAACTTGTTTACCATTAACTCCAAATCATTTGCTTAAATTCTTTGAACTAGATCATTAAATGACAATCCTGGATATTCTTTATCATGAGTGATCATCATTACATAATTCTCCCATTTCTCAGGCAAAGCCTCCAAAATCTTTTCTTTCATATCAACTTCTTCTTTTGTAAGATTCACCAAACGCATTTTTCACTTATTAAGTGAGCAAATCTTGCAATCAAATTTGGGATCGATTCATTTTGATAATGCCTGAAGCTATCAAATTCCTTCTTCAAAACCTTTTGTCGACTTTTCATTTATTGGTCATTGCCTTCACATCTCTTTTCCAATGCATTCTAGAAACTCTTCGATGTGTAGTTACCCGAAAATTGATGTAGTAACTCCTTAGGTAATGCCATTGACAAAGTACCATACGCCTTTTTCTCAGCTTGATATGCTTTCTTTTGTTCAGAAGTGAGTTTTCTTTGAATAATTGGCTCAACGGTTTCATCTTTAGGATAGACATATTGATCAGAAAATGCCAACCACATATCAATATCATTTGTATCAACGTATGCTTCAAATCGTTTAACCCAAATATGATAATCTTCCAATTTTAGCAATTTCGGAACTTTCTGACTTGTTCCGATTTCATTATCATAGTTCATCATAGTTTACATCGTCGCTTGAACCGAATTCTGAATAGCTACAAACGCTTGAAAATCGTACATTTTGTGAATCCTGGTTAATGTTCACCCGAACCTGTTCCGAACTTAACCCAAACCTCTTTCGAACCTTAGCCGAACTAAAATCAGCCGAACTCTTGTCGAACCTCAACTTTGGATGGACGAACTTTAACCGAACTATATCCGAAACTTAAGATAACCGAACGTTAGCCAAACTTAGTACGAACGTGATCCGAACTCTGACGGAAACAATAAAAACTAGCCGAACTTGATCCGAACCTAGAGTTCGGAGCGGTTATTTTTTAGGTACAGCCGAACCTCAGACGAAATCGAACACTCTCGACTGCATTTTCGCAATTTACAGAGTTTTTGGATGAAATTTTTGACAGTGACACAAAACAACTCAAGAAAAATGAAATAGGAGAAGATTTTTCATAGATGATGAAACGAACTCAAAAATGTTGAGATTTTATAAAACCCCCAAAATTTTGATTCAAACCGATGAAAAACAGAGATTTATGACCAATAGATTGAACCGAAAGCTATGATACCACTTGAAAGTGCGTGAGTGATGGATCGTCTACTCAGTCGTATTGAAATCAATGTTTAACGAGAATGAACACAAGATGTAAGTACAAAATACTTGTATTAGACCACTGAGAACCACAGAGTACACACACTTATGATTTGAACAAGAAGTTCCAAGAGCTGCTAATCATAACACAAGATAAACTATTTATACTAGACAAGAACTCGATCAGCCGAACCTCAGGTTCGGACCAAGTTCGTCTGGGTCCGAACTCTGAGTTCGCCCTAGGTTCGGATCCAAACATGTAATCTTGTATTTGATACTTCACATGACGATCAGGAACTATGTATCAACATGATGATCTAGTATAAAAACTATTTCAAATTTAATTAGTATTTATCTAATAAATACCAAATCCCTATAATATTATATTTATCTTAAAAATACAATTAACTAGATAATTTATTTAAACCTCATAAATAAAATACACAATAATATACATACCCACACACACACATGGGCGGGACCTACTTAGGCCCAAAGGGTCCCCGTGAACCCCCTGAACTTCGTACGTAAAGCGGAAATTATACGAACGAATTTTTATTTATTTATTTTTTGTGATAAGGAGTTATTAAATATTTAGTTTGGTAAAAAAGAATCAAAGCTCGTCTCTATCCTAATGGTAAGGTCGTTGCGCGAATTCTGAAAGGTCAGAGGTTCGAGGTTGGTCTCCACCATTTTTACCGGTTTGTTTTAAAGTTATTTTAATGCAATTACAATTGATCTACCATTAATTAGTGCAATTAAATGATGCAATTAATTGCATTTAATGCAATTAAATCATGATTAATAAAACCCTATAATCACACCTTTTATCTTTCCATTCAAAAGAAAGATGTGCATTCAAAATTGTTTCATTTAAAAAGTGAAACTTCCTGATTTACGTAAATGGAATATAAAATAATGAAATTTACGCCTAATATTAAAATTGTTATGATAAAAATGAAATAACGAATACTACGTATATGTAACAAGAAGTTTACAAGTCACTTATACAAGTTACATATATGTAACAAGTTACATATAGGTAGGAAATTAATTTTCCTTATTTAAATTCTAATGACGATATATCTTTTGTTTTTGTGTCGTATTTGTCTTATTTGACAACCCGATCAAGACCAAATTTCTTTATATATGTGTTCTACGAAACTAAAATATCTAAAAGTATTGACCCCGTAAAAAAATTGTGGACCTCCTCAAAAAAATTTCTAGTTCCACCCCTGCACACACACACACACACATATATATATATATGTATATATATATATATGTATATGTCGGCACATATATACACACATATAATTCTGCATACATTTTATAATTAGATAAAATGCTCAGCATAATTAATTCCCGAAGTCCATGATTATCACTAATTAATAATAATAGACGTTCACGCATATTATTTAATCGTAATTTGATTATCATTTCTTATTTATTACCTAAAGTGTAACTGAAAAGATCAAGTAATCCTCCAACGATATTAGTGACATCTCTAAGCATACGAAATCCGTTAAGAGATGTGATTCAGGCAAGAAAGAGAAATCGAAATAGATGAAATGATAAGAACTAATGGAACACCTTATTAATGCACACGTTTATTGATAAAAAATGTCTGGTATATAAACCTTCTAGAGAGATTTTGCCTATCTCCTACTCTAGAGAGATTTCTCCTATCTCTCCTGCACCCTCCTTTGACTCTTTACAAAACGTAACCTCAAAAAGGAGGTGGGCTATCACACCCGACCCTTAGGAGGCCGAGATTACCAAGATCGTATTCATTTAACAAGCTAAAATGTATACATTCTATTAAAATTTTAAAAATAATAGATTACAATAAAGGAAATGGAATACAACAAATTAAATTTAAGTCTAGCCTAAGGCGGAAGCTAATAGTATTCTAGGGTTTTCTTCATGCGCATGTGAGCGAATCTACGTTTTGGTGTTCTACTCCAAGTCGTCTAAAGCTAGGTACTTGATAGTTACTAAAAAAGATTTTGTGTCAACTAAAAAGTTGAGTGAGTTCACAAGTTTAGTAAAAAGTAACCGTTGTACAAAAATGAGTTTCTCTTTTGGTTTGTCTAAAATAAAGTTATAGTTACGTTTATAAAAAAAATAAGTCTTTGTATTGAAAAAATGTGGTTATCGTAGTGTTTGCGGAAAATGTAATTTTATCGTACTTATGTCACAAATTAAATTTTTATCGTACAATATCAGAATAGTAATCACTTCGATGGCCCGTGAACCATGGGATGCTATGACGTCAAAATGAATATAGTTCCACAATCAACCATCCTCTATTCGTCGTGGTCCATACACTCGACAATAGAGTCTTCCCGTAATATATAAATAGTGAACCTAACCTTGGGGTTGTGATATGTTAAAGGCCAAACTGTCGTCCCTTGTGACAGCGTCCCGAAATACATGGGCACAAGGACATGGGGGCATTATCCCCAAATAGCACTACCCATTTTATCTGCGGTTCTATACCAAGAACTAAGATTGTGTACGTGCAAGACTAGTCGGGGTAAGTATCACTAGTTCGAACATACGCGTTATCGTGCATCGAGCATCCAATATAGAATTAAGTACGATAATTTAAATGAAAGAGAGTGCAATAACGAAATCAATAAATGTTGGGAACAAATAGAATATGTATCACCCAAAAATAAGTAAAATTAGTAAATGGAGGAAAAAGAGATAGTGAAACTCACCTAAGCATTTGCATTTTCAAAATAGTTTAAGTTATAGGTTTGGTTATTTAACTCATTGCTTGTGTTTCCCTGTTCAATTGAGAATCTAGTTAGTCGTGTGAATGAGTTTAGCCCAAGTTGGTGATTTTTCTTACATCTCCACCTCCCGGAGTAGTTGTGTTAATCTAGTGATAAGTGTTTTTAGTTCATATGTGTTTCCAATGTGATCTTCCAATTATCTTGAAATATGGTGATGTCGTGTTATAAGTGAAAATATGGTTTTTGGGTTTCTAATTTATTTGCGGATTATTTATCGTTTTTAAGTTGTCGGGTTTTTGGGTCGTGGGCCCAAATGAGGTTCAGATTGTTTTAGTTTCCGAAAATGATTCTTAGCACATGTTTGTAACATAAAAGTTCATGGATGGGTATTAGGAATTACACGTATAATTATTGTAAACACTTGAGTGAAAGTATTACAAATACGTTCTAGTTAATTGTTATAAAATGGTAATCAACTTATCCCGACAATATAAACAATGATTATAACAATTGTTATGAAAATGTTATGAGTGCTATCAAAATAATGTTATAAACAAGGGTCAGAATAATATTATTCACAAAATTAATATAAACTTGAAAACGGTTGTTGGGTGTAACACGTTGGGCCTAAACCCGAGACCCGAAAGCCCAATGGTCGAGTGCATGCGCCTATCCAGAACCGCAAGCCCAACGGTTAGCGATTTGGACTTTCTTTGTGAACCAGCGGCCCAACTATCAATGGACTGGGCTTCCGTTTGCGTGAACCAGTGGCCCAAACAGTTTCGGCCAGTTTACAACTCGTAAAAATACAAATTTTTTTCAAAACTGACAAGAGTTTTTGTAACCACTTTTATGATGACTTAGGAACAGAAATTCCATTCTCATCAACAATATTGAAATCTTACATTGACTTGCGCATCTTGGACAAGGCTTCTAAACATAAATACAAACCGAAATAATGTCCAGACGAATCAAATAAAGTTAAACATATATATTCACGACCTTATAGAGAACCTCTTGAAGAACAATGATTCATACTACTTGTAGGACATAAAATAATGTACGTCTCGGATAAACATTAGCATGCATACTCATTGATACTTGTCATTCATACCACTTGAAAAACAGTGACTTCTCATAGCCCGTTTTTTCCTTTTTTTAAATTTACAGTGGAAACATGCTTCGATACTTTTATTTATTCACACATCTTTTCCATTTATGTTATGTTACACTTTATGAATTGAAAATTGCATGTGACCCATTTACCACTTTTAAGTCCCCGAATGCCCAGATACATAACCAGTTAACTCATCGATTAAGCCAATGGATAGGTAAATGATACTGCTATTTGGGTTGGCTGCAACATTCATGGTTGGTCACTCTAACTACACATTGATTTCAATAAGTGAATGTTTATATTCCATTTATGGTTGTTCACTCTAACTACACATTGATTTCAATAGATTAATGTTTATATTCCAGCGATACACATTAATGTTTTGTGATAAAACATTAATTCACGATGCAATATCTAGTCAATCAGTCTATTACAGATCATAGCATGCCAAAGATTATTTTTTATAATTTATTGTTTATTCAGTTTCAAATCTAAAATCTCACCACCAATTTTTAGGTTACACTTTTAAGCATGTTTTTTAGATGCTTAATTGTTGATACCTGATATATGCGTCGTGTGAAGTATCAAACAGTGTTCAAGTTCAAGTCAAAGGTTCACTGGCCAAACTTGGTC
Organism: Deinandra increscens subsp. villosa; assembly: GCA_039602395.1. Lineage (NCBI taxonomy): Eukaryota > Viridiplantae > Streptophyta > Magnoliopsida > Asterales > Asteraceae > Deinandra > Deinandra increscens. The sequence goes on along the minus strand of JBCNJP010000007.1, from coordinate 80,329,173 downwards.
CGAACCTGAAGTTCGGACTGGCCGAATCTGAGGTTCGGACATGGATCGGCTAGCTGGGTATATATAGAAGTTTGGACATTGTAATTCATAGTTCTGAGCGTTTGAGATTTCTGTTAAGTGTATGTTTCTGAGTGTGTTTCTCTGATTCTGTTTCTAAGTGTTTACTGATTGTAATTGTTCTTTGTTGATCAATAAAACAATCGGTTAATTACGTTTCAATGTCCGAATAGCTAGATCGAGTAGACGATCCGATGCTCACGCATTTTCAAGTGGTATCAGAGCTTTCTGGTTCACTTTACTGATTTGTGGTTGCTATTTCTGGATTGTTGAAGCGTTTTTGGTGTTTCTCGAGCTTGTTTGTGTGTTTATCATCTGTTCTATCGATTCTTTGGTCTCAAAGCTGCTTCTAAATCATTCCTTATAATTGTTCTCGATTCACTGTTGCTTGTTTCGTCAAAATCAGTCATTTTTTGCATGTTTTTGAAAAAGTATGTCGAAGTTCAGAGTTCACAATTCAGGTTCGGAGTAACCGCCCCGAACTTCAAGTTCGGACATCGTTCGGTGAG
>JBCNJP010000007.1:80239514-80328107 GCA_039602395.1 Deinandra increscens subsp. villosa | reverse complement strand
GATCAATTAATTAGTTTTATGTAATATCATTCCAGTACAGTCAGCTCTATGGTAAACATTGTCACGTCTATCTACGGGTGGCAATACATTATCGTTGTGAGGAAAAACTATTGTACTAAATTCTTCATTGGCATCGTCTTCATAATAATCTCTGTAATTTCTAGGAGGTGTGTCATAAAGACAATATGCAGTTTTTTATCGAGCTGGTCTTTGACGTAAAACAACTGTCGTGCGTGTGACACAAAAATGAACGGGTCCTCCTTGTGACCTAGTCTTTTAAGGTTAACCAAAGTGTAACCAAGACTATCTTTTTTGACCCCATGTGTATTCTCAACCCAGTCGTACATAAATAGAAGGATGCTTTTAATATGGTATTCTAGTAGCCATATCTCTTTTAAAACCCCATAGTAAGGTTTTTGTTCATAGGTTAATACCTCATTAGAGATGTGCATGTCATTTACTTCTACACCAACCCCGTTGTTCTGGTAAATCCTATTGTCTCAAGATTTTGTACGAAATGTGTAGCCATTGATGTCATATACTTCATATTTCCTCACGCTTCTGTGTGGAACATGTGAAATTCACCTAACGGTCTCTGATATAGTTTCTGGGGACTCCTCCATCTCCTTTTCAACCTGAAATTCATAGTAGGTTCATCAGGAGAGTTCATTAGGAATAGGAGGTTATAATTCTTCCAAAAATAAAATAAATTTGTTCAGGACAAGTCAGGTCAGTTTTCCAGGAAAGTTACAGTTCATCCGGAATTAAAACAATAAGAAAATAGTTTCAGTTCACCAGGAAGGTTATAGTTCATCCGGATAGAAATTAGATTTGTTCCGGACAACTTAGGTCAGTTGATCCGGAAAGTTACAGTTCATACAGAATTAAAACTATAAGAAAATAGTTTCATTTCACCAGGAAGGTTATAGTTCATCTGGATAGAGAGTAGAGTTGTTCCGGACAATTCAGGTCAGTTGTTCAGGAGAGTTACAGTTCATCCGGAATTAAAACAATAAGAAAGTAGTTTCATTTCACTAGGAAGGTTATAGTTCACCCAGATAGAAAATAGAGTTGTTCCGGACAACTCAGGTCAGCTTTTTAGGAAAGTTACAGTTCATCCGGAATTAAAACAATAAGCAAATTTAGCTGACCTTGTTGTGTAATCATTTACCAAATTTGTGCTCTGCTTCTTAGTCAACTCATTTAGTCTACTACCAGGATGTTCCTTTTCCAAAAATTTCATGTGTTCTCTGCAGTTACATGAATTGAAGTTATCTATAAAAGTTTATAATTAATCAAACAGATAATGAAGGTTAATAATCTAAATTACTTACTCGATATAATGCTCAATTTCAAGCGTATTTAGCAACACATATAAAATGCGCTTTCGATAGGAGCTCTGGAGAGACTTCAAATGATCTACCAGCTGACCGAGGACTTCCATCCGCACTGTTATGCTTTTTAGTTGGAACACCAATAGTTGTGATGTTTATTTTTGGTGTTCGCTGAGAAACTCAATCGTTTCATTTACAATGTTCTCCTCAGCAATGCACCCTTCTGGATAAGTTTTGTTTCTCATGTGGCCCTTAATTACCTTCATACATCATTTAATGGATATATCCATCAACAGCATATTGGGCCACATAAGTTTACCTCCCTAGTAAGGTAAACCGTCAAATGAAGCATAACATCAAATAATGATTGGCGGGAAATATTTCTTAAGCAAGCATAGTGTGACACAAAGATCTGCTTGCAATTTATCTAGTTCTTCGACGTTGATCTCTTTGCTGCATATTGATTTGAAAAAAAAACAGAGCTTGATAATAGCATATCTTGTCGGTTCAGGCATGACTGGCCGAATTGCAATTGGAAGAAACTCTTGCATCAGCATATGATAGTCATGTGACTTGAGCCCCCACAAGTTTCTTGTCCTTTAGACTAACCAAACTAGAAAAGTTAGAACAATAGCCTTGTGGAACCTTCAAGTTATACAACGTGTCACAAAACTTTTCCTTTTCATCTTTTTGTAACGTGTAACATGCTGCAGGAAGTACTATATTGTTCTTGTTCTGTTTAGGTTGCAACTTTGGTCTTAACTGCAAAAAGTTTAGATCCTTTTCTAGCATTCAGTCCATCCTTTGTCTTTCCTGGAAGGTTGACCAGAGTTCCAACAAGACTCTCAGCCATATTCTTTCAACTCTTGTTTACCATCGAAGGCCTTTGTTTGCTTTCGGAAGGCATGCGTATGTGGTAGGTATCTTCTGTGACCAGCATAACACTGCTTGGCTGAGAAAGGAAGCATAATGCATTTAGTTTGTTCTCGACATACCACGCAACTATTGAATCCACTATACGGGCAACCACAAAGTGTACCAAGTGCAGGGTAATCATTAATCGTCCATAGAACAACTACACGCATAGTAAACTGTTCTTGCGCATATGCATCATATGTTTCCACACCTGCCTCAAATAACAGCTCTAAATCATCAATCAATGGTTCCAAAAACACATCAATATCGTTTCCAGGCGCTCCCGATATTAATAACGAAAGTATGATGAACTTTCTTTTCATACACAACCATGGTGGAAGGTTGTAAATGAAAGATAGAACCGGCCACACACTATGATTTCTGTTGCCTCTATTCACGTCAACCCCATCAATTGAAATGCCAAGAAGAAGACTTCTAGGATCGTTAGCAATTTCGGGATATCTGTCATCTATAGCTTTCTATGCCGGTGAATCAGATGGGTGGCGTAACACACCAGGTATTTTGGAACTGGTGCCATGCCATTTTAGATCTTCCGCTATGGTTTTCACTTAAAACAGTTGTTTCAATCTTGGAAAGATGGGGAAATACCACATTACCTTTGCAGGAGTATTGTCGTATAGTGTCTTAGTCCTCTCATCCACCTTCCACCTGGACTCACCACAAGTTGGACATATAATTAGGTCTTTGTTCTCCTTCCTGTAAAAAAATACAATCATTGATGCACACATGTATCTTGGTATACTCTGCACCCATTGACTTCACAATCTTCTTGGCCTCATATGTATTTTTCACAATTTCATTACCTTCAGGTAGCATTTGTTTCAGCAAAGCTAAAAGTTTATTAAAAAACTAATCTGATGCTCCATACTTAGTCTTCAAGTTCAGTAGTTGAACCAAGGCAGATAACTTTGTGAAGGTACGAATTCCTTCATACAGGGGCTTCTCAGCATCCATGAGTCGTTCTTGAAATTCCTCATGGTCCTCAGTAAAATTTTCAGTAGCTCTGACCATTTCTATTGTTTATGATGCATCGAATGGCATTCCGGAATCGAAAAATGATTCTGTGTGAAGCTCCTCTCATGCGGGCTCGTGTTTCTCTCCGTGTTTAGTCCACCTTATATAAGTCAGATCGAATCCCTTAGAAAATAAATGATAATCTACATCATCAACAGGATAAGACTAATGGTTTAGACATTTAACACAGGGACATGGAATTTCCATCTTTTTCAAATTTGTAACTGTAAACTTTAAAAATAATTTAACTCCATCAATCAATGATTTCGTGGTTCTACTGGTTACCATCCAAGACTTATCCACGTTTGTTTTGCTAACAGATACAACAATAAAGATTATTAAAAACAATTGTTTTGCTAATACTGAAAACCCTTTTCAATAATCTTTATTGTGAACCTGTTTATTGGAGAAGTAATATGACGGAGGGAAAATTCTGTCGATTAATGAGCAATGGATAAATGGGGAGCGGGGAATTGGGGAAATCGATAGTGATATGTGAAATTTTTAATTGAATTCGCTCATTAATTTATCCCGCCTCTTTTAGAATTTAGCGGGCCCAGTTAGAATCATATTTAAATAAATTATAATGAAAAGTAGCTTCTAACTCAGGGTGCTGCTCAGGTGATAGAAGTGCTTATTGTGTTACTTTTTTACCGTTTATTTTTGAAATTTTAAAAACCAAACAGGTGATGTAACTAGTAACGGCTAATTTCACTTTTCCGTTGTTTGTTTTTAAATTTCAAAACCTTCAACCATGCTATATAAACAAGTTAATTAATTAACCATTAAATTAGACCACCACTTTCACACACTCTACGTTCTCCCCCATCAAATTTATATTCTTCCAAAATGGCAAAAGAATAGACCCAGCAGGAAGAACTTGGGTTGTACCGAGCTTGGTTGGACGTAAAGTATATGGACTATGTGTTGCCTACAAACCCTCCCTTACTTAGTAAGTTTCTTTTCTTTATACCAATCATTTTATTATTTGATCAATAAGTTGTGTTTAGGACCAATTATGGCCCGATAAGGTGTGTTTAGGGGCAATGAGGGTCAGTTGGGACCAATAAGTCCTAATAAGGTGTATATATAACCAATAAGTTGTGCATATGACCAAAAATGTGTGTTTAGGGGCAACAAGGGTCAGTTGGGACCAATGAGTCCCAATAAGGTGTGTATAGAACCAATAAGTTGTGTTTAGGACCAATGATGGCCAATAAGTTGTATTTTGGACCAATGATAGCCCAATAAGGTGCGTATATAACCAATAAGTTGTGTTTAGGACCAATGATGGCGAATAAGTTGTGTTTAGGACCAATGATGGCCTAATTATGTATATAATTACCAATAGGACCAAAAATGTGTGTTTAGGGGAAACAAGGGTCAGTTGGGACCAATGAGTCCTAATAAGGTGTGTATATAACCAATAAGTTGTGTTTAGGACCAATGATGGCCCAATGAGGTGTGTATATAACCAATAAGTTATGTTTAGGACCAATGATGGCCAATAAGTTGTGTTTAGGACCAATGATGGCCAATACGTTGTGTTTAGGACCAATTATGGCCCAATAAGGTGTGTATATAACTAATAGGAACAAAAAGGTGTGTTTAGGGGTAACAATGGTCAGTTGGGACCAATGAGTCCCAATAAGGTGTGTATATAACCAATAAGTTGTGTTTAGGACCAATTATAGCCCAATAAGGTGTGTATATAACCAATATGTTGTGTTTAGGACCAATGATGGCCAATAAGTTGTGTTTAGGACCAATGATGGCCCAATAAGGTGTGTATTTAACCAATAGGACCAAAAAGGTGTGTTTAGGGGCAACAAGGGTTAGTTGGGACCAATGAGTCCCAATAAGGTGTGTATATAACCAATAAGTTGTGTTTAGGACCAATGATGGCCCAATAAGGTGTGTATATAACCAATAAGTTTTGTTCAGGACCAATGATGGCCAATAAGTAGTGTTTAGGACCAATGATGGCCCAATAAGGTGTGTCTATAACCAATAGGACCAAAAAGGTGTGTTTAGGGGCAATAAGGGTCAGTTGGGACCAATAAGTCCTAATAAGGTGTGTATATAACCAATAAGTTGTGTTTAGAACCAATGCTGGCCAATATGTTATGTTTAGGATCAATGATGGACCAATAAGGTGTGTATATAACCAATTAGTTGTGTTTAGGACCAATGATGGCCAATAAGTTGTGTTTAGGACCAATGATGGCCCAATAAGGTGTGTTTAGGGGCAACGAGAGTTAGTTGGGACCAATGAGTACCAATAAGGTGTGTATATAACAAATAAGTTGTGTTTAAGACCAATAAGTTGGGTTTAGGACCATTTATGGCCCACTAAGGTGTGTTTAGGGGTAATGAGGGTCAGTTGGGACCAATGAGTCCCAATAAGGTGTATATATAACCAATAAGTTGTGCATAGGACCAATAAGGTGTGTTTAGGGGCAACGAGGGTCAGTTGGGACCAATGTGTACCAATAAGGTGTGTATATATATGTAGACTATATAGAGTGAGGGTATGTGAAATATATAGCTCTTTTTCATATGTGTTCACATGTGAAATATTCTGAATAATAAGACAAGGAAAAAAAAGGGAAAAATAAATTAATCACAACCATTTGATCAAGAGATACAAATTAAATTTATTGCTTAATATTCCATTTTACACTTAAAGATCATTTTAAAGTTATGTTTAAAATACTATTATATTTATGTTTGGAATTAACTGAGTTTATATTAAATCCGATAAATGTTGTCACGTCCTTATTAGGTGAGGTGCTTTCACCCGGATCGATCATATTAATCCCCAAATTACTTCCCACCATTTTTCAAGTATCCCCAAAATTCATTGATCAGTTCCTATTCCCTCTCACCAAAATTTTATCACCATAACGATTCATCACTCTCTTCTTCCCTCTACAGGATTCATCACTCTCTTCTTCCCTCTAAAATCTTCAGAAGATCACTACCAAATTTCAGTCAGTATTAATTTCACTGTCATTTTCAGTAGATCATTTTTTTCATCTCAAATATTCCATCGCATTTATTTCATTTCAGGATTCATCTCATTTACAATGGAGCGTGATGGTGAAACATTGAAGGACATTCATGATTATTCAAGGGACATGAAGAGGATCAATATAATGAATATTCAGAAGCCACAACCCTCTGACAGTGAAGGGGAACGTAATGAGGAATCACAAGAAGAGGAAATGATAAACGATGAACCCAAGTCGAGGATGAGGTTCTGTAGAGGCTAGATTATGAGGCTTGTAATATTAAATAAGTTGGGCTGGGCTTAGAGAGTTTAATTAGATTAGTAGGCTAGTTTTATTATGTTTAGGCTAGTTTACTATTAGATTGGGCATGGGCTTGGGTTTATGATTGGGCTAGTTAGAGTTTATGATTGGCCCAAGGCCTTGTAAGAGGTGGTATAAATACCACCTCATGTTTATGATCAAGTAAGCTTTGGAAAACATAGTTCACGACTTCTTATTGGTGTTGGCGTTTACGATCAGCTTCAAAGCTTCGAATAGTAGCTGATTTCCATTCAAGACTACATCTTTCTTAAAGATCTAGTCTATTCTTCTACTATTTCTCTCGAATCAATCTCTCACAAGGATTCCGCACTCGTGTTAGATCATTATATCGTGTGTTTAGGAGATTTCCGGACCTACAATTGGTATCAGAGCCAAGAATCTTAGATTCGAGGCTCTCACGATATAGATTCAAGTGTTTTCTGGGTTTGTGTTCGAGTTTGGTTGAAGATTTGAAGGTTTCCAGGAGTTTACGACTGCTGCTGCTGTTGTGTTCTTCGAGTTTTGGTGATTACGACTGCGTTTTCTGGGTATATTGTGCGTTTACGACTGGGTGTTCTTGAAGATTTGCATCGGAAACACGTTCACGACTTCAAGACGAGTTTTTAAGTGTTTACGATCAGGTTCTTCGGGTTTACAATTTCAAGATCGGAACTTTTGGGCGTTTACGATTTTTCCTTACCGGAAACGTGTTTACGATCCGATTGTATCGGAATCGAGTTTACGACTGAGACTTATTGGAATCAGGAGATTACGATTAAGGTTTACGATCAGGGTGCATTTTGAAATCGTAAACAGTGTTTACGATCGGGAACAGTGTTGACGATCGGAAACTCTTCTTTTGCGGCAAAAAGTCATTTTTTCACACTTTCACGGAAACGGGCGTAACTTTTGACTCGTTTGGAGTTAGAAGCTCAAATTTGAACACGACGTTCGTGACAACAAGCCCCAGAATTACCCCAGACTAACGTCCAGGGGAGCTCATTTGGACCCCCAAATTCCACTCCGAAGGCCTCCGTTTTTCAGTTTTAAGTTTTTGATACTATTTTTTGAATAGTGTTATTGCCGCTTTTGCCGTTTTTGTAGATTGTTCAAGATTTTCAGAAGCTGCATATCTAAAGAAAGAAAATGAGTTCGGTTGAGAACAAGGACGATTTTGAAGCTGAAATTGACAATACTGAGATATGCCCCAATCCTACTTGTGCTCGTATAATTCCTGGACTTAGGCAAATTTGTAAAAATTATCAATTAGAATTATTTGAGATAAAATGTGAGAGGAGTTCTTTTAAGGGTAGATGGGAAAAGAATGAGGATAAGGTAAAAGCTCAGAAACTAGACATAGTGAAATATCAGAAACTAGCAACTGAGAACGCTTATATGTATGACAACGCTAAGTTAGAAATAGCTGAGCTTAGTAAGCAGATAGATGAACTTAAGCATAAAAACAATGAGTTGCAAGTAAAACTTGATATGAATCAAATGAGAAGCAAAAGAATGCTTGATGCTGGAAAGGAATTGTCACATGCTGTTCTGACTGGTCAAGTTGGGAAACACACACCTGGATTTGGATCAAAAAAGACTGATAAGGCCTTGGCTGCAAACAGCATTATTCCTCCACCAGTTCCCAGAGACATTATAGGAATACTTCTTAGTGAGGATCAAGTTGAACGAACTAAGTCAGACTATAAAGAAGCTGCTCCTCCTATTGATAGTGTCTTGGTTGGAACTACACCATTGACTCAAGAGGAAATAGACAACGAGGCAAACATGACATATGGTGAAGGGAGAATAGATGACGTATCAAGAGATGATGCTGAGTGCCAGGAGTATAACATATGTCATAATTCCAAGTCTGATGATGTTGGGGTAGAGTTGAAACCATACCCTAAAATTGAAACCCCATGCTTGAAAGTTGTTGACGAAGTCAAAAGGGAAAAGGTGATCTTGACAACACGGCCTGAGGGGAAGATCTTTATGACATCTGGATCTATGTTTGACCAAGAACCAGATGTTGGGTATGACTTACCATCCTTCTCCTCCAAGTTCAAGGGACTAACTGATGGAGTGATCAGTGAAGCTAAAGATGAGAAGCCAAAGATCACCATTAAGCATCCGAGTATGAAGTCAACAGCTGGAGTGAAGAATGAAAAACTCAAGGGAGTAGTTGTGTCTCCCATTTCTTCAGTTGCTTCATGCAGTTGTAAGTGCAGTTGCAAGAATGGTGCTTCTTCATCAGGAAATCCAGAGAGCACAGAGACGATGAGGACAGGTTCGACACAGGCTTCGACAAACCAGCAGAAGGTCAAATCTGAAGCTGTAGTCAAAGCAAAGAAGCAGACACAAGGCAAACCAGCTCCATATCAGCCACCAAAGACGAATGGGTACACGTCTGACTTCTATCTAAAGAAGCAGACTTGCTTTAATTGTGGCATTGCTGGTCATATTGCTAGAAACTGTCTTTATCGCCCCTATGAACCCTATTTTCCAAAAAGTCAAAGGGTTTCATCTCAGGAGTCTGTGAAGTCTAAGCCGATGATGGTGCAAAAACCTAAGGCAATGAAGACTGTTACTCCTAAAGTTAAACCCTCTGATCAACATTGGGGTGCTGCCAAAGCTGAAAGAAAATCTTTATATCAAAACAACAGCTTTCCAAGTTACCAAAATTTTCAGAAAAAGGTGATGAAACCATTTTCAAAGCAATCAAAACTTGAAAAACCCAAAGTTACCCCTCCCAAGGTAACTAAAATTGTTTTGAAAAATGATTTTAAAATGAAGAAGGTTGAAATGCCTAAAGTCACAACTCCAAATGTGACTAAAACAAAAACTGTGTTGAAAAATGAATCTAAAATGAGGAAGGTTGAAATACCTAAAGTCACAACTCCAAAAGTGACTAAAACAAATGTTAAATCACCTGGAATTTGGAAACCAAAAATCAAGGCAGCTTCATCCCAACTTCCTGATTTTTCAAAGGGGATGTTCTTACAAGAAGTATCCTTTATTGATTCCTCAGGTGTACCCAGAAAAACAATGGCCTGGGTACCAATGGCTAACTAATCTCTCACTCTGTGCAGGAACAGTCAAGGAGGATTATCACTAACGGTTTTATTACTAATTTGTTTGTTGATAAGTGATTGTTCCAGGCACAGTTTAGGAGACGTATCTTCATGTCATGTCAAGTAATCTATACAATGGAAGGTATGTCTCTTTGAGAGGTAAAATGTCAAAATCAGCATGAAAGGTACTGTTCTTAACTTGGTTGTTTGAATGATGAGGCAGCAAAGGGTCTTTTGAGTCAAACCTATTTCATTAAAGTTTCAATTAAGCTGTTGATTGATCACGTGTTTGACTTCAAATGCAACGAAGTGTGCATGTCATGAAACCCAGTTTAAAAAAAATAAAAAAAAAATAAAAAATAAAAAATAAAAAAATTCAAATCAATACTTTGAAAGTTAGCTTGGCCAGATATCTTCAAAATTTTGTGTTTTGTTCTTTTAAGTGTGTTTGTGTGTTTTATTTAAAAATAAAAAAAAATTTATGTTCACAAAATTGTGACATTAAAAATCAAAAAGCAAGGGGAAGAAATGTAAAGATGAAGAAAAAGTTGACCCCTCAAAAATAGTGTGCTTTTCAATTTTTATTTGTTTGTGTTTAATTGTTTGTGTCTTGTTTTTGAGAAGTTTAGGGGAAGTAAAATGAATGACCGGGTTGGAGATGGCTGACACGCGTAAGGCAGAAGTGAAAGGCAAGCTCCACGGTGATATGCTCGGTAGGCTCGACCTAAACTTATGACCTCCAATGAAAGTGCAGTGATCTTAAAAGATATATATGTTTAGTTTCCCATCCTAGGTTGCATGGTTTAAAAGACTGAGTCCCGACAAAAATGGGTTGAGAGTGGTAATTACCTAGTATTCACTCTCTCACACGCCATGTCTCTGCTGTCATGACTACACCACATAATAAAAAGAAAAGAAAAAGAAAAGATAAAGAAATAAAAAAAATGAAAAAAAAATGAAAAAGAAAAGAAAATGAAAAATAATCACTCAGTTGGTCTTCTTTGCGTGCTTAGCGGCCGACCTGATCACCAACTGATGGTTAATGAAAATAAGTGGTAGTCATAGCGGTGTTGCATGGTTCCTTAAGTTGGGGGTTTGTGAATCCTCAATAAACTCTGAGGTTGGGTAGGTTTTGCTGTGTACGCTTGGGTGTGGGGACAATTAAACATGACGGTAATATTGTACTATATTAAGCATAACACATTTGGTTGGGTTTAATCGGGTCTGAGTTTAAAGCGGACAAATATACCGGCAATCACCTGGACTAGTCAAGTAACTGAAGCTGAAAAGGGTTCCTCAGTCAGATTCATATGGTTTGATCCCTTGTAAACTTTCTCATGTTTAATATTGGTAAGTATTTGTCTATTTTTATCTTTCTTGTGTGAGTTTTAAGTTCTTTGTGTTTGTCTTTCGTCTTGGCCAGGTTGATTTGAGAAGTCAAAATGTGTTTTTCATGGGTTTTAATGCATGACCATATGCCCCCGGCAGATCTTGCCAAATTTTTAGGGGAAGGAGTATGGGATAATAAGTATTATCCGAAGGGAACTCGAGGATGATACTTATTATCTAATGGAAAAGATTTCCTCCGTCAGATCTTGACAAATTTTTAGGGGAAGGAGGGAGGATAATAAGTATTATCCGAAGGGAACTCGAGGATGATACTTATTATCTAATGAAAAGACTTCAATAATACATAGTATCTGAAGGGAACTCGAAGATAATATGTATTATCTCAGGAGAAGTCCTTAGCTGAGGGGAAGTTATCAGCTAAGGGGAAGTCTTTAAAGGTCTTGGGTCCAGGGGAAGTTTTATAAGAAAACCCGTAATCTATATTAGGGTTTTTGGTTAAAAATAATATTAATTTGAATCATCTGAACTGATGATAATTACCTTCTAACCCAAAGACCAGTCATCAAATGTCTGGTGGAGTATATTTTTTTTCAAATGTGTGTCAGACAGGTTGATGATAGAAAGAAGTTGCTGCTGCTCAAAGTTAAAGAACCAGCCGGTCAAGACTTCCATCTAAAAAGCAACTGTTCAGGGGAAGTTGTTGGTGTCTTTACAAGTATCCAAAAATGTCAAAAGTTTTTCAAAGAAAATGCCCACAAGTTTAGGGGAAGCTGAAGATCTCAATTCAATTCTTTGAAAAAGAAAATGATACAGAGAGCAGTCAGAGATCATGAAGTTTGAAAATCAACAATCAAGTTCTCCAAAGTTAGGAGGTTTTCAAAATTTACCCTCTAATTTTTGGAGATTCAAGACAGTTACCGAAGATTCAGCAAGAACCAGTTCTTTCAAAAGAAGCAAGTCATTGAGAATCCTCCATCTCATTGCTTGTTCAAATTCAAGAAGTTCGAGCTGATGCTGATCAAGAGGAAGTCCCAAGTGCCCGTCATGAAACCTATTGAAGATTTCTGCGGAAAGAATCTTCATCAACGTCTTTGCCAGTCAGTCAAGAAGAAGATTTTCAAAGATCGGAGACATTTAATATCACAAGCCTAGGGGAAGATTGTAGAGGCTAGATTATGAGGCTTGTAATATTAAATAAGTTGGGCTGGGCTTAGAGGGTTTAATTAGATTAGTAGGCTAGTTTTATTATGTTTAGGCTAGTTTACTATTAGATTGGGCATGGGCTTGGGTTTATGATTGGGCTAGTTAGAGTTTATGATTGGCCCAAGGCCTTGTAAGAGGTGGTATAAATACCACCTCATGTTTATGATCAAGTAAGCTTTGGAAAACATAGTTCACGACTTCTTATTGGTGTTGGCGTTTACGATCAGCTTCAAAGCTTCGAATAGTAGCTGATTTCCATTCAAGACTACATCTTTGTTAAAGATCTAGTCTATTCTTCTACTATTTCTCTCGAATCAATCTCTCACAAGGATTCCGCACTCGTGTTAGATCATTATATCGTGTGTTTAGGAGATTTCCGGACCTACAGGTTCGTACTGAGAATGAGAATGAGGAACCCACAACCTCTGCTTCCCAAACTACAAATTGCATGAGGGGGTTGTTGCGGTTGGTAATGTGGTGTGCCAAATTTAGTAACAATGTTGGTAAAAAATGGCCACTAACATTTGACAATGCTGGAAGGGTTATCAGGGAGCATAGACCGAAGTTTTCAAGTTTTAAAAGAGATATTGTAAGGGCAGAGGTTGGAGTGAAGTATCCTGATTGGAAGAAGGTGCCAACAGACAGCAAGAAGACGATGTGGGCTCTGATTCAGGTTGTTAAACATATTAAACATTTTCTCACATTAAGTCATGTGACTAAAAAATCTATGTTAATTTTTTAGCAATATTTTGAGGTTGATAACTGTCGAAATAATACTATTATGGTAATGCTTGGTGGGTTGCTATGGGGTTTTAGAAGAAAATTGTGTGAAAAATACATTCTTCCCAACCTGGCGAAACCAAAGGTGCTTGCGAAACTTCCAAAGCCGTATTTCGGTATTGTGGAAAAAGAAGATTGGGACAGATTTATACATATACAAAATCTGAAGAATTCCAGGTTTTTATTCAATTCAAACTACAGCTTTCATTAATTAATTAGCTAAGTGCATGTTATAATTAATGGAGATTAGAATTATATATCCTACCATTCTGTTAGAAAGGCTGTGTCAACCAGTGCAAAACAGGTTCGAGCACATTATTTTTATGATCCTACCATGGGCCGGGGAGGATATGCCTTTCTCAGACAAAAATGGTAATAAGCTAATTAAGAATGTTACATCCGGCCAGTCATGGTTAAGAACTTGCAATGTATGTTTCAAGTCATATATATATTATTATAATACAAGGTACAAAACTAAGAGATTGAAGCTGATGAGGACCTCGATCGAGCTCTTATGTGGAGGAAAGCAAGGGTAAACAAAGAGGGGGGATACAAGACGCCTGTGATGAAGGGCCTAGCAGAGCAAATAGTATGTTTAATTGCTATACATAACTATTTACATGTTAACAATTAATAGCTCCTCACTACATTAACTAAAATTTAATTACTGCAGGCCGAGAAAGATACACAAATAAAAGCGGGATCCTTAACTGCAGAACTGGGAACGGATGCCCTGACAATGGTCCTTAGCAAGGAAAGGGTGGATTCATAAAAGGTATGGGTTATGGAGAGAATTCCCGTAAATATTGGCAGCATGATGCTCCAAAATGGAGATTAAAAGAGCACATCGAAAAACTTGAAGCGTAACTCAAGAACAAAAAACAGCTGCATGTGAAAAAAATGAAGATGTTGATCTGTATGTCCCGAATTCGGTCCTAACACGATATCTAATCTCTAGTAAGAGTGCAGAATCCAATTACTAGAGATGATTCAAGATTAGAGATGGAGAAGACGAAATACACACTGAAATAAAGAACGATTAACCTGAAATGTTTGCACACGATCAACTCTGTGATCGTCTGGTACAATACAAGAGAATTTTGATTCTCTTCTCTCTCTGGTTTACGATTTCTAAGCTCCTCCCAAATGGCCAACCCTTACAAATGTGGCTTATGTGTGTTTATATACTACACACATTAGCCTACAAGGCTTTCCAAGCCCAAGCCCAAAACCTACAATTAAACTAACAAATTATAGTAAACCCACTTAGCCCAACCCACCTATATTTAATATTACAAGCCTCTAAATAATAACCTTACAATCTTTCCCTAGGCTTGTGATATTAAATGTCTTCAATCGTTTGTAACCCTTATTCTTGACTTTGCTGGTATAGGTGTTAATGAAGATTCTTTCTTTGACAATCTTCATTGGGCTTCATAAGAGAATCTTGAGATTCTCTCTCAATCAGCATCAGCTTGAACTTTTTTGAAATGAACAAGTAATGAGAGGAGGATTCCCATACACTTTCTTCTATTGAACGAACTCTGGTTCTTGCTGAATCTTCGGTAACTGTCTTGACTTTGCATTTCTTTAGAAGATAAAGTTTTTGAAAACCTCTACTTTGGCAAACTTGGTTATTCTTCTCCATGCTGCAAGATCTTCAACAATATCTTGAATTCTTCAGCTTCCCCTCAAACTATGAACATCTTCCTTTAGAAACTTTGAGTAGCTTTAAAAGAACCAACAACTTCCCCTGTGCAGTTGCTTTTCAAAGTAGGAAAGTCTTGTCCAGCTATAGGTTAGGTGGCTAGGAGTTTGATATCGCGCTCTCCAAACCTCAGCAAATCAACCGGATCATAGAAGCGAAATTCTCGCATGTTCTTGCAGACCACCACCACCTCATGAGTTGTTGGATCATAAAACCAATTATCAAAATTCTTCAACAACAACACTTTTCATCATCATAATCATTAGTTTTTCCACTTTCAATCATCAACATGTCTGACATATTTAAAAAAAATACAAACCACCAGACATATGATGACTCGTATCTGGTTTAGTAGGTGAATAACATTATTTTAACCAAAAACCCTATTCGTGATTACGGATTTTCTATAAAACTTCCCCTTAACCCAAGACCTTATTTAACTTCCCCTGAGTTAATACATATTATCTCTTCTCCCCCTGGGACCCCTGAGATAATGCATATTATCTCCCCCTGATATAATGACTTTCAGTGAGATAATGCTTATCTCCCTATTATCCCTCCTTTGGGGGGGGGGGGGGGAGGGGGCATACAGTCATGCACAAAACCCACACAAACTCATTTAAACTTCTCAAATTAACCTGGCCCAAAACAAAAAGAAAACTTAAAGACTCACACAAGAACAATTAATAACTAAACAGATAAAAAACAATTCAAACATGAGAAGGTTTCTAAGGGATCAAACCGTATAATTTTAACCGAGGAACCCTTTTCAGCTTCAGTTACTTGAACACGTCCAGGTGATTGCCAATATACTGGTCCACTTTAAACTCAAACCCTTTTCTTAGTCAGACTGTTTGTCACTTTTATTATCTTTTATTGTGCATTAATTATGAACAGAAAGTGAGCTTCAACAAATCCTAGGTACATTTTATCGCACACTATCAAGCATATAAATCCCCTACCACATATTTTCACGACACCTTTCCTTAAGCCTAACATCATGCTCCAGACTGGGTTGAGAAAAGAAAGAATAGATGATGGGGATTTTGGGGATAATATACAAGAGATCTGGCCAAGCTAACCTTATGGGGATTTTGGGGATAATATACAAGAGATCCCCTACCACATATTTTTTTCTATTTTTCATTTTTTTAATAAACACACTGACACACAACTAAAACAAAACATATAAAATAAAAGAGATCTGGCCAAGCTAACCTTCAAAGTATTTAGCTAAAAAAATTCGAGACTTGGGTTTTGTGGAATGCATACCTCATTGTTTCAAAACTCAAAATAACCAAGGTAACAATACCTTTTGCTGATTTAATCATTTTACCTCTCAAGAAAACATACCCTCTGTTATACAATATTGCACGACATGAAGTGAAGCGATGTTTCCTATCCTGTGCCTGGAACAATCACTTATCAATAAACAAAGAAAATGTTAGTGATAGTCCTCCTTGATTGTTCCTACACACAGTGAGAGATCAGTTAGCCAATGGTACCCAGGCCATTGTGGTTCTGGGTACTCCCGAGGAGTCAATAAATGATACTTCTTTTAAACACATGCCCTTTGAGAAATCAGGGACTTGTGGTGTTGCTGCCATGGTCTTTGGTTTCTAAGTCTGAGGTGATTTAATAGTTGTTTTAGTCATTTTTGGTGTTGT
Source organism: Deinandra increscens subsp. villosa (assembly GCA_039602395.1). Classification (NCBI taxonomy): domain Eukaryota; kingdom Viridiplantae; phylum Streptophyta; class Magnoliopsida; order Asterales; family Asteraceae; genus Deinandra; species Deinandra increscens. The sequence goes on along the minus strand of JBCNJP010000007.1, from coordinate 80,311,730 downwards.
GACTTTAGGTATTTCAACCTTTTTCAGTTTTGGTTCATTTTTCAAAACAGTTTTAGTTACCTTGGGCGGGGTAACTTTAGGTTTTTCAAACTTTTGTTGTTTTGAAATTGGTTTCTTCACCTGTTTTTGAAATTTTTTTATAATATGGAAAGTTGTTGTTTTGATTTAAAAACTTTCTTTGTGCTTTAGCAGCACCCCAATGTTGATCAGATGGTTTAACCTTAGGAGTGACAGTTGTAGGTCCTGAGTCAACAACTAATCACAATATTTTAATCACAAACGAGTGTGGAATCCTCATTTATGATTGATTCAAGATAGGGAAGAGAAGAAACACGAAGAATAAGATGATTAAACGTTAAAAACTTGAACTTTGCACACAAGATGAACTTGTCGGGTACAAAATAGTAAATCGTAAACTGATCTCTCGCTCTACTTTATTATTACGATCATAAACTCAAGGAGGCTCCTCCTTCTAGTCGTAAACCAGCAACAACTACAATGGAGAACCACATGGGGTTTATATAGGATCCCTAATGGACCTTAAACCCTAATAGTAAACCCAATGGTAAACCCCAAGCCCAATAGTAAACCCAACCAAACTAGTCTACTAATCTAAATAAACCCTCTAAGTCAAGCCCAACATATTTAATATTACAAGCCTCATAATCTAGCCTCAACAATCTTCCCCTAGGCTTGTGATATTAAATGTCTTCAATCTCTGAAATTCTTCTTCTTGACTGGCTAGCATAGATGCTGATGAAGATTCTTTCCGCAAAAATCTTCATTGGGTTTCATAACGGGCACTTGGGACTTCCTCTTGATCAGCATCAGCTTGAACTTCTTGAAATGAACAAGTTAATGAGATGGAGGATTCTCATTGACTTGCTTCTCTTGAAGGAACTGGTTCTTGCTGAATCTTCGGTAACTGTCTTCAATCTCCAAAAATTAGAGGGTAAAAAGTTTGAACACCTCTAACTTTGAAGAACTTGGTTGTTGATCTTGGTTCTTCATGATCTCTGACTGCTCTCTGCATCATTTTCTTCATCAAAGATCGACTTGAAATCTTCAGCTTCCCCTAAACTTGTGAGCATTTTCTTTGAAAAACTTTTGAAGATTTTGGAAACTTGTAAAGACACCAACAACTTCCCCTGAATAGTTGATTTTCCAGATGGAAGTCTTGTCCGGCTGGTTCTTTAACGTTGAGCAGCAGCAGCATCTTTCTCTCATCAACATATCTGACACACATTTGAAAAAATATACTCCACCAGACATTTGATGACTGGTCTTTGGGTTAGAAGGTATTTATCATATGTTCAGTTGATTCAAATTAACATTATTTTAACCAAAAAACCCTAATATAGATTACGGGTTTTCTATAAAACTTCCCCTGAACCCAAGACCTCTAAAGACTTCCCCTTAGCTGATAACTTGCCCTCAGCTAAGGACTTCCGCTGAGATAATGCATATTATCCTCGAGTTCCCTTTGGATACTATGTATTATGGAAGTCTTTTCGGATAATACTTATTATCCTCCCTCCTTCCCCTAAAAATTTGTCAAGATCTGACGGAGGAAGTCTTTTCCATTAGATAATAAGTATCATCCTCGAGTTCCCTTCGGATAATACTTATTATCCCATACTCCTTCCCCTAAAAATTTGTCAAGATCTGAAGGAGGAAGTCTTTTCCATTAGATAATAAGTATCATCCTCGAGTTCCCTTCGGATAATACTTATTATCCCATACTCCTTCCCCTAAAAAATTGGCAAGATCTGTCGGGGGTATATTGTCATGCATTAAAACCCATGAAAAACACCTTTTGACTTCTCAAATCAACCTGGCCAAGACGAAAACACACCAAAAAGAACTTAACGACACACACACGAAAGATAAAAACAAACAAATACTTACCAATATCAAACATGAGAAAGTTTACAAGGGATCAAACTGTATGAATCTGACTGAGGAGCCCTTTTCAGCTTCAGTTACTCAACTAGTCCAGGTGATTGCCGGTATGTTTCTCCGCTTTAAACTCAAACCCGTTTAATCCCAACCGAATGCGTCATGTTTAATATAGTACAATATTACCATCATGTTTAATTGTCCCCATACCCAAGCGTACACAACAAAACCTACCCAACCTCAGAGTTTATTGAGGATTCACAAACCCCCAGCTTGAGGAACCATGCACCACGGCTATGACTAACACTTATTTTCATTAACCATCAGTTGGTGATCAGGTCGGCCGCATAAGCACGCAAAGAAGACCGAACTGAATGATTATTTTCATTTTCTTTTTTTTTATTATTATGTGGTGTAGTCATAATAGCAGAAACATGGCGTGTGAGAGAGTGAATACTAGGTATAATTACCACTCTCAACCCGTTTTTGCTGGGACTCAGTTTTTTGAACCGTGCAAACTGAGATGGGAAACTAAACATATATATCTTTTAAGTTCATTGCACTTTCATTGGAGGTCATAAGTTTAGGTCGAGCCTACCGATCATATCACCGTGGAGGTTGCCTTTCACTTCCGCCTTACGCGTGTCAGCCATCTCCAACCCGAACATTAATTTTACTTCCCCTAAACTTCTCAAAAACAAGACACAAACAATTAAAAATTGAAAAGCACACTATTTTTGAGTGGTCAACTTTTTCTTCATCTTTACATTTCTTCCCCTTGCTTTTTGATTTTTAATGTCACAATCTTGTGAACATCATTTTTCAATTCTTTTTTTTTAAATAAAAAATAAAACACACAAACACACTTAAAAGAACAAAACACAAAATTTTGAAAATATCTGGCCAAGCTAACTTTCAAAGTATTGATTTGAAAATTTTAGAAAATTGGGTTTCATGACATGCACACTTAATTGCATTAGAAGTCAAACACTTCAACAATCAATCACCAAGTGAAAATTTTAGGAAATTTGGTTTGACTCAAAACACCCTTTGCCGCTTCATCAAACAGACAACCAAGTTTAGAACAATACCTTTCATGCTGAATTTGACCTTTTACCTCTCAAGGAAACATACCTTCCATTTATAGATTACTTGACATGACATGAAGATACGTCTCCTAAACTGTGCCTGGAACAATCACTTGTCAACAAACAAATTAGTAATAAAAACGTTAGTGATAATCCTCCTTGATCGTTCCTACACAGAGTGAGAGATTAGTTAGCTAATAGTACCCAGGCCATTGTTTTTCTGGGTACTCCTGAGGAATCAATGAATGAAATTTCTTTTAAAAACATTCCTTTTGAAAAATCAGGAAGTTGGGATGATTCATTTGTAGCTGCATTAGCCTTTAGTTTCCAAGTTCCAGGTGATTTAACATTTGTTTTAGTCACCTTTGGAGTTGTGACCTTAGGTATTTCAACCTTCTTCGTTTTAGATTCACTTTTCAAAACAGTTTTTGTTTTAGTCACCTTTTGAGTTGTGACTTTAGGTATTTCAACCTTTTGCATTTTAGAATCATTTTTCAAAACAGTTCTAGTTAACTTGGACGAGAAGGATGGTAATTCATATCCAACATCTGGTTCTTGGTCAAACATTGATCCGGATGTCATAAAGATCTTCCCCCCAGGCCGTGTCGTCAAGATCACCTTTTCCCTTTCGACTTTGTCAATTACTTTGAAGTATGGGGTTTCAATTTTAGGGTATGGTTTCAACTCTACCCAGCATCATCAGACTTAGAGTTGTGACACCTGTCATATTTCTAGCACTCAGCATCATTGTCTGATATATCCCCTACTCTCCCTTCACCATAAGTCATTTTTGTCTCATTGTCAATTTCTTCTTGAGTCATTGGTGTAGTTCCAACCAAGACACTATCAATAGGAGGAGCAGCTTCTTTATAATCAGACTTGGTTCGTTCAACCTGTTCCTCACTAAGAAGTATTCCTATAATGTCTCTGGGAACAGGTGGAGGAATGATGTTGTTCATTGCCAAAGATTTATCAGTTTTCTCTGACCCAAACCCAGATGTGTCTTTCCCAACTTGACCAGTCATAACAGCATGTGACAATTCCTTTCCAGCATCGAGCATTCTTTTGCTTCTCATTTGATTCACATCTAGTTTCACTTACAACTCATTGTTCTTATGTGTGAGCTCATCTACCTGCTTCCTAAGCTCAGCTATTTCTAACTTTGCATTGTCATACAGAAGAGTTTTCTCAGTAGCAAGTTTTTGATATTTCACAATGTCTATTTTCTGAGCTTTTACCTTCTCCTCATTCTTTTGCCATCTACCCTTAAAAGAACTCCTCTCGCATTTTATCTCAAATAATTCTATCTGGTAATTTTTACAAATTTGCCTAAGTCCAGGAATTATACGAGCACAAGTGGGATTGGGGCATATCTCAGTTTTGTCAACTTCATCTGTGAAATCATCTTTGTCCTCAACTATATTCTTTTCTTCAACCACTGAACTCATTTTCTTTCTTTAGATATGCAGCCTTTGAAGATTTTGAAGAATCGGCAAAAACGGCAAAAGTACTATTCAAAGAATAGTGTCAAAAACTTAAAACTGAAAAACGGAGGCCTTCGGAGTGGAATTTGGGGGTCCAAACGAGCTCCCCTGGACATTAGTCGGGGGTAATTCTGGGGCTTGTTGTCACGAACGTCGTGTTAAAAATTTGAGTTTCTAACTCCAAACGAGTCAAAAGTTACGTCCGTTTCAGTGAAAGTGTGAAATAGTGACTTTTTGCCGCAACTCCTGTTTCCGATCGTAAACCATGTTTCCGATCGTAAACACCTGTTTACGATCGTAATCACCTGTGGATCGTAAACTCTTGATTCCGATAAAACCCAGTCGTAAACTCGATTCCGATACAAGCAAATCGTAAACACGTTTCCGGCAGGTTAAAATCGTAAACGTTGATTCCGGTTGAAAAAGTCGTAAACGCGATTCCGATCAAGAAAAATCGTAATCTCTTGATTCCGGTTGAAGAATGTCGTAAACACGATATTCCGACAAAGTACAGTCGTAAACTCAAAATCTCGGATCGTAAACTGATAAAAATCCAAACTTTAAGTCGTAAACGAGTTTCCGATGCAGATCTTCAAGCAAACCAGTCGTAAACCTTCAAACCAACCCAGAAAATAGTCGTAAACACTCACGAACAGCAGCAGGAGCAATCGTAAACCTTCAAACAGCCTTTAAACCTTCAAAAACTCGATTTTTTTCCAGAAAAATCTTGAATCCAATACCGTGAGAACCTCGAATCTGTGATTCTTGGCTCTGATACCAATTGTAGGTCCTGAGTCAACAACTAATCACGATATTTTAATCACAAACGAGTGCGGAATCCTCGTTTATGATTGATTCAAGATAGGGAAGAGAAGAAACACGAAGAATAAGATGATTAAACGTTAAAAACTTGAACTTTGCACACAAGATGAACTTGTCGGGTACAAAATAGTAAATCGTAAACTGATCTCTCGCTCTACTTTATTATTACGATCATAAACTCAAGGAGGCTCCTCTTTCTAGTCGTAAACCAGCAACAACTACAATGGAGAACCACATGGGGTTTATATAGGATCCCTAATGGACCTTAAACCCTAATAGTAAACCCAATGGTAAACCCCAAGCCCAATAGTAAACCCAACCAAACTAGTCTACTAATCTAAATAAACCCTCTAAGCCCAGCCCAACATATTTAATATTACAAGCCTCATAATCTAGCCTCAACAACAGTCTTCATTGCCTTGGGTGGTTGCACATTCATTGGCTTAGACTTAACATAATCCTGAGATGAAACCCTTTGACTCTGAGGATGATAGGGCTCATAAGGGCGATAGAGACAGTTTCGGGCAATGTGACCAGGATTGCCACAATTAAAGCAAGCCTGCTTCTTTGGGTAGAAGTCAGATGTGTGACCATTTGTCTTCTTCGGCTGATGGAGAGCAGTATAGCCTTGTGTCTGCCTCTTTGAGATGTAGGAGGATCCAGTATTGACACTTCTCTGGTTCCTAGAAGCTTGAGGAGTGTTGGTCTTTGTAATCCTTGTGATCCCATTATTCTTTGATGTGGAAGCACCATTTCACCACTTGGAACTGCATGAACCACATGAAGAGATAGGAGATACAATCACTCCCTTGAGCTTTTCATCTTTGACCCCAACTGCAGGCATCACACATGGTGGCTTGACGACGATTTTGGGCTTCTCAACTTTAATTCCACTTGAAGATGCATCACTGGATAATCCTAAGCATTTGAATTTGGAGGCAAAAGAGGGTAGCTCATATCCATAACCCTGCTCTTGATCGAACATTGACCCGGAAGTCAGAAATATCTTCCCCTCAGGTCTTGTTGTCATGATCACCTTTTCTCGTTGTACTTCATCAACAACCTTGAAGTACAGAGTATCTATTTGAGGATACTGCTTCAGCGTTTTCTCAACAACAGGTGTTTTCTCCTTATTCCCAGCCACCTTAATAACTCCCTTTGAACTGGAACCTACACCCTCAGAATTGGAGCCATGACTTCTATTGTACATTTGGCACTCAGCATCATCTTTAGATACATCCTCAATGGTCACTTAAACTGCACTGCTTGCGCTACTTTTAGGTTCAGTTGAATCTTTATCAGTCCCTTTTCCATAAGTCGTTGTTAACTCCATACCTAATTCTTCCTGCGTCATCGGTGTCGACCCTACCAATACACTGTCAGCTGGAGGAGGAGCTTCTTTATATCTAGACTCAGATCTGTCAACTTGATCATTATCCAACAAAAGTCCTACTATGTCTCTGGGAACTGGTGGAGGAATAATACTATTTAGAACTTTAGATTTTTCTGTCCCATATTCGGCTTTATCTCTTCCAACCAGACCAGCCACAATAGCGCAAGATAGTGATTTACCAGCACCCATCATACGTTTATTTCTCATCTGATTGGTGTCATATTTGACAAGCAGTTCATCATATTTATGTTGCAAATCATCTAACTGCCGTTTCAAATCAGACACTTCTATCTTGGAGCGATCATATAAAATGGTTTTTTCAGTGGATAGGTCGTGATATTTTTTAATATCTGCTTTCTGAGCTTTTACCTTCTCTTCGCTCCTAATAAATCTACCCTTAAATGAGCTGGTGGCACAACGTGCATCAAACAATTCTCTTTCCAAATTTGTTCGAATCTGTCTAAGAGCAGGAATTAGACGAGCACATGTTGGATTGGAACATACTGGCGTTTTAATCTTGTCAACTTCATCCACAATTGCATGATGCTTTTTCTGTTCATCATTCTCATTTCTTTCATATGCTTTGCACAAAGCATTCCAGAGAGCTTCAGCAGATTGGCATTTTCTGAATTCTTGAGCGATTTCTGGAGATAAGGCCATGTTGATAGTTGCATAGGCCTCTTTATCTTTTTTAATTCTTTCCTTGTCATCATCAGACGTTCATTCTCAGTTTTAGATTCCCATCTTTTAGGTCATGTAAGATGTATCAGCTGGAAATGACCCTCTATCACGGATCTCCACAACTCCACACTTTTCAGATGGTTTCTGAAACTGCATTTCCAATCTCGGAAGTTGTCAGGAGAGATCAAACGAGGAGGATGAGTGGGATTTGTACATTCCTGAGATGAAGATGTATCTGAACTCATTTCTAACTGAAAATATAAAACACCTGACAAACTTAATTCAACCGAAAACCTGCAGTCTGACCTTGAACGCCTTGCACGACAGAATACCCGCTTTTCAACAGAAAACCACTAAATTCGATCGAAATCTATCAAATCGAGCGAAAACCTTTTATTCAACTGAAAACTCCTTAATAACCACAGAGAACCCTGGGAGGTGAACCGAGAAGCTTAACTGAACCAATAACCGAGTTCCTCGCCGTACACTTAGACCGAACCAAAGACCTTCAACCGAACAGAAAACCTTCAACTGAACACCGAGATGTCGACCGAGAAACACCTAATCATAAAAACTCAAGATGCAAATTATATCACGAGGAACAGAAAAATTCAACGAGCAAAACCCCGTCAAAATTAATTTACACCAATTTAAATTGAGTGGCCGTTTATTGCTTCAACAACCGGTTCAACCACTAGATTTTAATTAAATCTAATGGCAAAGTTGTAAATTTTTCTTTTGACATCAAACATACGGGAAATTCCAAACTGATGGCAAAAGTGTAAATTATGAGAATATCAAATTCAAATTCAAGATTTACGTCAATTAAAATCGGGATGGCACGATCGTAATTTTAGTCATCTTCTAGTAACAAACTTTTAAATTCTCGCAAGCAAAACCTGCAAATTCCGATTTGGCCGTGAACCATTGAACCTAAAACCAACTTTGATTTGCTTCCGTCTTGACCGAAAACCATAAAACAAACGTAAACCTTGAGACCTCGAAAACCCGATTGTAAACCTCAAAGACTTTTGCAAACCGCCTTGTAAACCACACCTACAACCGTAACCCATCAAGCCAAGCGTAAACCAGCAGAACGAACACCTTGAACGCAAATCACGTATTCAATCGTAAAGCTGAACAAAAGCGAAAAGCCGAACCCGATTGCAAAGCTGTTCGTAAACTCGTTCGTAAACCTCGGATGATAGTGAACCACAAACTTGAGACGTAAACCTTCTTCTGTACGATCGGAAACCTGTACACGATCGTAATCCACTCAACTTCGATTGAAAAAACCTTCTCTCGCTCGAAAACCTCGATCCTCAACAAGTATTCTGGATAGTAAAGGGTATACAGGATCGAAAACTTGCTCAGTAAGATACTTTGATTTAACCAATCCGTTGACTTTCCACAAATAAAGGTTTGATCGAAAACCCAAAACCCTTATTCAAAAACGAGTTTTTTTTTTTTTAAATGGAAACTCTAGTCACAAGTAAGAAATCTCGCAGATAGAGAACATAACCACTTTCCAGAATTATATTCAATCGAAAACCTTCGATTGATATCCTCTCACTGGAATGAAAACCAATCAAGCTGATCGAAAACCAGTTTCTGGATACAAACTTAGCAAGTTAGTCAACAAACACAAGAACTTCGTCAAAAATGCACTTTGCATGGATCGCAAACCACTTAGCAGGATTGAAAACCTGTAAAACTTTCACAAACTAACAGAAATTATTAGAACTTCTTGAATCGATATCGTGTGAGCCACGAAACAATCGTTTCTTGCCTCTGATATTAATTGTAAGTCCCGAATTCGGTCCTAACACGATATCTAATCTCTAGTAAGAGTGCGGAATCCAATTACTAGAGATGATTCAAGATTAGAGATGGAGAAGACGAAATACACACTGTAATAAAGAACGATTAACCTGAAATGTTTGCACACGATCAACTCTGTGATCAACTGGTACAATACAAGAGAATTTCGATTCTCTTCTCTCTCTCTCTGGTTTACGATTTCTAAGCTCCTCCCAAATGGCCAACCCTTACAAATGTGGCTTAAGTGTATTTATATACTACGCACATTAGCCTACAAGGCTTTACAAACCCAAGCCCAAAACCTACAATTAAACTAATAAATTGTAGTAAACCCACTTAGCCCAGCCCACCTATATTTAATATTACAAGCCTCTAAATAATACCCTTACATGATCACCTCAATTCTAATGTTAAAGAACAAAATGAAAAAATTGAGATCTGATGGGCGTTTATGAACAACCAAATGATTAATCAACGACAACTTGGTGGACCAGATAAAGCTGTAAATTTTGTAAGGGACAAATGAGGATCATTTGAGAACTAATTGGTTGAGAGAACTTTTGAGAACCATTTTAAGCCACTAGTTATATTTACATATCCCCTTCCATGAATTGTAGTGGTCCCCAACTGAAATTAGTGGTGGAGATTTAGTTCTCAAAACAAAAAGTTCTCATTTGAACCTAACCCTATATATGTATATATACATACCTATTATTAATTAATTAACTAGGTAATTATTGAATTTTACGTAGGACATGGTCAATTCTGCACACAATACATCCACTACGTCAAAAAGTGGCTTTGGCCACGGTTTTTTTTTTACGCATAGCCACTGTTTTGTAAAAAACGTGGCCAAAGGTAAGAAATACTAGTTTTAGCCACACATATTTTGTACCCGTGGCCAAATATATAGCCTTTGGACCCTTTTAGCCACGTATTATTTTGTTTATGTGACAACAACAATCAGGTGCAATGGCTTTAGCCACTGTTTTACAAAAACATGTGGCACTTATTTGTCACGCTTAAAAAAGAGTGGCGAAATGCACCAAACGGCCACGGAATTTTTATTATTTTTAATTCGTGTGACCAAAAAGGAATGTATGGCCACGCTTAAATAATGTTGTGTGACGGAAGAGTAGATTTTATTACTTAGTAAATTAAAAGAAAACAAAACTATTAAGTATATATTATGCGTGGCTAAATGTGAGCAATGGCCACGCTTTTTACTTAGTTATGTGGCTAAAAGTTAGTACATATGGCCACTGTAATTAGGTTGTGTGACTAAATAGTAGGTTGTGAGTGACAAAAATCTATTACCAATGGCCACATATATTAACCATGACTAAATGGTAGGTTGTGAGTGACAACAATCAATATTATGGTCACGGTAAAATATTAAACGCGTGGCAAAAAAGAGACGATTTGTTTCCCTCTAAAACAACGCGCTTTTTTTTTAATTTTACCAATTCGAGCGGGTTAAAATCTGCTACCCTATATATCATCATCATTGTTATTTTCCTTTACCGCCATCCCTTTATTGATCTCAAATTCTCTACACCAAGTGCATGTGAGAAGCAAAGAGGAATTTTTGTTCAGCCGCTTCTTCTCCCTTTTAAGTTAGTAGTTTTTCAGTTGTAATTTTATAGATCAATGTATTAATGGAATCACACCCTTTGGATTATGTATGTAATTGTGTTTGTTAAAGCAGCAATTGATTTTATTTGTTTACTTTTTACTTTTATTGACTCTGGTTTGGTCAAAGAGAGGACACTTGCAAGCACAATCAAAAAAAGGATACACTTGACTCAAAATTAAGATCCATAATATTCCAGAATACATAAAGCAAAAAAAATAAATATTGTTGATACTGTAATTTGCTAAGATTCAAAAACATTACAATGATCAATTAATCGTTTTTACGTAATATCATTCCAGTACAGTCAGCTCTATGGTAAACATTGTCACATGTATCTACGGGTGGCAATACATTATCCTTGTGAGGAAAAACTACCGTACTAAATTCTTCATTGGCATCGTCTTCATAATAATCTCTGTAATTTCTGGGAGGTGTCATAAAGACAATATGCAGTTTTTTATCCAGCTGGTCTTTGACGTAAAACAACTGTCGTGCTTGTGACGCGAAAATGAACGGGTCCTCCTTGTGACCTAGTCTTTTAAGGTTGACCAAAGTGTAACCAAGACTATCTTTTTTGACCCCCTGTGTATTCTCAACCCAGTCGCACATAAATAGAGGGATGCTTTTAATATGGTATTCTAGTACCCATGTCTCTTTTAAAACCCCATAGTAAGGTTTGTGTCCATAGGTTAATACCTCGTTAGAGATGTGCATGTCATTTACCTCTACACCAACCCCGCTGTTCTGGTAAACCCTACCATCTCGATATTTTGTACGAAATGAATAGCCATTGATGTCATATATTTCATATTTCCTCACGCTTCTGTGCGGACCATGTGAAATCCACCTAACGGTCTCTGATATAGTTTCTAGGGACTCCGCTATCTCTTTTTCAACCCGAAATTCATAGTAGGTTCATCAGGAGAGTTCATTAGGAATAGGAAGGTTATATTTCTTCCAAAAATTAAATAAAGTTGTTCCGGACAACTCAGATCAGTTGTTCCGGAAAGTTACAGTTCATCCGGAATTTAAACTATAAGAAAATAGTTTCGGTTCACCAGGAAGGTTATAGTTCATCCGGATAGATAATAGAGTTGTTGCGGACAACTCAGGTCAGTTGTTCTGGAAAGTTACAGTTCATCCAGAATTAAAACTATAAGAAAATAGTTTCAGTTCACCAGGAAGGTTATAGTTCATCCGGATAGAAAATAGAGTTGTTGCGGACAACTCAGGTCAGTTGTTCCGGAAAGTTACAGTTCATCCGGAATTAAAACTATAAGAAAATAGTTTCAGTTCACCAGGAAGGTTATAGTTCATCCTGATAGAAAATAGAGTTGTTGCGGATAACTCAGGTCAGTTGTTCCGGAAAGTTACAGTTCATCCGGAATTAAAACTATAAGAAAATAGTTTCAGTTCACCAGGAAGGTTATAGTTCATCCGGATAGAAAATAGAGTTCTTCCAGACAACTCAGGTCAGTTGTTCAGGAAAGTTACAGTTCATCCGTAATTAAAACAATAAGCAAATTTAGCTGACCTTGTTGCGTAACCATTTACCAAATGTTGTGCTCTGCTTCTTAGTCAGCTCATTTAGTCTACTACCAGGATGTTCCTTTTCCAAAAATTTCATGTGTTCTTTGCAATTACATGAATTGAAGTTATCTATAAAAGTTTATAAATAATTAAACAGATCAAAAAAGGTTCATATTCTAAATTACTTACTCGATATAATGCTTAATTTCAGGCTTATTTAGCAACACATATAAATGCGCTTTCGATAGGAGCTCTGGAGAGACTTCAACTGATCTACCAGTTGACCCAGGACTTCCATCAGCACCGCCATGCTTTTCAGTTGGAACACCAATAGTTGTGATGTTTTTTTGGTATTCGCTAAGAAACTCAATCGTTTCTTCTATAATGTTCTCCTCAGCAATGCACCCTTCTGGATAAGTTTTGTTTTTCACGTGGCCCTTAATTACCTTCATACACCTTTCAAATGGATACATCCATCAAAAGCATATTGGGCCACATAATTTTACATCCCTAGTAAGGTGCACCGTCAAATGAAGCATAACATCAAAAAATGATGGCGGAAAATATTTCTCAAGCAGGCATAGTGTGACACAAAGATCTGCTTGCAATTTATCTAATTCTTCGACATTGATCTCTTTGCTGCATATTGATTTGAAAAAAAACAGAGCCTGATAATAGCATATCTTGTCGGTTGAGGCATGACTGACCGAATTGCAATTGGCAGAAACTGTTGCATCAGCATATGATAGTCATGTGACTTGAGCCCCACAAGTTTCTTGTCCTTTAGACTAACCAAACTAGAAAAGTTAGAACAATAGCCTTGTGGAACGTTCAAGTTATACAACGTGTCACAAAACTTTTCCTTTTCATATTTTTGTAACGTGTAACACACTGTGGGAAGTACTGTGTTGTTATTGTTTTGTTTAGGCTGCAACTCTGGTCTTAACCCCAAAAAGTTCAGATCCTTTCTAGCATTCAGTCCATCCTTTGTCTTTCCTGGTAGGTTGAGCAGAGTTCCAACAAGACTCTCAGCCACATTCTTTTCAATATGCAAGAAATCAATGCAATGTTGGACACTATTATGCCTCCAATATCTAAGTCTTCGAAACCATATATTGAATTTCATCCAATATGGTGGCTTCTCTTTGTTCTTTCTTTTTCACTTATCAATCTTCCCCCTCTTCCGGTTAAGGTCCCAGGGATTTCTGAATCAGTACACCTTAATCCCTTTCCCCATTTGTTATTAATATGTTGAACTTCGTTGTATATCTGTTCCCCGGTCATAGGAACTGCAGCATGTTTCATCTCTTTTTTACCATCGAAGGCCTCTGTTTGCTTTCGGAAGGGATGCGTATATGGTAGATATCTTCTGTGAACAGCATAACACTGCTTGGCTGAGAAAGGAAGCCTAATGCATTTAGTTTTTTCCCGACATACCACACAACCATGGAATCCACTGTACGGGCAACCACAAAGTGTACCAAGTGCAGGGTAATCATTAATCGTCCATATAACAACTGCACGCATAGTAAACTGTTCTTGCGCATACACATCATATGTTTCCACACCTGCCTCAAATAACAGTTCTAAGTCATCAATTAATGGTTCCTAAAACACATCAATATCATTTCCAGGCGCTCCCGATATTAATAACGAAAGCATGATGAACTTTATTTTCATACACAACCATGGTGGAAGGTTGTAAATGACAGATAGAACCGGCCACACTGTGATTTCTGTTGCCTCTATTCACGTCGACCCCATCAGTTGAAATGCCAAGACGAAGACTTCTGGGATAGTCAGCGATTTCGGGATATCTGTAATATATGGCTTTCTATGCCAGTGAATCGGATGGGTGTCGTAACACACCGGGTATTTTGGAACTGGTGGCATGCCATCTCAGATCTTCCGTTGTGGTTTTCACTTGAAACAGTCGTTTCAATCTTGGAATGATGGGGAAATACCACATTACCTTTGCAGGAGTATTGTTCTATAGTTTCTTAGTCCTCTCTGTAAAAGCACGATTCGATCTTACTACAGCATGATTCAGTAATTGGATAACAACAAGAAGTAAATAAAGCTTTGCTTTATTGATTCACTAAGAGGTTACAAACTAGAGAGAGGAACACCTTCAGTTACACATAGTTAAGAGATATAGAAATGACAGAACTGAACTAACTCTCTCTAACACGAACTATCTATAGTTACTTAGTCATAAACCAGCGGATCACCACCAGACCATCTGGTCCGCCGTATCAACTGGTCCGGCGGATCATGTGATCCGGCCTGATGACTAACTGACTCACACAGAAGCTCTTGACTAGATACAATACACGAGACACAACGTTAGCATAGGAATATGCTCTAACAAACTCCCCCTTAACGTGTAGTGTATCTATATTCCAACTAAACTTCAGTCTTCAATCTGCAACATTGCTGCATCCGATCTTTGACTTGAAATCATGTTAGAAACAGAGCTTGCATGGCTGGATCAATCTTGAACAGACTTTGAACTTCAAGATCCACTTGCGAAAGATATAACATACTCCCCCGTTCACCATGCTTGAGTTGTCTTACACAGATAACCTGCAATTTCAGAAGACAGAAACGCGGCTTTCCTTTTCTTTTGAAAATTAACTTAATCTTGGCGCAAAACTTCTCTTTGAGAATCCAAGATATAGTTTTGAAATTTTGATTTCGTATCTTGTATCGATTGGTCGAAAACAAATAAGAAACAAAATCTTTTTGACTTTTTGAAACTTTATATCAAAACACACCGAAAATCTTTTTGAACTTTTCAGATATGAAACATAAATGCAACACAGAAATGAAATACTGAATCACACACTATTTTTGTATTTTGCGAGAAAGATCACAACTTGGGATCATATTGGTCATGACATGCTGAACTTACACTTCAATTTCAATTATTTCAGCACATAAGTCATGTCGATTACTGGTATAATTTGTCCATTTTAAACTCAGGCACAATCATACTCATAACATCTGGATATGTTATTGAATTGATTAGATTTGCTTTGACTAATGTACCCCACACTATCAGACATACTCAGATATGTTTTTGCTTTTTATATCACACTTTGTGATTTCATTTGTGATTTAATCATATAATGATTGTATTCATGATTCAGTCAACTGTGTTCCATGCAAAAAGAAATAAGAACGTTAAATCGTCTACCTTAAGGTCGATCTTTCGATACGCAGATAAGGCCTCGGATTTAACAAAATAATAATAAAATAAAACAAGTTGAAATTGTATAACTCAACAACAATCAGGTCGGTACTCCCGTACACGCAGAGAAAGTCCGATGAGTTATACGAAACACCAAAGAAAATAAAGCAGAAAGTCAAACGAACAACAATCAGGTCGGTCTTTCGACACGCAGAGAAAGTCCGATCGTTTGACAAAATAAAGAAAATCAAACAAGTTTAAATCTTAGCAAAATGAACACATGTATACACAGTGACTTCTCATTTTCTTTTTCACATATCTTTTCTTGATATATCATGAGATATGCATCAAGATGTTGTCCACTTGGTCAAGCATTAGTATTTAGTGTTTATCACATCTGAATACTTTCTGAATTAATGCCGAGCCTACCAAGTACATCAAACAATGATCTTATGGCTTTTTCATCTATTTTATCCATGAGTCAGACACGTAAGCCAATGTACCATCATTTCCCAATCATGTCGGATACAATTTCTCATTTTTAATATTTTTGTATTTTTCTGTTTTTCGATGTTTTTGTATTTTCCAATTTCTCCCCCTTAAAATGAAAACTCTATTTTTGGATTTCATTTTAACACAAACAAAAACAAACAACGACACTATTTTTGGTTTTTCAATTTTCTCTCCCTAAACTACAAACAAAATGCATTAAAGAAAGAAAATTGACCAATCGATACTGATACCTTTTCAGTTTAAGCGTTCAGCAAAACTTGCAATTTTGTAAAATAAAGCATTCAATTTAAGTTAAGAACGCAGAATACTCTCCATCAGCAACTTTGCAATCACCAACGGGTCTTCTAGGAATACCTGCACACTGGTTTAAAGATTAGTACTCAAATGACCCGAAGCACACAGCTTCTGGTCGACCAGTGTCTTCCGCAAAGTCAGTTGCAGCTTTGCTGACCACTTTAGGTCGCCACTGCATCTTTGCAGGTGCAGTTTTCACAGAAACATCATCCTGTGATGAATCACCAACACTAGACTCACTTTTGAAATGTTTTGATTTAAAATGTGATGTTGGTGAGTCATTAAAAATTCTGCCGGATTCATCAATTATCGTGGCAGTTTTTCCAGAAAATTTCCTTTTAACAGTGACAGGACAATTCTGTGCTATATGTCCCTTTTGGCGACATTGATAGCACAAACGATATGAACGTTTAAATTATGACTTGTCCTGAACTGGATGACATTTATCAGAAAATTCAGACTCATCAGAAACATCATCAAAAACCTGAAATCGGTTAGAATGTACCCATTTCGAAGTAGGACTCTGAGGTGTAGCATTAGAACCAGATGAAGAAGATTCGTTCGGTGAACTTGCAGATGAACCTTTCTTCTTTTGCTTCCCTCCAAAACCTTTTTCCATGGTGGATACAAATACCTGCGCCAGATGATATATCTGTTCAAGACTAGTATCTTTCTTCGCCTTAGGAGTCTTCTTTGGCTTGTTCTTCTCAACTTTCTGAACAACTTTGTGATTATGATTACCCAAACCAGATCGTTTATAACCAGGTAACTTTGATAGATCTACTTGAGACGTAGAAGAACCAGCTTGAGCAACCTCAGTAAATTTAGCTTTAATACCCTTCAAATTATTAGCTTGAACAAGCTCAGCAGCCAACTTTTCTTCAGACCCTATCTTCTCTTCTGTCCCAACATGCTTGATTGAACACTGTGATTCCTTTTTCTCACACTTTGCAGATACAAATTCAGAATAATCTTTGTTTATCACTGGAGTGTTCAAATCAACAACAGACTCTGTTTGAATCACTGGATGAGGAATTTGATTAAAATCATCACCTCCAAATACCTTCTTGAAATTGTCGTCTTGACACAAATAACTTGTAAAAGAATGAGACTTCTTCAAGTTATGCAATTGACGATTGAGATCGAGAATCTCAACTTTCAAATCAGCTATGATCTTCTGAGCTTCAGCAAGAACTTTTTCTGATTGAATCAATTTCTCAGATGTGGTGTTGACTAGTGATTTTTCTCGTCTCATCCCATCATGAGCAGCAAGCACTTCTTTGGTAATTTTATCCACTCTTTCCTTATATATCTCAATATTCCTTGTTAATAAATTTTTGTCTTTCTTCAAAGAAGTGATTGTATCCTGCAATTCAGACTGAACAATCTGATATTGAGTTCTATCAGCAGTAACTTCATCCAATGCCTTCTGAAGTTCATCCTTTGATGTTTGAAGTATTTCAACCTTTTTGACAGATTTTTGAAATAATTGTTCAAAATCTTCACTAACATCTTGAGCTTGAGACTTATATTCTGCAACCTCCTTGACCAACTTTTCATTGATAGAAGTAAGCTTGACAATTCTTGACATGAACTCATCATTCTCGTGTTGAAGTTGTAACTTTTGTTGATCATTCTGAATACAGCTTTCTGACAATTGTTTCTGAACATTCGCTAATTCTGTCACCAACACACTCTTTTCCTTGAGTAACTCTGCATTTGTTTTGGAAACTTCATTAAATTCCTGACATTTCTTGATGAAACTCTCCAATTCTTCATCCTTTCGTTTGATTTCAACAGATTGACACTCTTTTTCCTTTATCAAACCTTTAATTCGACTATCCTTTTGTGAACAAAATTCACACACGGATTCGTAACCACTCATTTCGGAATCAGAATGACTTAAGTCAGATTTACTGGTCTCAGATGTATACCCACTCGATTCAACCTCAATATTTGCCATCAATGCATAACTGTCTTGAGAATGAACCACGAATGCAGATTCATCTGGAAAATCTTTAGCCCAATCATAACCTTCATCAGTTTGAGATATCATAACTTTAACATCTTTATCTTGACCATTCTTATTGGAAATATCCTTGTCAGATGACTTGGTAGGACAATTGCGAGCAAAATGTCCATGTTTGGCACATTTAAAACATTTAATCATTTTTCTATCCAAGCCAAGTGTTTGTCCTTGAAAAATAGATGTCTTACCATGTTTCTGCATAAATCTCTTTCCCTTTTCCGCGACCATAGCAAATTGCCATTCCAAATCGAGTTTATTCAATTGATCGTCATCCAGGTTATTTAAATCCTCGCCATACAAACAAGACTGACCAATTTGATGAAATATAGCTCCAGACGAAGAAGATATAAAAGCAGATAGCAAAGCAGCTAGATCTTCGGTTGCTTGATTAGAAGTTGACTTGCTTGATGATTTATCAGGAATAGTAAAACTACAACCTGAAGAATATCCACCATTATCTGACTTTCCAGCAAGAAATGCTGTTACTGGTGGATTACTGCTTGAAATAGAATTTGATTTAGCTTTAGCATGGGCAGTAGCAGAATTCTCTCCAAAATAAACTGCAGGATTCTGAACTGATGGAATTGCTGATTTCTTTACAAGTAACTCCATTTCTCGAGCTTGTAACTTGCTTAATAATTGATTGAAAGTCCAACTTGAATAATTTGGATCATTAGCAAGCATCATAACAAAGTTCTCCCATGTTTCCGGTAAAGCTTCTAGAAATTTTTCCTTCAAGTCATCTTTTTCTTTCTGGACTCCTACAATATCGAGTTCATTAATCAGATGAGAAAATCTAGAAATCAAATCTACAATACTCTCTTTTTCACAATGCTGGAAGTTATCAAACTCCTTTAACAAAACTTTCTTTCGACTCTTCTTATATTGCTCGTTTCCTGCACATCTATCCTTCAGTGCATCCCATAATGTTTTTGATGTTGTGCAATTTTTGAATTGATGCAAGAGTTCTCTTGGTAAAGCCATTGTGAGATTTGCATACGTTTTCTTTTCTCTGGCATACACTTTCCTTTGATCTTCATCAAGATCACTTCGTGGAATTGGTTCTCCATTTTTCTTAGGATATGTATAATCTTGTTCAATAGAAATCCACAAATCAATGTCAAGAGCATTAACAAATGATTCAAATCGTTGCTTCCAATTCTCATAATCCTCCAATCGAAGTAACTTAGGAACTTTCTGAGTTGTTCCTATCTCGTTATCATAGTTCAATATGGCTTGCATTGATGATTGAACAGCTGAAAAAGCGTGAAAGTCGCTCATTTTGAAATTTCAATACCGAACGCGAAAACTTAAAACTAAAAAACGGGTGTCTTCCAAGCGGATTTTGGGGGTCAAAACTTGACGGTACTGGCCGTAGGTTGTTACATGTTCTAGATCTCTGAAAGACGAACGTTTTGGCTGGTATTGGGTTTCGTAACTCCAAACGGTTTGCAAGTTACGTCAGTTTTAGTGAAGATCACTATTCTGCCAGCGGACCAACAACTCCAGCGGATCAAAATATTATCAGCGGACCAGTTCCGGATCAAACTAACCAGGCGGATCAGATTTGTACTAGCGGACCAGATCCGGATCAGATTTCTTCCGGCGGATCAAATTTCGTACGGCGGATCAGATTTTGATACGGCGGATCAAAACTGGTACGGCGGACTAGAATTTTCAGCGGATCACACTGGTACGCTGCAACTGTCGCGGATCAGACTAATGAAGATTGCCTGGCGGATCAAACGGCGGATCAGACTGTTCGTCGGGCGGACCAGATGCAGAAAACACAAAAATCGACTGATTTTCACAGATTTCTACAATTCAAGCTAGATACTGGATCAGTATGATGCGAAAACACTCCAGGAACATCCAGAAATCATTTTTATCCTCGGAATCACTCAGACTTATGAAAAATTGATGAAAAATGTAGAAAACCCAAACTTTCTCTCTCTAGAATTTCGAAAACTTACCAAATCACAGCAGTAGAGCAACCTGGAATGCTCTGATACCACTTGTAAAAGCACGATTCGATCTTACTACAGCATGATTCAGTAATTGGATAACAACAAGAAGTAAATAAAGCTTTGCTTTATTGATTCACTAAGAGGTTACAAACTAGAGAGAGGAACACCTTCAGTTACACACAGTTAAGAGATATAGAAATGACAGAACTGAACTAACTCTCTCTAACACGAACTATCTATAGTTACTTAGTCATAAACCAGCGGATCACCACCAGACCATCTGGTCCGCCGTATCAACTGGTCCGGCGGATCATGTGATCCGGCCAGATGACTAACTGACTCACACAGAAGCTCTTGACTAGATACAATACACGAGACACAACGTTAGCATAGGAATATGCTCTAACACTCTCATCCACCTTCCACCTCGACTCACCACAAGTTGGACATACAGTTAGGTCCTTGTTCTCCTTCCTGTAAAGAATACAATCATTGATACACACATGTATCTTGGTGTACCCTGCACCCATTGACTTCAAAATCTTCTTGGCCTCACATGTATTTTTCACAATTTCATTACCTTCAGGTAGCATCTGTTTCAGCAAAACTAAAAGTTCATTAAAAAACTTATCTAATCCTCCATGCTTAGTCTTCAAGTTCATTAGTTAAACCAAGGCAGATAACTTTGTGAAGGTATGGCATGCTTCATATAGGGGCTTCTCAGCATCCATTAGTCGTTCTTGAAACTTCTCATGGTCCTCAGTGAAATTGTCTTCAGTAGCTCTGACCATTTCTATCGTTTGAGATGCATCGAATGGCATTCCGGAATCAAAAGATGATTCCTTGTGAAGCTCATCTCCTGCGGGCTCGTCTTCCTCTCCGTGTTTAGTCCACGTTGTATAACTCCGATCGAATCCCTTTGAAAACAAATGAAATTCTACATCATCAACATCAGAAGAGTAATGGTTTAGACAATTAACACAGGGACATGGAATTTCCTTATTTTTCAAACTTGTAACTACAAAATTTAAGAATGATTTAACTCCATCCTCATATGATTTCGAGGTTCTACTGGTTAGCATCCAAGACTTATCCATGTTTGTTTTGCTAACAAATACAACAGCAAAGATTATTAAAAACTAATATTTTGCTAATACTGAAAACCCTAATTTTCAATAATCTTTACTGTGAACCTGTTTATTGGAGAAGTAATATGACGGAGGGAAAATTATGTCGATTAATGAGCAATGGAGAAATGGGGAGCGGGAAATTGGGGAAATCGAGATAATGAAAACCCTAATTTTTCAATTGAATTCGCTCATTAATTTATCCCGCCTCTTTTAGAATTTAGCTAGCCCAGTTAGAATCGTATTTAAATAAATTATAATGAAAAGTAGCTTCTAACTCAAGGTGCTGCTCAGGTGGTAGAATCGCTTTAGATTAACATATTCGAATCCTTATTGCGATACTTTTTTACCATTTATTTTTGAAATTTTAAAAACACAAACAGGTGATGTAACTAGTAACGGCTAATTTCACTTTTCCGTTGTTTGTTTTTAAATTTCAAAACCTACAACCACGCTATATAAACAAGTTAATCAATTAACCATTAAATTAAACCACCACTTTCACACACTCTTCGTTCTCCCCATCCAATTTATACTCTTGTAAGATGGCAGAAGAATGGACCCAACAGGAAGAACTGGGGTTGTACCGAGCTTGGTTGGACGTAAAGTATAGGGACTATGTGTTGCCTACAAACCCTCCCTTACTTAGTACGTTTCTTAATTTTTCTTTATATCAATCATTTGATTATTTGATCAGTTACGTTATTCATTTATATATATATATATATATATATATATATATATATATATATATATAAATTAATTAAGTCGATGTTTACCGATCAATTAGGTGATCCTAATGACGAAGACACGATTCTCTTTTGGCTGGATGTCAACATAAAGTTTTATATTGCTATGGAGCGTTCCGACAAGTACCGTGACACAAGCGTCGTAATTTAACAGGATATGCAAAGAGAATGAAGAGGACAACCAAACCAAGGAAGACCTGTTGGTCATTGCGTTCGAACACTACTTACATGAAACCGGAGAAGATTTCAAGCTTCTACTGGTGTGGGAAATGATTAACCTTTTTAGGGTTCCGGATTAATTAAGAGTAAGTGTTCTAGTTTAATTTGAAAATTGTTCTGGGATTACTAATTAATTATATGTAATGAATTGATTTTTAATTTAATATAATGTACCTATAGTATATATAGTTCATCCTGAAGAACTCGAGCTAGTTTATCCTGTTCATCCTGAAGAACTCTAGTTCATCCTGTTCTATTACTGATCGAATAATTACTCTTGATCCTGAAGAACTCTAGTTCATCCGGTTCTATTACTGAATAACTCTTTATAATCCTGAAGAACTCTAGTTCATCTTCTCTCAATCCTCATGAACTCATTGAGTAATTTTGACTTTCTTCGTTTTAATTTTGACTTGTTAATTTTATTACCAGAAAATCTAAACATTCAACAGGATATGCAAAGAGAATGAAGTGGGTAATTTTGACTGTCTTCGTTTAATTTTGACTTGTTAATTTGATTTTTAAGATCGTGTGAAAGTAATTTCGGATAATTTCAGATCGTGTGATTAAAAGTTTAGTGGTCTTTTGATATGGAGAATGTGTGAAAGTAATTATAATGTGCAATGTTCAATAAAATAAGACCTTTTGTATACTCTAGTGATTAGACATCTGAGCTTAGGCATACTCAAGTGATTTGCACATATAACCATACCACCTGATCAGTAATCAGAAACTTCTCACCTGCATTATCAAACCCTTCTCAAAATCCTTATCAAACAAAATCCTTATCAAACCCTTTCTCAAAACCCTCAAATCCTTCTCAAAATGGCAAACTTGAAAGAATTAGTTGATCATTATTTGCAGATGAAGGTTGTTGCTACCTTGGACCGGTACGGGTGATTATCGGGGCAGAGAGACAGAGTATCTTAGACGGCTTGGCCTTGCTCAACCAGGTACTTACAGAGCCACCAAGTCCATCAAGATACCAGATGGCTACTTTTTTGGTAGAAGAGATACACGTCTCCAATGCCAGGCTTCAAATGTTGGTTCAACAGAGGCAAGAAGCTTTGAGTAGGCATTGGGAGTTGATGGAGGAGATGGAATCTAGGTTCCCGTGAACCTCAACCTGCAACTGCTCTGTCTTTTGTTTTTTTAGGAATGAACATGTAAAGTAGGAAACAATTTTGTGTATGGAATTGGAATCAGTATTATGAAATCCACTTTTTCTTATATACTTGTTTGTCTATTTTTGTTTATGAAATCAATCTGTTAAACAAAAACCCTAATCCTCGAAAACAGAGATGATCAACAATTGCAATCCGATCAACAACTGATGCATGCATAATTTTAGGTAAAAAAGGTAATCTGTTCGCACAATGTCCATTCCGTTAAACAAAAACCCCAATCCTCAAAAAAAGAGACGATCAACAATTGCAATCTGATCAAACTCTGATGTAGAGACGATCAAAAACCCTAAACACAAAAAACAGAATAAGATAAAAATTAAACAATGGGTCAATTTGGGGTCAAATGGGTCAATTTGATGTGTTTAGGACCAATGAGTCCCAATAAGGTGTGTAAGTAAACAATAAGTTATGTTTAGAACCAATGATGGCCTAATTGGTGTGTATGTAACCAATAAGTTGTGTTTAGAACCAATGATGGCCCAATAAGGTGTGTATGTAACCAATAAGTTGTGTTTAGGACCATGTGATGTCCCAATAAGGTGTGTTTAGGGTAAACGAGGGTCAGTTGGGACCAATGAGTCCCAATAAGGTGTGTATGTAACCAGTAAGCATGTTTAGGACCAATGATGGCCCAATATGTAACCAATAAGTTGTGTTTAGGACCAATGATGGCCCAATAAGGTGTGTTTAGGGGAAACGAGGGTCAGTTGGGACCAATGAGTCGATCAATAAGGTGTGTATGCATGTAACCAATAAGCATGTTTAGGACCAATGATGGCCTAATAAGGTGTGTATGTGACCAATAAGTTGTGTTTAGGACCAATGATGGCCCAATAAGGTGTGTTTAGGGGAAACGAGGGTCAGTTGGGACCAATGAGTCGATTAATAAGGTGTGTATGCATGTAACCAATAAGCATGTTTAGGACCAATGATGGCCCAATAAGGTGTGTATGTGACCAATAAGTTGTGTTTAGGACCAATGATGGCCCAATAAGGTGTGTCTAGGGGAAACGAGGGTCAGTTGGGACCAATAAGTCGATCAATAAGGTGTGTATGCATGTAACCAATAAGCATGTTTAGGACCAATGATGGCCCAATAAGGTGTGTATGTAACCAAGAAGTTGTGTTTAGGACCAATGATGGCCCAATAAGGTGTGTTTAGGGGAAACGTAGTTGGGACCAATGATAAGGTGTGTACAATAAGTTGCGTCTAGGAGTCTAGGACCAATGAGTCCCAATTAATAAGGTGTGATTAATTTTATTTTTTCTCATTATTCAGAAAATTTCACATGTGAACACATATGAAAAATAGCTATTTCACATGTGAAAGTGTCTATAATGAATCTCACCCTATATATATAGATGTATATATATAACCGATAATGTATATATTACAACACATTGAAAGATATATATATATATGTGTGTGTGTGTGTGTGTTTGTGGTGTGTCTTTAGTACTTGACATCTTTTATTTTCACGTTAGGTATACAAATTCATTAGGATACAATTATCATTAAATTTATTGCTTAACATTCCATTTTCCATTTAAAGATCATTTTAAAGGTATGTTTAAAATACTATTACCTATGTTTAGAATTTTGAGTTTTTAAATCCGAGAAATGCTAACGTCTTATTGGCTGAGATATTTTCACCCGGATTAATCCCCAAATTACTTCCCACCATTTTTCAAATTTCCCCAAAATACATTGATCAGTTCCTTTTCCCTCTCACCAAAATTTTATCACCAAAACGATTCATCACTCTCTTTTTCCCTACCACTAAAAATTCCTCTACAGGATTCATCACACTATCATCTTCAGGAGATCACTACCTAATTTCCGTCAGTATTAATTTCACTGTCATCTTCAGGAGATCATTTAGTTCATTCTCTATTTATTTCATCTAATTAATAATTCCATCGCATTTATTTCATTCTCTATTTATTTCATTTCAGGATTCATCTAGCTCATTTAACAATGGATCATGAATTCGAAGTAGGTGAACAATAGAAGGATCTTAATTATAACAGTGAATTCGAATACAATGATGATTCTTCACAAGCGAGTGAAGAAGATGAAATGGATAACTGTCACACCCCAACCAACGGCGGAATACGTTGGGGCATGAGGATTGCTCAGATGCTCATGACAACTAATATAGTTACCAAATTTTAAACATGCCACTCATTAATTAAATAATAATAAAGTCTTACATCTCAAATAAAATCCAAACAATAATAAATAGATAAACTGTTTTTAAGGTCTTAATCTAGGTCCATATCATGTCCTATGCGTCCACAAATAGTCATCAGTTATGTCCTGCAACATGTACAACATAATAAAGTCAACTACTAGAGTTGGTGAGTAAACATAGGTTTAGTATAGAATGGTGAAAACATGCGATTTAACGTTACGTGGGAATGCACAAGTATGAAAGAACATGTAATGAAATAGAGCAAGTACAAGTGGAGTGCATAAACCAATCCTGACACTTAGGTTACCAATCACTCGACGCCAAAATCGATCAAGTCAAGTGGGACGTCACCCCAATAGATCTATTATTAGAACCCAGGCTTTTTACAGTTAATGTTACGCGAATGATCATGAAATATTATGTAAGAACAACATGCAATATGACATACAGTTCACATACAAGCAAAAACACACAATAACGAACAAGAATCGCATTTGTGTTAAATGAAAAATATATAGTATGAAAGTTCGATAAGTGTACATGTTACACCCCAAAACATAAAATAAAATGGGGCTATGAATACTCACCTGATAAGCTAAGCAGGTGACAAAGAACGAGCAACGCACGAGAATAACTAACACTGATGAAAACCTAAAGAATTCGAAGAATTGACAATTGTAAAGCCCGAACGATCAGACTATCCTTTAAACGATTAATTGGGGAATTTATTTATTATTTATGTTAAAAATATTTTATTTAATAGTTATTGTTACTAAAAGACCCTTTTATGATCATAAATGCCACTTTTGATAATTATGTAAAGTTTAGGGTTAAAATTGTAATTTCTCAAACTTAGGGGTTAATTAGGTTAATTCAACAAATTCGTAAAAATATAATTATCCAGAATTTAGGGTTTATTATTTAATTACTAAAACATCATAACAATTCTGAAAATTTCATATCTTTAGTAAAATTACACTTTTACCCCCTTAAGTTTCATTAATTACATAAATGGCCCAAAAGTTGTAATATTTTGCGACGGTCATATTTAGACTTATGAAAACCTTAACATATGTTTATTAACATCCCATAAGTGGATTAGTAAGTTTCATTTGCTACAAAATTGTTAGATTAGAAAACCATGTGATAAAACACTTACTTTAACGGGTCAAAACGCATAACTCTTAGGTTTTTGATAAAAATTCAGCTTTGATGGTTTGGGAGCATCATAATAAACTTAAAATATTATTTAGGACATATTACAACCCTTGGTAAATGGTAATTGTGATTTTTGATAGTTTTTCCCCAATTAAAGTGTGCGTTGAAGGTTTGACTTTTGATACAGAGGACTTTTGGTCAAATCTAGCAATGAGGTATTGTAAAGCACAAAAAAACAAGAAACTTTGATGAAGAATCTTACTAATGAAAGTCGAAGAAAGCTAGTCAAATCGGAAGGTCAAACTGCTGGACTTTGACTTTTGAAAACGCGAACGGTTTGACAAGGAACAAAATTGAGACTTGCAGAAGCTTGAGGGTGGTTTATAGGAGCAATATCATCTGGTATTTATAGGGTAGAGAGTCGTTTATGGTTTTAATTGAGCATAATGATGATTTTGGTAAGTCTTGGAAAGAAAGTCAATATATTCAAGTATGGAAATAGATCAAATTGATTATTGAATTCGAAATAATCATGGAATTGGCTTGGAGAATAAGTTAGGGGAGATTAGGATCAAGATACAGAAAAAAACCAGACCAAAAACGAGTTAGAAATGAAGATTTTATGTCAAAAATAGCCAAAAAAACAAGCTGGTCGCGATCAGGTCGCGACCTGATCACTATATAATTAAGAAATCCAAAAGATAAATTCAAAAGCTACGCTGCCCTGATGGATAGGGCGTTGTGTTCCAGACCCGAAGGTCGCCTGGTCCAATCCGGCCGGCTACATCTTATTTAATATTATTTTTTTCTTCTTTCATTCTTTCTTTATTTATTTATCTTTCTTCTTTTCGCTCATTCTTCTTCGTTACTTATCCGAATGACTTCAAATTTTAAACACAAGTTCGAAATATATGAAAGAACATTATGAGACCATTAAATATGATTTTTGAGATTTGCGGATCGTCCGGTTAATTCTGAATTCGCGATAAAACCGAAAATCATTTCACTTTTGTTTTATGTAAAATAATTATCTAAAAATTAAACGATTAATTCCTTTGACTTGAAAAATTATTACGAGACATTTAAAAGACTTCATTTGGACTAGTAAGCTAGTAAATACCTGAACTTTCTTTGATTATTGGTAAAACGAGTACCGAGCATGCGTAATAATGTATTTATTCTTTCATTTTAAAGCGACTCTAATATACAAATAATATAAAATGATTTTGATTATAGAAAATAGTTAAGGATCATGTAAAATGTTTAACCAAATGTCCAAAATGCTTTGATAAAATTTCCAAGCCGAAAGAAAACTCGAAACGGGTCGGGTTTTGTTAAACAGGTCGGAGGCGGATGTTACAGTCTCCCCTACTTTAGGGAATTTCATCCAGAAATTAGTAGAGACTTACGAGACTAGAAGATCATAGTAAAAAAAAACTTTACGAGAACTAAAGCTACCTCGGACCACCACGAGAAGGATATCATGATGACATAAAGGTTTCACCAAAAGTAAGAATACTCTTTCGGTTACTGACTCTATAACGTTATATCCACTTCGACTAGCCCCAAAGGCCGAGCTAGTATTGGTACAAGAGAGTTTGACATTGGTTTTGACAGAACTAACAACCAGAGCCAGTCCTCGGTCCGACTCCTAGCCCACCTTTAGAGCACCATTGATGTTTATATATAGGGTGTACCGCAGCTAACCCACCACATCTTTGATATCCAGGAGTGTACTAGTCGCCTACGGAGAACTGCCGATACCATACAACACACAAACGAACCCAAACTTGGCATCAAAATCAATGAAATCATTCCACATGATAATGTGAGACCACGACGCGCCAGTTTCTGGTGAGCTAGATGGGTAGCGATCCACATCTAATTCACTTGTTACTGGGTGCGAAGTCTAAAATCCGAAGCATCCTTGTGAAAGCCGCAAGACTTGCATTTATGACCAAAATCAATCGTATGTTGGAGCTAGCATCACACACAATTGACAGTCATAATATGAATAGATCTCGGCCTTTGCAAGAATAATGAGTGATTGAAATATGTGATTGTGAGCACACAAGTGATAAATGATCAAAATCTAAGAAACTGATGAATGATTATGGAATGAGAAAGTGAAATCACAAACTGAAGCATGAGATAGTGAAAAAGTTCCATGATAAATGAATAGCCCACAAAAAAAAATCAATACTGAACAATATCAAAAAAATCGAGCAAAATGAAATGTGTCAAATGCCATGCATCGGGTATTATGAATCAAATGCATGATTCGAACCTCGTGAATATCATGGGCCGAAGTACATGATCCAGGCATCACGAATCCCCATTACATGTAGGGAATATAGACAGAACGCAAATTGAATATCAAATATCCTAAATCAAAATCGTAACTCGTCAGCACCATCCAAA
Organism: Deinandra increscens subsp. villosa; assembly: GCA_039602395.1. NCBI lineage: Eukaryota > Viridiplantae > Streptophyta > Magnoliopsida > Asterales > Asteraceae > Deinandra > Deinandra increscens. The sequence goes on along the minus strand of JBCNJP010000007.1, from coordinate 80,282,324 downwards.
TTCATATATTAAGTGTTGAATGACACAATTTAAATCCCTGGATTGTATAAATCAATCACTGGATGGCATGTGTCAAAACCATACATGGAGTTTTGAATGTTGAATCCGTAAATTGAACAAAAGTGCAATAAAGAAACGAACAAAGTCATATTCATGATGCGATTTTTGTTTTAACAAAAATTGAATTCATGAGGATAGAATTTGACTACGTGCATTCACTGGTAAAAGATGGATTCATGAATTGATATATCGAGTCAACAAAAATTTCGAGTCCACGAATCAGACAACCAAAGGTGAAACATAAAATTCGATTATTTAATAAAACCGTCTTCATGAGTTTAAACCACAAGAGTTAAATTCATGAACCAACAATTTGAATCACCAAAATCGAGTTCATGAATTTAAATGTCAGGAATGAGATCCATGAATCGATGGTTGAATCACCAAGGTCAAATCATGAATTTAAGTGACAAATGAGTTTCATGGATAGACTATTGCATCACCAATGATCGTCTCCATGAGTCCAGATGACAGAAGTGTGATTCACGAATCGACTATTGAATCACCAACAATCGTATCTATGAATTTAAATAACAAAAAGAGAAATTCACGGACTGACCATTATATTTAAATCCGGAAATTTAGATGACAGGAATCGAAACCGCGAAACGCCTGATGAGTTGAAATCAGTAAAATGAACAACATAAATATTTCCCCGATTTTATTGCTTGAGTGACACGAGTCACATGATCCAGAATCGAAAACGGATTTAAAGTAAATTCGAATATCGCCAATGAAGACGATCACGAATTTAGGAGTTGCCCTAGAATTCATGGATAACATGAAAGTACTTAACGAACCATGAAGAAGTCAATATTAACCACAATCGTAGATTGGATATAGATTTCTTCGTGGATATGAACCACAAGACATATATTTTAAAAGGATTTTTTTTTTTTTGATACAATTGTGAGCCCAAAACATCCACGTCGCTGGGTAGAGCGAAGTTCAGGGATCAGAAGGAAGGTTAGCTTTGTGCAAAAAAGATTATTTTTTTTTTGACGTTGGCACACATGTAGAGCCGTCTACTCAAGGGGTCTTAAAGTCGTAGACTCATACACATGGAATCCCGTCAACACATGTACTTGTAAGCTCGTAAATTCCCTGACCAGCAGACTTCCCGACATGTTTACCCTCAGAATGTGTATGTAACTTAAAACGTGACTAAGCAATGGCCGACTTGATTTTTTTTTTTTGATGACAAGAGATAATATACATGTTGGTTCATAAGCTCGTTAATGTACACCTTTGTTGACGTGTCGGCATGGAATCCCATAACATGCAAACTTGCAACTCGGGGGCCAATCAACGAGAACCTACCAACCCTACAAATGAGTTGAAATGGGTATATATAGGTTTTGAAACAAGTAATTTTAGAACATTCATGACTTTAAAAAAAATCATTGTCAAAAGGTGTGCAGTATGCAAACCTATGAGATTAGGAGAGGCCAAAATGAAACATTTTCAATCGAGCGTTTTGGAAATCCGAGTGGCTAGGTTTTACAAATTGAAGCTTAAGGTTGTGGGTTCGGGACACCACCAAGCGCAACCTGGTTACCCAAGGTACACCCTTCGTGAATCACCACATTGGGTGTGCTTATTGGGCATTGGTAAAACAGGTTAGGCTTACGGTCTAGAACCATGAGACGTTTTGTTGGGTCCAAATGACTTGGCAAACATGAGTGAAATCCATGACCAAAATATGTACACGACTACGTGTGAGTTCTATGGAACCCTGTGATACTGGTTTAAAATGAGTGGTACACCGGTGGTGGTGAAGACGAGTGATTGACATGCATTTGAATATCGCGAGGGAGGTGCGCGAAGAAATCAAAGATGTGAAATGCAAATCGAGAATAAGATCGTGACGTTATGGAACTCATGGTGCCAATAAAATGCAAAAGAAAAACATATGAAATTGAAACCTTGGTAAAATAGATCCGTAATTGTGTAATGTAAATCGTGATATAGCATATGAAGCAATACAACACAAGTGGGTTGTATGCAACCTTAAAATTTTAAATCAAGCACCAAAGAAACGTAGGTTTAAATGAAACCTTGTATTTAGTATGACATTCAAAGTGGTAAATTGATTGAATAAAAGCGCAGGGGAGAGACTGTGTAGATCGTGAAAGTAGGTGTCTAATAACGAAAGTCACGAGAAAAAAATGTGTCACGAAATTGACGAGTTCATGGAATACGAGGAATCATTATGTAAAACATGCATATTGATAATCGTGAGGTTGTAAAACAAAAAAAACATCAGGGTCGTTAAGAACATAAGAATTGATAATAACACGTAAAACACGAAATCATGTTGATTTGATAAAGCACAATGGAATGGCCAACTTCTCCTAATTGGAGAACTTCAACCGTGACTAATCAGAGTTATTTGGTGGTTTCTGGCAGACATGCTTTGGCCTAATAGGTTCAAACACTCTCATCAGGGCGTCCCAGGCAGGCGTCCAAGTCCGTCGGTTGATTCGAATTTATACGCAACCCCTGCCCGATGGAGACCCCAAATCACGGCGTTTTCCACCCTTCCAGTTACTACATGTCTTATTTCTAGAAATCTAACCGCGATGAGAATACAAAAATCAGAGAAATCAATTTCCTATATGGCACGTAAGGCACCATTACTAGGGAAAGAGGCTAGGAAGCCTCGAGTATTAGTGCATAAGTGTGTGTTATGTGTGAAAGATATTGTGAGTTCGAGAAGGCATGTCTAGAAAGCATCTATGAACAAATAGAAAAGTAAGGCATTCTAACATGAGCTAGTCATGTGGGACACCTAAGGTATAGTCTAGGTTATCCATTTCTAATAACCTAATTCCCTATAGCCAAGGCTCTGATACCAATCTGTCACACCCCAACCAACGGCGGAATACGTTGGGGCATGAGGATTGCTCAGATGCTCATGACAACTAATATAGTTACCAAATTTTAAACATGCCACTCATTAATTAAATAATAATAAAGTCTTACATCTCAAATAAAATCCAAACAATAATAAATAGATAAACTGTTTTTAAGGTCTTAATCTAGGTCCATATCATGTCCTATGCGTCCACAAATAGTCATCAGTTATGTCCTGCAACATGTACAACATATTAAGTCAACTACTAGAGTTGGTGAGTAAACATAGGTTTAGTATAGAATGGTGAAAACATGCGATTTAACGTTACATGAGAATGCACAAGTATGAAAGAACATGTAATGAAATAGAGCAAGTACAAGTGGAGTGCATAAACCAATCCTGACACTTAGGTTACCAATCACTCGATGCCAAAACCGGTCAAGTCAAGTGGGACGTCACCCCAATAGATCTATTATTGGAACCCAGGCTTTTTACAGTTAATGTTACGCGAATGATCATGAAATATTATGTAAGAACAACATGCAATATGACATACAGTTCACATACAAGCAAAAACACACAATAACGAACAAGAATCGCATTTGTGTTAAATGAAAAATATATAGTATGAAAGTTCGATAAGTGTACATGTTACACCCCAAAACATAAAATAAAATGGGGCTATGAATACTCACCTGATAAGCTAAGCAGGTGACAAAGAACGAGCAACGCACGAGAATAACTAACACTGATGAAAACCTAAAGAATTCGAAGAATTGACAATTGTAAAGCCCGAACGATCAGACTATGCTTTAAACGATTAATTGGGGAATTTATTTATTATTTATGTTAAAAATATTTTATTTATTAGTTATTGTTACTAAAAGACCCTTTTATGATCATAAATGCAACTTTTGATAATTACACTTTTACCCCCTTAAGTTTCAATAATTACATAAATGGCCCAAAAGTTGTAATATTTTGCGACGGTCATATTTAGACTTATGAAAACCTTAACATATGTTTATTAACATCCCATAAGTGGGTTAGTAAGTTTCATTTGCTACAAAATTGTTAGATTAGAAAACCATGTGATAAAACACTTACTTTAACAGGTCAAAACGCATAACTCTTAGGTTTTTGATAAAAATTCAGCTTTGATAGTTTGGGAACATCATAATAAACTTAAAATATTATTTAGGACATATTACAACCCTTGGTAAATGGTAATTGTGATTTTTGATAGTTTTTCCCAAATTAAAGTGTGCGTTGAAGGTTTGACTTTTGATACAGAGGACTTTTGGTCAAATCTAGCAATGAGGTATTGTAAAGCACGAAAAAACAAGAAACTTTGATGAAGAATCTTACTCATGAAAGTCGAAAAAAGCTAGTCAAAGCGGAAGGTCAAACTGCTGGACTTTGACTTTTGAAAACGCGAACGGTTCGACAAGGCACGAAATTGAGACTTGCAGAAGCTTGAGGGTGGTTTATAGGAGCAATATCAACTGGTATTTATAGGGTAGAGGGTCGTTTAGGGTTTTAATTGAGCATAATGATGATTTTGGTAAGTCTTGGAAAGAAAGTCAATATATTCAAGTATGGAAATAGATCAAATTGATTATTGAATTCGAAATAATCATGGAATTGGCTTGGAGAATAAGTTAGGGGACATTAGGATCAAGATACAGAAAAAAACCAGACCAAAAAACGAGTTAGAAATGAAGATTATATGTCAAAAATAGCCAAAAAAACAAGCTGGTCGCGATCAGGTCGCGACCTGATCCCTATATAATTAAGAAATCCAAAAGATAAATTCAAAAGCTACGCTACCCTGATGGATAGGGCGTTGTGTTCCAGACCCGGAGGTTGCCTGGTCGAATCCGGGCGGCTACATCTTATTTAATATTATTTTTTTATTCTTTCATTCTTTCTTTGTTTATTTATCTTTCTTCTTTTCGCTCGTTCTTCTTCGTTACTTATCCGAATGACTTCAAATTTTAAACACAAGTTCGAAATATATGAAAGAACATTATGAGACCATTAAATATGATTTTTGAGCTTTGCGGATCGTCCGGTTAATTCTGAATTCGCGATAAAACCGAAAATCATTTCACTTTTGTTTTATGTAAAATAATTATCTAAAAATTGAACGATTAATTCCTTTGACTTGAAAAATTATTACGAGACATTTAAAAGACTTCATTTGGACTAGGAAGCTAGTAAATACCTGAACTTTCTTTGATTATTGGTAAAACGTGTACCGAGCATGCGTAATAATGTATTTATTCTTTCATTTTAAAGCGACTCTAATATACAAATAATATAAAATGATTTTGATTATAGAAAATAGTTAAGGATCATGTAAAATGTTTAACCAAATGTCCAAAATGCTTTGATAAAATTTCCAAGCCGAAAGAAAACTCGAAACGGGTCGGGTTTTGTTAAACAGGTCGGAGGCGGATGTTACAATAACAATGATGATTCTTCACAAGCGAGTGAAGAAGATGAAATGGATAACAATGATGCCCATGTCGACAATGATGCCCAACTCGAAAATATTGATGCCCAACTCGACAATGATGACCAAGTCGACAAGGATGCCCAAGTATACAAGAGGGGATTGACGCGGTTGACAAAGTGGCGTGCCAAATTTGAGAAAATTGGTAGGAAAAAATGGCCAATAACATTTGATGCGCTGGGAAGGGTTGACGGGGTGCATAGACCAAAATTTTCGAGTTTTCATGGGAGACATTGCAAGTTCAGAGGTTGGATTGAGGTATCTAAAATGGAAGGAGGTGCCAAAAGATGACAAGAACAAGATGTGGGCACTGATTCAGGTTATGAAATAGATTAAAAATTTTCTCATATTAAGTTTGTTAAGTTATTGAATTCCATACATGTGACTAAAACATCCTGTCATATGTTATTTTTTCAGCAATTATTCGAAATTGATGACTGTCGAAGGGGTCCTATAATGGTACGGCTTGGTGGGTTGCTAAGGAGTTTTAGAACAAAAATGTTCAAGAGACACGTTCGTCCCAACCTAGCAAGACCCACCGTGCTTGAGAAAGTTCCAAAGATGTATCACACTATTGTGAAAAAAGAACACTGGGACAGATTTGTAGCACATACAAAATCTGACGAATTCAAGGTTTTTATTCAATTGAAACTGCAGATTTCATTAATTAGGCTAAGTGTTAATTAATGAGATTATAATTATATATCCTACTGTTCTGTTGGAAAGGTAGTGTCAAAGAGTGCAAAAGAGGTTCGAGCACAGTATGTTTATGATCATACAATGGGACGGGAAGGATACCCCTATCTGAGAGAAAAATTGGTAATAAGCTAAGTGTGTTAATTAATTACACCCAGTCATGGTTAAGAACGTGCAATGTATGTTTCAAGTCTGATATATATTATTATTATATTACAAGGTACAAACACAAAGAAATTGCAGCTGATGATTGCCCCTCTCGAGCGTTTATGTGGAGGAAAGGAAGTGTAAATAAAGAGGGGGAATACAAAATGCCTGTGGTGAAGGGCGTAGCAGATGATATAGTAAGTTTAATTGCTATATATATACCTAATTATTCACATGTTAAAAATTAACAGCACCTCACTACATTAACTAAATTAATTACTGCATGCCGAGAATGAAGAAAAAATAAATGTGGGATCCGTGAATGTAGAACCGGGAACGGATGCCCTGACATTGGTCCTTGGCAAGGAAAGGGGTGGATACCTAAAAGGTATTGGGTATGGAGTGACTTCCCGTGGATATTGGCAGGGTGCTCCAAAAGGGCGATCGAAAGAACAGATCGAAAAACTTGAGGCGGAACTAAAAAATGAAAGACAGCTGCGTGAGAAAAAGGATCAAGAGGTTGAGCACCTCACTGATATGGTTAAATCACAGGATGATAAAACTGATATGCTTACATTGTTTATGAACGGGATTTTTGAAGAAAAACAAGCTACAACGGTAAATTCTGTAAGGGACAAATTATATATATATATACCTATAATTAATTATATTATATATACTTTACTTTTTATCAATTAATTATTATAAATCATTAAATCATTTCGTAGGTAAAGTCCGCGGAGGGGCCTCTTACTACAGCTGTAAGATCTAAAAACAGTTGTGATCAACATTCCAATGTAAATACAACGGTAATTAAATATTATTGCTGATATGATCAATCTCACATGAGCGCATATTTATTAATTAATTAACTAATTGAATTAATTGTGCGTAGGACATGATCAATTCCGCGCACAATACATCGCGGAAACAATCTACTCCATCAAACTCATCTCAGAGGTCGGCCGATAAGGTACGATTTGAAACAGTTCTGAATTTGAGTTGATCTGGAAGATTCAAGTTCATCTGGATGAACATGCGTCTCTAGTTATAGTTCATCCGGATAGTTAGAGTTCATCCGGATAGTTAAAGTTCCTCAGGATAGGTAAGGTTCATCAGGATAGTAAAAAGTTCATCAGGATAGTAAAAAGTTCATCAGGATAGTTAGAGTTCATCGGGATAGTTAGAGTTGATCCAGAACATTCTAGTTCATCTGGATGAACATGCGTCTCTAGTTATAGTTCACCGTGTTGGTTATAGCTAGTTCATCCAGATAGTTAAAGTTCACCAGTATAGGTAAAGTTCATCAGGATAGTTAAAGTTCATCAGGATAGTTAGAGTTGTTCCGGAATATAATTAATAATTAACTGTTCCGGCTATAATAAGTTTGTACTTCATCCGAATGGTTCTCTGGATAGTTAACTAATGTTTATAAGCCGGTTATGAGCGATATGATTTTATTAATTAATTGAATTGTAGGTCTCTTCTGCGACTCTATCATCACAACACACTCCTCCATCTACAACAGCGTCGCGAAAGGAAAGGGTAACTATTTTAATTTACACACTTGTGTACTTCCCTTATAACTAATTGCTATATGATCATTTAATTAAATGTTGATGTTGTCTTTAAGGGAGAAAGAGAAAAATTACAGAAGCAGCAGCTGCTGCAGCCAGTACTGCTGGGGCATCAGAGCAGGAAGTGGTATATATATATATATATATATATATATATATATATAAGTAATTTAGAAATTTGACAAATCGCTTTGACGTTATTGTTAATTAATATATATGTTCCTAATCAGTTAATTACATGGTGTCAATTTAGGAAAAGAATAAGAGACATGCAAAACCAGTAAAACCTGCAGCTCGTAAAGTACCTAAGAGTGATCGGTTGGAAAAAACCAAATAATAATGATGCCAATGCAGCTCCTATCGATCAGCCAGTAATCCAAGAGGTATATAGATTAGTATATACCACAATTTTTTAATTCTATTTTTGACTTTAATTAATTAATTGTCATTGTCATTTCTGATCAGGGGAGCCAGAAACTGTGACGTTACACATGGAGGGGGATCCAATGAACGTCGTGGGAATGGCTAGATTATATCCAAAACAAAAAGATGAGAAGATTCATGGAAAGCCATTACCTCCTGGTTGCCGTAGAATTACAGCTTATCAGGTCATTAAGGGTGCAACATTTTTACCATTCCCAATAGATGATAAAACAACACTTTCGGAGGTTGAAGATAAATATATTATTGCATGGCCGATGAACCGAATGATCCTTCATTCTAATAACAAGTCAGATAGATCACAGCCAGTTGATCATTCTACGGTTCAAAAAGTATTGGAACAACCACAGGTAATTACTACATTAATTAATCGTATCCGCTAATTAATTAACTTTATATATATATATATATATATATATATATATATATATAGGGTAAGGATCCTGCGAAAACACTTTTTTTTTGCGAAAACGCGAAAACACCTTATTTTTTTTAAAGGAGGGACTAAATCTGTAATTATGATATTCTTAAATCTAAAAATAGCGGAGGGGCTAAATCGGAATAAACAAAATTTTAGAAAACCCAGCGTTCATAACTCAATTACGCTAACACACAGTTACGAGCCCTAAATCGATCTACCACCGCCGGTCACCAACAGCGCCACCGTCGTACCGTCAAATCACCGCCACCACCACCGATTGCGCCACCACCACCGATTGCGCCAACACCGTCCACTCATCGCGCCTCCTCTCGACCAAAAATCGAATTCAATGACTCGAAAGGTAAGTGTAACTTCTCTCACTCGTATTCTAGTTTACTTGTTCGTCGATTTTGCCAATTTAATCGGGGATAACCGTCAATCACAACTCAATTAAACAGTCAAGAACCCTAACCTAACAATAATTTATCCAAATTGAGACCGACATTGATTAATACACAGTTACAGTCAATGATGCACACGTGCATCAGAGTCGTGTTCAGTTATTGTTTTAGAGTACTGATTACATTTACACAAAACATAAGAACACAAAATTACCTAGGATATGTAGGAACAATTGTCCATGCATAATTGACCGACCCTTTAAAAACTTGGCGGCAATTTGCAACAATATCTTCAATTATGTGCATATGAACATTATTTTTATTACACGTGTGTATTATATATATATTAGTTTTGATTAAAGTCACTCCACACATGTACATTACATATGAACTGATACAATAATGATATTGTTTAGTTGGAAGTTGTGCAGAACACTTAAAGTTTGATTAAAGCTAGACCATATGTGTGCATTATGGTCGAAATGAGCACGCCAAGGTATTGTCTCGGCCTGATTGTAGACGAAAAGACGCAGTTGGGAAGAAGCGAAAAGACAGAATACACGAAAGTGCTACATGTTTTTAGCAGAATAATGAAGAAAGTGAGCTGTCACAATTAGTGCACGTGTGTATTATAAAAATAGTTTTGAAAAAATACACAAACATTTTTCAGTACACATGTGTAACACGTAAATGCAACTATGTAACAATTTAATTGTTTATGTGAATGACGAATATATGATTTTGTATGATGAGTATTTTATTGACGCATGTGTTGTATGAGAACAAGTGCACATGTGTACGGATTATGGCCAAGTATGGGAACGCATGTACTTACATACCCGTTTGACTTGAAAAGTCTTTAACACACATACATTGTTGTGTAAAATATGGTTGGGGTTAATAACAGTATGGTAAAATGTTATATTTAATGAAATTATGAATATTAGTGCACATGTGCACTATATAAAAAAAATAACACAACATATCAGAATGTTTGCATACCAAACAAATTAATATACAACTGCAACCCAAAGTAACCCAGTAATCATATAAGCATTCAACAAAAGTATTATCAAAATGTGTAGGAAAGACATTTCAGAATTAAAAAAAATATGTTCCGAAATCAAATGAAAATTGTCCAGCAGCAGATTGTCCAGCGGCAGCAGCCAGCTCATCAGCACGTTGAGCCTTATCACAATTTCGCGCATCATGGCCTTTAAACACAAACAACATACAAATATGATGAGTGTTAGATGTAACATATAATATGCATACAGTGTTTAACACAAACAACACACAAAATATTTATGTATCATGGTGTTTAAAACTAAATAAGTTCAAAGTTATATATTATGCATACAGTACGGGTTATGAAAAAATAAAACAAATACAACACAATACTAATACGCATGTGCAATATTATGCGACCATATAGAAAAAACACATGTACACCATGGTGTTTAACACCAAATAAGTTATATGTTATGCATAAAGTGCAAATTATGGAAGATAAGAAGAAAACAGATACAATAGAATATTAATACACATGTGCACTATTATGTGAACATATAGAAAAATATTTGTGCATCATGATGTTTAGCACCAAATAAGTTCAAAGTTATATATTATGCATACACTTGCAGGTTATGGAAAATAGAAAAGGAAAACAAATACAACAAAATAATAATACACATGTGCACTGTTACGCAAGTATACCGGAAAATATATGTGCATCATGGAGTTTAGCACCAAATAAGTTCAAATAACATGCTTTATATAAAAGTGAATAATGACATAACAAGTTTTTGTTCAGGTGAGGTATTACCGGACATATGCGGACATTAATACACATGTGTACTATTACTCGACCATACTGAAAAATATATGTGCATCATGGTGTTTAGCACCAAATAAGCTCAAATAACAGGTTGTATATAACAGTGAATAATAACATAACAAGTTTTGGTTCAGGTGAAGTATTATCGGACGTATGCGGACATTAGTGCACATGTGCACCATTCCCGTTGGTAGGAGTAGAACCACCGATTGAAACCATGTTTCGTTAATCAGACACCTAATATAACAAAAAATCATCAAAATTTATAAAGATAACATAACTACGATACCTAATTCTCTCATGGGCATTTCATCAAACACCTTGTGTGCGTTATTGACAATGAACACTATGATAGCGATTTAGGTGTACTCTAAATGCTATTTCAGATTTGAAATCAAAACATTACACACACATGACATAGAAAATTGAAAATAGAGATGAACATTTGGATTTAGAAGTGATGGAGTCATCAGGTAGTTCGATCAGATCAAATAGAATAGCGGGATACCGTGATTGTGAATGTAATCGTATTGTATCTGTGTTGCGACTGTAGAGTTTGAGAGCTCAGATCAAATCGCCGGAGACGGTGACATCGATTTCGTCGGAGGCCGAATTCAAATCGCCGGAGCTAGAGTCATCGATTTCGCCGGAAGGGGGAAGATGATGAGACGGGAAGGATATGATGGATAATAACTGCATCAGAGGAGAAATTCCACCGGAGCTGGTTTGGTGGTGCATCTTCTTCAGCGGCGGCGATGGCTTCGATGGCGGTGGTGGTTCATGAGGACGAAGAAAGTATGATGGTGGGTGGGGAATCAGAAGGGGAAGGATGATGCGACAGGAGAGATATGAAGGATAATGAATTGATTTTAAAAGATGTGGTCTTCCAATTATACCCCTTATTTAAGTTGTTTTCGCGTTTTCACAAAATAAAGGTGTTTTCGCTGGATCCTTCCCCTATATATATATTATATATATATATCTGATCAGTTTTATTTGTCATGTTTCCAGGTAAATAATGATCGGAAAAAGATGCCGAAAGTGTACGTAACAACAAACCAGCTGATGAATCAAAATATGAAAAACAGAAAACTCAGTATACGGATCTAGCAGAAGCAGCTGATCAGCACAGACAAAAAATTATAATTAAATATTATAGAAATTAAATTTTGATTAGTGTCGTATGTTATCTTTTTGAACAGCATCATAATTAAATATTATACATTAATTTTTAATTATAATATATGATTTTTAAGGTTCCTCTATATTAATTAATATGCGGTATAATTAATTGTAATTAAGAAAATATATGTGACCATATATATAATACCAAAGGCCACACTTTTTATATTTTAATGTGGCCGTTGCCACCCTTTGGCCACTTTTTTATTCCCAAATATACGTGGCTAAAACACAAATATACGTGACCATATCATACCAAAGGCCACGTTTTTTATATATTAATGTGGCCGTTGCCACCCTTTGGCCACCCGTATTGCGACAAAATGTATGACTTTAGCAACCCATTTGGCCACGTTTTTTTACAACATATGTGGCTAAAACACAATATACGTGACCATATAATACCAAAGGCCACGCTATTTATATTTTAATGTGGCAGTTGCCACCCTTCGGCCACGCGTATTCGGACAAAATGTATGATTTCAGAAACTCATTTGGCCACGTTTTTTTTATAACATATGTGGCTAAAACACAAATATACGTGACCATATAATACCAAAGGCCACGCTTTTGATATTTTAACGTGGCCGTTGCCACCCTTTGGCCACGCTTATTGGGACAAAATGTATAATTTCAGCAACCCTTTGGCCACGTATTTTTATAATGTATGTGGCTAAAACACAAATATATGTGACCATATAATACCAAAGGCCACGTTAAACTAATAAATGTGGCCGTTGGGACCCTTTGGCTACGCTTTCCAGAAGAATTGTTTGATTACAACAACAAATATTGGTACCCTTTAGCCACGCTTCTAGGTGGCTTCAGCCACTGATATTGTAACGTGGCCGTAGGATACATAAGGTGACGGACCTTTGATGTCGATTGGAATGAAAAAAAAAACGTGACCAAACACCTTTGGTCACGGTTTTTTTCCGTGGCCAAAGGTGAATTTTGACGTAGTGATCGGGGAAACAATATCTTCAATCAAACTCATCTAAGAGGTCGAAAGATAAGGTACACATCTGAAACAGTTCTGAAATTGACTTGATACTAGAAAGATTCTTGTTCACCTGGATGAACATTCTAGTTATAGTCCATTCGGATAGTTACAGTTCATCGGGATAGTTAGAGTTCTTCCGGAATATCAATAATAACTGTTACGGGTTACGGCTATGATAAGTTTGTACTTCAACCGGATGGTTGTAGTTCATCCGGATAGTTACAGTTCATCAGGATAGTTAGAGTTCTTCCGGAATATAAATAATAATTGTTCCGGCTATAATAAGTTTGTACTTCATCCGGATGGTTGTAGTTCATCCGGATAGTTAAAGTTCATCAGGGTAGTTAGAGTTCTTCCGGAATATAATTAATAACTGTTCCGGCTATGACAAGTTTGTACTTCATCCGGATGGTTATCGGGATAGTTAATTAATGTTTAGCCGGTTATGATTTGATTTAATTAGATATCTAACTAGCTTGCTAGCTAAATATTTAATTCAATTGTAGGTCTGTTCTGCGACCGGATCACAAGACACTCCTCCATCTACATCAACAGCGTCTGGGCAATACGTAAGGGTAACTATATATTTTACACAATTGTGTACTTCAATTCCCTTATAACTAATTGCGATATGATCATTTAATTAAATGCTGATCATGTTGTCTTTAGGGGGAAAAAAGACAAAGAAGTACTGAAGCAGCAGCTGGGGCATTAGAGCAGGAAGTGGTATATATAATTAAGGATTTGACAAATGGCTTTGACGTTATTGTTAATTAATATATATGTTGGAAAAACCAAATAATTATGATGCCATTGCAGCTCCTATCGATCAGCCAGTAATCCCAGAGGTATATATATTAGTATATACCACAAGTTTTTATTCTATTTTTGACTTTAATTAATTAATTGTTAATATATATATGCTATAATTAATATTATTATTATTATGTCATTTCTGATCAGGGGTGCCAAACAGTGACATTGCACATGGAGGGGAATGCACAGAACGTCGTGGGAATGGCTAAATTATTACCAAAAGAAAAAGATGAGAAGATTCATGGAAGTCCATTACCTCCTAGTTGCCGTAGAATTATAACTTATCAGGTCAATAAGGGTGCAACATATTTACCATTCCCATTAGATGATAAAACAATGCTTTCGGAGGTTGAAAATAAATATATTATTGCATGGCCGATGAACCGAATGATCATTCATTCTAATAACACATCAGATAAATCACAGCCGGTTGATCATTCTACAGTTAAAAAAGTACTGGAACAACCATAAGTAATTACTACATTAATTAATCGTATCCGCTAATTAATTAACTATATATATATATATATATATATATATATATATAACGATTTGATCGATTTTATTTGTCATGTTTCCAGGTAAATAATGATCGGAAAAAGATGTCGAAAGTGTACTTAACGTACACCAAACCAGCTGAGTCAAGATCTGATAAACAGAAAACTTAGTACACGGATCCAGCAAAAGCAGTTGATGAGCACGGACAATAAATTATAATTAATTTATTATAGAAATTAAACTTTGATTAGTGTATGTTATTTTTTTGAACAGCATTTGATTAGTGTATGTACATTAATTTTTAATAATAATATGATTTAAGGTTTCTCTATATTAATTAATATGCAGTATAATTAATTGTAATTAAGAAAATATATGACACCATATATATATAATACCAAAGGCCACACTTTGTATATTTTAACATTGTCATTGCCACCCTTTAGCCACGCGTATTGGGACACAATATCTAATTCCAAATACCCTTTGGCCACTTTTTATTTTTCAAATACATGTGGCTAAAACACAAATATACGTGACCATATAATACCAACGGCCACACTTTTTATATTTTAACGTGACCGTTGCCACCATTTGGCCACACGTATTGGGACAAATTATCTGATTTCAACTACCCTTTGGCCTTTTTTTTCCAAATATATGTGGCTAAAACACAAATATACGTGACCATATATACCAAAGGCCACGCTTTTTATATTTTTCTGTGGCCGTTGCTACACTTTGACCACGCGTATTGGGGCAAAAATTATGATTTCAGCAACCCATTTGGCCATGTTTTTTAACATATGTGGCTAAAACACAAATATACTTGACCATATAATACCAAAGGCCACGCTATTTATATTTTAACGTGGCCGTTGCTACCTTTTGGCCACGCGTATTGGGACAAAAATTATAATTTCAGCAATCCATTTGGCCACGTTTTTCTAAACATATGTGGCTAAAACACAAATATACGTGACCATATAATACCAAAGGCCACGTTTTTGATATTTTAACGTGGTCGTTGCCACCCTTTGGCCACGCGTATTGGGACAAAATGTATGATTTCAGCAACCCCTTGGCCACATATTTTTATAATGTATGTGGCTAATACACAAATATATGTGACCATATAATACCAAAGACCACGTTAAACAAATAAATGTGGCCGTTGGGAACCTTTGGCCACGCTTTCCGGAAGAATTGTTTGATTACAACAATAAATATTGGTACCCTTTAGCCACGCTTCTAGGTGGCTTCAGCCACTGGTATTGAAACGTGGCCGTATGATACATACGGTGACGAGACCTTTGGTGTCGATTGAAATGAAAAAAAAAACGTGACCAAAGACCTTTGGTCACAGTTTTTTTCCGTGGCCAAAGGTGAATTTTGACGTAGTGCAAGATAGATTTACGGCATTTAATCATGTCCATATTGTACCTCTTTTCATTTACTGTTGATGCTATGTTGTAGTTAGATTTAAGGGGCGTTTGGTTCGTGTAATGTAATGCAGTTGGAATTGTAAAGTTTTTCTTTTATGGTTGTGCTTAATTGGGTTATGGACAAATTTAAATTGAACTAGTTCCTTTAATCCATGGAATTTTAAGTCATGTAACTTTCCTTTATTAAAGTGAAGGATTTTTTTAGAATGTTGAAATAGTAACAAATTCTATTGATTAAATGATTTTATTGCATTTCAAATTGCATTTCAAATTGCATTGATACCCAGCCACACACAACTTTAAAAGAAAAAATTTGCAATTTCAATTCATTACATTCCATGAACTAAACGTCCCCTCGAACAGGAAAAACCACAGGAATTATTTAATTTGTTTCAAATGTTTTTATGATTACATGTTCTTAGACTACAATAAGTTCGTTTTTTTTTTGGGATTGTTAGATATATCCCTTTGCTAAGTGATGTGTTGCAAACACATCTGATTTTCCAAGTCTTTTATATAGTTATTTGAGTCAAATTGAGTCAGGTTTTGCTTAGTTCAAGTTGTTTTTTTTAAGTTTGAGTCTCTGAGTCTTTTGTTTATGTTTTTATAAGTTTTGTAGGTACTTGATGGTTTCCCGAGGCCACAAGAGAAACAGACAAGATCTAACAATAGAACAATTGAAAAATGCTGAAAAGAAGGTCCCAGGTGTATCGCCTGGGATGGAGGAACTCTCGCGCGATACGCGTGGAGCCAAGGAAGTCAACGGAAGCATAAGTCGGTTTGACCCGACTGTTTTGTCACGTAGTAAGTCCTAGGCGTATCGCGAGGGAGAAAGGGACCAGTAGGCGATACGCCTACATCTCCAAAATCCGGAAACTTAGCCGGTTCGATATAAATTCGCTTTTAGGGTTCTATTTTCATATATCCCGACTTCCAGACGAAATTAGAGGCGATTTTGGGCGAAATTGAGAGCAGAGAAGGCCAGGGACTAAGGAGGAAGCATCGGTGGGTCAATTCTTCAACACAAATCATCATCTGTCTACCGGGTTTTATTCTTGATTCTTGTCGTTTCTTAGATATAACCATGTTTTCTATCCAAGACCTGATTTTTATTATTGTTTCAGACATTGACATGATTGTAGGCTAAGTAATTTGTATTGCCTAGACCTAATTGGATGATTACTTAGTATTTATGACTTTACTCGGGTTTCGATTGATTGATTGATGTCACTCTTCTATTAAATTCCATAGATTGCCATGATTGATGCATGTGTGTGTTGAAAACAGATTGCTAGTTGATTGTTAATGCATTATTTACCCGCGAATGTATTTCGGTTTAGGTAGGTTATCTAAAGTAGTTAACTTTAGGGTTAATTGCTAAAGTGTAGTTTAAGGTTTCCTTAACTATTGCATTAATTGTTGATTAGTTATTTGATTTCAATGTGCTGCCTCTTCTGATACTCAAAAGCTAAAGAATTGACGGGTAATTGGGTTGGTTAACGAACTAGGTTAGCACTGTCTCAAAAAGAAGTGTCCTAGAAAATCAGTCAACTTGTTATCCCGTGTCATTCATGGTAGTTGTTGGTAGCTCCTGCTAGCTTAGGGTGCCTTAGATTAGGTTCGAGGGTGGCTAGGTTTAGCTGAGGTAGGAAGTACCTAAAAGGTGAACTCCTGTCCGGGCGTTAGAAGTGTTAACTGGGAATGACTTAAAAGGTGAACTAGTCACCATCAGATCGATCAAAACTGAGCAAGGTTGTAGGTAGTAGTAGGATTCCGGGTCTAGGTGATACTCTTCTCCGTTCTGATTTTCTCAAGGTTTTCCCGTCTTCGGTTGGTAGTTGTTAGTTGAATTAGTTAATTAAATCCCAAATTCTAAAAACCCAAATTCAATCTACTCAGTAATTTCCATTTCTTAGGTCTAAGTTTAATTTTTTCTATAGAGTGTCTCTAGGGTTCGATATTCCCGGGCTTGCCTTAGCTTAGCTACGATCCGACAGGTACACTTGCCTTAGGGTTCGGTTTAGTTTAGGTATTTTCGGTAAAATTAGGTGTGTCTAGGTCTAGATTTTAATAGTATTTTTAGAGTCGTTCCGAACACATCATTAAGGCCCTTTATTACATATGTACCTAAGCATAAACTTTAATTACCTATATCCCTATATCCCCTTATATTTTTTAGAAAAAAAAAGAATTCCCTCCTTTCCAAAAAACGAAGATGATGTGTAGCCATGAAGATGATGATCCCTTTTGGTTCTTTGGCTCGGTCGTATATGTGCAAAAATACAAACTCAGTAAGAATGAATAAACTATGATACAAATTCTTATTTATATGTGTTGATTGTTAATGTGTGTAAAAGCCTGAGTTTGAATTCTACATTAGGTCTTATTAAAAAAAGTTTGTTAAATTTTAACGATGATGATATATATTTTTTGTTTTGGTTTATGATTATTAGGTTGATTCATTGTGAAAGAATAAAATATTATTCTTATTAAAACCCAATCATCCAAGTATAAGATAAAACTAAGATATTTTACCTAATCATCAATAAAACGATATTGTTTTTGGCTTTAAAAATATGTATTATTATTTTTAGATAGATATGTAATTAATGATATTAGAAGGGGAAAATATGTAAATCATCATTAAAGATATAGTAGTCATTTAATAATTTTTTTAAATGAATTAGATAAATATGTAATATATATGGTTTAATAATATAATATATGTAATTAAGGTTTATACCTTTTATATATATATATATATAATAAATTGATTTAACAAGAATGTATATGTAAATGCCCCTCTCTTACAACAAAAGAAAACTATATAACACCACACTCCATCCAGAAGACGGAGGAAAAAGAAAACAACCGAGTGAAAAGGTGACTAGTTGCAAGTATACGAAGAGACTATGGGGAAAGAAAAAGAATGGTGGAATTATTTAAGGATGGGTCAACTCAAATAGATGACCAAAATTTATCCAAAGATCAACGCATGAAATTATTTATTTACTAACCTACTAAAATGCTAATATGATTGTAGCCTAACATATAACATATTAGTATATAAATTAAGGGTTATTGAATTTTATTAATCCAAGTTATTACCAATTGTTCAAAATATCAAACTCAATTTCAAAAATGATCCACATTAATCATAATTATTAAAGTGTTGGATTTCATTGGACACTCTTTACATTTTTCTTAACCCCGTTTGGGATTTTACTCAAAAAATTTCAAAGTGGGTCCAATAAAATCCAACACTTTCATAATTAGGATTAATGTGGGTCATTTTTGAAATTGAAATTAATATTGACCGATTGGTAATAACTTGGATTAATAAAATCCAATAACCCGTAAATTAAAGATGTTTATTCTCAATTGTTTGGAGGGTTTTAGTAGTCTAATAAATAAACAAGTCATTAAGGGGTAGTTTGATGGTAAAGTGGTAATCTTTTAATGAAAATGTTATGGATTTAAATTCTATAAAATACAAATATGATTTAGCCGTTAAAAAAAATCTAATAAACGACAATATTGATTATATATAAATAGGTTAAGAAGTTATGTGTATAAAATAAAATATAAAAAGCGTATTAACAAGCAAGCGATATAATATGAATAGTGATTTCTCATTGCCAATTCTTATATCCCAATACGAGTGCAAAGATTCAATAGTGATTTGAAAATGAATGATATTTTAAAGAGGGCTGAAACTAATAAATAGTTGAAACTATCTAAAGAGGAATAATGAATCAAACAAAGTTATTTTCAAGGTTTATTATGTAACTTGACGGGTTAAATATAGATAAGTATAAAAAAAAATAACGATTAAAAATTTAAAAATTATGATTGATATAAAGTATTTATAATATATAAAATATTAATTTAATAGATTTAAGAAATTTATTATGTTTGACAGGTTGTTGATTATTTTTTACAAAAAGTTAAAATTATTAAATAAATTAATCAAATCTACATTAATATTATCAAAATTTTAAAATAAAAATTTAGTTTTGACAAAATTGGTAATTAATCTTAATTGATGATTTACTAAATTTAGTTTGACATGTGACGACGGTGGTGATGTGGACTCTTTATAAATGAGACACGTGACACAAATTTTTAGTGCTTAATTAGGATTAACATAAGATTTTTCATAAAAACATGCTAGGCAACTATTCGTAGAAAGCCAACAAAATTTTCGTTGTTAGAATTATAAGCGACTATATATATGATTCGATGTAAATTATATTAATAACAAATACAACTTAGCTGTAGAATTTTAACAATTTTTTTCTAAATTTAGGTTTCGATGTAAATGATATTAATAACAAATACAACTTAGCTGTAGAATTTTAACATTTTTTTTCTAAATTTAGGTTTTAACTAAATATGTAATATGATAGGAACAGTCCCTTACTCCCCAAAAGGGAGCTCAAGACCAATAGATAAGAAGGTGAAAAGCAAATCTAAATAGGCATAGAACAAGTTCTCCATTTCTAACAAGTATCCCACCACAAACCCAATATCCTTTTCTTCCAAGACTTAAACACCAAAATTCAACGGTCAAAAGTCAAAACCTTCTTTCCATGTTGAAAGTATGTAACAAAACACACATTCGCATCACTATTTTATAGAAATGATTATTTATATATTTAAACTAGTTTTTTTATCTCCGTGTGTTACACGGGTGACTTTTAAAAAAAAACTATAAATACAATCATAATATACGACAATTATGTATTTTTATATCTTTAGTAATTAAATAATTGGTTATTAAAATATTTTGGAATGCAATAAATAAAAATTGGAAATACAAATCACTTCCATAATTAGAAGAATTGGCAGGAAAAATTGTTGAGAATGAATGTGGTGGTGCCACATGGCAAATTGTGATACCAAAAACTTTTGTTTTATTATAGATAATAGATAATAGATAATAGATAATAGATAATAGATAATAGATAATAGATATAGATATAGATTGGTGTTTTCTTTTTTACTTAGTTTAATTTATTATTTTACCACTATTATTGGTTTCATATAAAACACTGTCAGGAGAAAAACACGCTTTCATTGTGATTTATATATTTTTTTAATTAAGATACATAAATTAAAATTTAGGATAATATGTTACCTATTCATGGGGGAAATATCTATAGAAAACCAATAATTATCCAGAAAACCAAAAAACCAACCTTTTTTTCTCTATAACTTCTTCATATATTAATATTTTTTAAAAATAATTTCACCAAAAATTCTATAATTTTATTAGCTTTATTTATGGGAAAAAAAAATTTAAAAAATAAAAAGTTTAGTGATTTTTTATTATTGCATCATGCAATAGTACCAATAGTATTGCATAATGCATTATAATTAAAACTACTTAAAAACAAGAGACTTAACTTAAATATGAATGTGGTTTATGCGAATAATGTAAAAAACAAAGAATTGACATTCATAAACCAATTTTATATTATTGTTGCATAGTGCAATATTAATTTCAAGCTAAAATTCGAATTTTATTTTATTTTAAAAAAAAACTCGAAAACGTTTTTAAAGTTTTTTCTTTTTCCAATATTCTTAAAATCATGAAAGAAACATATAAAAAAAGTTTTAAAAAAAATAATTTTTTTCCTTGGTTTTTTGGTTTTTTATAAAATATTGGTTTTCTATAGAACCCAACCCCCTATTCATGCAAACCTTTTTTTATCCTTTCTGTAATTCCATCTTTTCAATATACCTTTGACCAAAATAGCTCATATACGGTAAGTGCACGGAGAGTCATAGAATTTTATAGTATAAGTAGGATTGGTTTTAATCAATAGATACAATGTATAATGTATGAGAGAGAACAAAGTAGAATTCAAGTGAAATTTTAAAGGATTTAATGAGAAAATAGTAGGTTTTAAGTGGTAGAGGTAAAAGTGAGGATGAGACCCACAATAACACACACAACACACAAGTAGCCGTTCATTCTACATGTAACCATAAATCTTCAAAAATGAAGCCGCTAGGAGAAGTCTCGTGTGTGATGCTGGTATAGCCGACGGCAAAGTGAATTAGCCGAGGAAGCCGTGTTTCCACTCCGCCCCATAAGAACTCTGGTCTACCTTCTTTGATACAAAACTGTGCATAGAATTTGAGAGAATCAAAGATTAATACACGTCACCTTTATTAAAATAATGCTAGCAATTATTTTAATAATTTTAATTTATGAGATTCAAAGTTCGTGTCTGTCCTGAAATAAAAAGCAACACATATACATATGGTTTTGAATGAATTTTTAAAGTACTTGATAATTTAAAAAAAATTAAATATGGGAATTTAAATAATAATATATTTTGTAAAAAGTAATCATATAATTTCTTTTTCCTTTTATAGATTCTTGTCAACGTCATTAAACCAGTGTAACGAAGAGAAAAAAAGTAAAGCATGTATCCCATTCAATTATAGGCTCGATCAATGATAGTGTGATGAATGTCATTTTAAAAATTCCATGACTTACAATAATCAAGATATGATGCTGATTTGATAGTTCTTTGCACTCATTTTCAAGATTTAGGTGTAAGAAGAATATAGAAGGATTTTAAAACAAAAACAATAAATAAAAATAATTGAATTAACAGATATTTTAAGAACTTTCAAAATTTTTAGAAGAATTAGAGAAATTTTAGGGAAAACAACCTAGTTAATAAGTAAAGTTATTCTATTTACTTATTAAATGTAATTATAATTATAATTATACAATTAAATAAAGTTTTGAGTGTGTAAATAGTGTCATATATAGTACATGGCACATGTCATGCTGTGATTATACAACAACCCTTATCTATACTATATAATAAACACAAGTTTTTAATGTTTAGGTGGTACAATTTAAAGTGTGCCATCTAGGATTAGCTTATGTGTCATTTTTATAGAATTTTGAATTAAAAAATTAAATGATATTTACAAAAAGGAAAGATTTTATAATTAAAAATAAAAAAATTAAATTATTTCCATACAATTACAATACCATAACTTTGATTCATCATATCTTCTTTATTTCTCAGTGAAAATTTAATCCGTAAATTGCTTTGGATTCGTGAAAGAAAATCTAACAAAACTAGATCCATATTGCTTAGGTTTCAATCAACGAATGATGGTGAACGAATCAAAAAACAAAGTCGCGACTTTCTAAACCCACCATTGATGAACTTAAACTCCAATTCGATCATTCGTTTAATAGTTAAAAAAAAACATTCATCTTTTACTTCGTTTATTTTTTTTTTTCATATTACAGCCTCGGGTATTTACCCAGGGCACTAACTAGTTTAAATTACTTTATTTGTTTCTTTTAGTTTTATTAGTTTTATAAGATTCGTTTTGAATATTTAATTTTGTACGGTTCGTGTGATAATCTTTATTATATATATTTTTATATTGTTTTATAGTTTTTAATTTATTATAAATTGTTTAGAAGTGATTTATTAGTTTTTTTTACATCGTTGCTTTTTAAGCATCTATTTTTTTACTTTTATATTTAACATGAAGTGGTGTTGTCAAGTGGCACCCTACTATTAAATTTTCTTTTGGTTTTAATCTAGTTTTACACTATTTCCATTAAGTATTCATGTTTTTTTTTTGTTTTATATTTAGCTAGCGTGAATTGTTTGTCTTTTTATATTTTTTATTTTTTTGAAGTAGTGTTTTACCAATGTCGTTGTTTTAACCAATCATTTGCGCGGCCACATGTTTTTCAACAGAACTAACTAAATTGACGAGTGTTATAAATAACACGTATTGAATTTTTACTACCATTACAAGAAATTTGATCATTAGTGGCGACATCATTAGCTGCGAAAAATATGACTGTTTGATCAAGACAAGATCGAATGGCCAGGGTTTAATCGTTTCAGAGGCAATACCGGCGACTTATTAGCGGCAACATGTCACCACTAATATCCCTAAAATGTATTTAGCAAGTGAATCTCCCTCCAGCGTTGCTTCTCTTTTCCACACCCCAAAAATTCACATCAGTTGTTGTAAGGGTTATTTTTATGAGGCTTATACATTATAATAGTGGGCTCGTTTGTATTTAATTATATGGGCTTGGGATGAGCCGAATTTAGGCCTTTGTAGGCTCACTTTGTGTGCTATATAAACACAAGGATGATGCATTTAGGGGGATTGCCCATTTGGAGGAGCTAGGGAATTCATGAACAAGAGAGAGATCAAGGGGATTTTCATTTTCATCTAGACATAAGGTGAACCAGACGATTTTTGTTAATCGTGTGCACCCATTTTTCAAGTTTAATCTAATTCAGTATTACTATGTTCATTGTTTTCTTCATCACTCTTCTTGAATCATCTCTAGTAATTGGATTCCGCACTCTTGCTATAGATTAGATATCGTGTTAGGACCGTTTTTGGGACTTACAATTGGTATCAGAGCCAAGAAACTTTGTTTCAAGGCTCAAACGATATCGGTTCAAGAAAGAAAACTAACGTTTAATTTGTATCTTAGTGCTTTCAGAATTTTCGTGGGCATTATTGTTGTGTTTCCTACTGTTCGAGTGCTACTTTTGCAGGTTGTTCATCAAAAACTCTGAAGGAAACCGTGTCCTTCAGAATCGGAAGATCCGATGCAATAAAATTCCAGATTTGGCGATATTCGTTCCTTATTTAAGGTGTTCGGTCCTATCAAAGGGGTTTTCGATTCAGACTGCTGCTTTCCAGTCCAGTTTTTTAGCTGTTCGGCCCTCTCTTCGGTCCAAATTAGCTTTTCGATTCGGTTTTATAGCTTTTTGGTCTTCAGTTTGGTCCATATTAGCTTCTCGCTCTGGTTCTACAGGTTCTCAGTTCGGTCAGGTGGTGTTTGGTCGAACAGGGGTTTTTCGGTCCATATTGCGGTAAAAGTGCAAGTTTTGACCAACGTTCACTAAAACAAGCGTAACTTGAGTTCCGTTAAGAGTTAGAAGGTCTATCACCAGCCAAAACGACCGTCTCGGCGAGACCGACAATTACACCCACCTTAAGGCTAGTGGAGCCCATTTCGATTTCCAAATTCCACTTTTAAGGCCTCTGTTTTTGCGTTTGAAGTTTTTGGCACTATTCACAATTTTTGCCGTTTTGGCATCAGAAATTTAAGGGTCTTAGAATATACAATTTTGGTGAAGTTTATCTTGAACTTGAGCTACTAATCTGTCTGTAGAGTGTTTTTAATAATCAAAATGAGTTTAGATACATCTTTATCATAAGAATGTACTAATCCTAGTTTTCCTCCTCGTTTGCTTACTTCTGACAACTTTCAAGATTGGAAATGTCGTTTCATAAACCATCTGAAATGTGTGGATCATGGGTGTGGAGATCTGTGATTAACGGTCTTTTTAAATCGACACATCTACAGGAACTAAAGCGGGTAAATTAAAAATGTAGAATGAATCACCGATGAAGATTAGGAAATAATTGACAAGGATGAAGAGGCATATACAATTACGATCATGGCTTTATCTCTAGAAATTCCCAAGGATTCGAAAAATGTCAACTGCTCAAGCTCCCTAGAATTCTTTGGTCAAAGCATATGTAGGAAATGAGAAAGATGAAAAGAACAAGCAACATGTCTTTATGGCCAAAGGTGTTGATGTACGTTGAAACACCAGTATGTTCTAATACAACATGTGCTCGTTTAATTCCTAGTCTTAGGCAGATTTATAAAAGTTTGATTCAAGAATTATTTGATGCAAAATGTGCCACTAGCTCATTTAAGGGTAGTTTGGCTAAGAGTGAAGATAAGGTGGAAACTCAGAAAGAATATATTCAGGAATACTATGAGCTAGCTACTCAAAAGGGCATATTATATGACCATTCCAAGATAGAAGTGTCTGAATTGAAACAATAATTAGATGATTTACAACAATAAATTATGAACTGCTTGTCAAATATGACACTAGTCAGCTCAGGAATCAACGCATAATGAACACTGGTAAATCATTGTCTTGTGCTATTGTGACTGGACAGGTTGGAAAAGATAAAGCTAGGTGTGCAACAGAAAAATATGACGTTCAAAATAGCATTATTCCTCCACCAGTTCCCAGGTATATAGTAGGACTTTTACTTGATTCTGATCAAGTTGATAGATCTGGGTCTGGATATAAAGAAGCTGCTCCTCTAGCTAATAGTGTCTTGATAGGGACGACGCCAATGACACGGGAGGAATTGGAAATGGAGGCAACTATGAATTATGGAAAAAGGTCAGCTAAAGATTCCACTGAACCTAACAGTGATGCAAGCAGTGCAGTTGAAGGGACTACAAAAGATGTATCCAATGATGATGCTAGTGCCAAAAGTACAACAACTGTCATAACTCCAGTTTTGAGGGTGAAGGTTCAAGTTCTAAGGGAGTTAACGATATGTCTCATGATGAAGCAAACACTCCTGTTGCTGAGAAGAAGCTGAAATAGTATCCACAAATTGATATTGTCTACTTCAAGGTTAATAATGAAGTAGAACGGGAAAGGGTGATCATGACAACAAGACCCGAGGGGAAGATATTTATAACCTCTGGGTCCATGTTTGATCAAGAGCAAGGATATGGATACAAGCTACCTCTTTTACCTCAAAGTTTAAAGGTTTAGGGTCATCCACCGATGCATCTCCAAGTGGAGTTAAAGTTAAAAGGCCCAAGATCATCATTAAGCCAACACGTGTGACATATGCAACTATGGTCAAAGATGAGAAACTCAAGGGAGTGGCTACATCTCCTGTCTCTTCATGTGGTTCATGAAGTTGAAATTGCAGAAATAGGGCTTCCACAACTGTTAGAGCATAATCTTATGCTACAATGTGTCTCATGTGTTGTATCTAATCGAGCTGAATTGTTAGTTTAGGGTTCCAAGAACCAAGAGAACCATGGGTTCGCAGGCAACGTACTAATAATGCATTGCAGCTTGGTTTGCTCGGCAGTCAACTAATATAAATAGTTGACTTGCCTTGTAGAACAGAGATAACTCTAGTCATTTGTGTCATCTTCTGTGTATGTTCTAGTTAGAGGGAGAACCAAAGCTTTGTAACTTGTTTCTTCTTTTGATTCAATAAAACAAAGCCTATTTACTTTCCTGTTTACTAGATTGATCGATTCTACCAGTAGTAAGATCCTTCCAGGTCCTTACAAGTGGTATCAGAGCAATCTAGGTTGCTCTACTGGTCTAATTTGATCAAGTTTGAAACATTCTAGGGAGAGAAAGTGGGTTTTCTTTCATATTTCTAAATTTTTATTTTTGTTGGTGTCAAAATTGATTTTTAACATTTCTTGAGTGTTGTTCTAGCTTACCGTTGTAAATCACTATCCAAAACCTTCAAATTCGTGAAATCAAGAATTTTTAGTTTGGTTCGTTGGTTGAGTGTTATGGTTCGCCGGTTGAACATTCTGGTCAGCGTCTTGAAGATTCACTGTGGTTCGTCAGTATTTGGTTCGTTCATTAAATTTACTCTTTGGTTTTCCCAGGAAGTATTCATCCTCTGGTTCGCTATGGTTATTCCACAGAACCGACGGTTCGATGACAATTTTGGTTCGTCGAAGCTCTTGGTTCATTACTTTATTCGGTTTTTCAGCATTTTCGGTTCGCTCAACAGGTTTTTGGTTCATAGAGTTAGACTATGTTGACTTTCATAGCTTGGTTGACCATATTCGGTTCGTGTGATAACTTTAGGTTCGCAGCTGTATATTTTTGGTTCGTTGGTACAGTTTTGTAGGGTTTTATGAAAACTAACGTAACTTGAGTTTTGTTTTGAGTTACCGAACCCATTACCAGCTAAAACGCTCATCTTGAAGAGATCTACACTTTGACCCCCAAATTCCACTTCTAAGAGCATTCACAATAGGATCCCTAAAATTTTGTGAGTGTAACCCCTAAATTTTAGGGTGTGGTTGTAAGTGGTTGTGAGTGGAGGAGAGAGAAAACGTTACTGTTCATCCTTAAATTTGAGGGAAAAACTGGTGATTTTGTAAAATTTGATGTTTGATGTGATTGAAAGAGAGAGAAAAGGTAATGATAAGGGTATAAAAAAGTATTATTTAATTGTGGTTGTGAGTGAAAGAGAGAGAAAATTAATGATAAAAATATAAATTATAGGGATGGGGATGGGGAAGATGCTGTGAATGCTCTAAGACCTTTATTTTTGCATTTAAAGTTTTCAATACTGAAAATTCTATCGCAAGATGTCTGATTATCAAGTATTTACGGCTATGCAAAGTAAAATGCAAGCAATGCTTAATTACGATAATGAAATTGGAACAAGCCAGAAAGTTTCCTAGTTATTGCAACTAGAAGATTTTCATAACTGGAAACAAATATTTTCAGCATATATTAGTAGAAATGATATTGATTTGGTGATTCTGATTGAACATGCTTACAAGCGTCCACTTGATACGGGCAGAGAATTTGAAAGAGTTAAAAGATTTTAAATCTCCAAAAAGAAAGTTATGAACTTGAGAAGAAAGCATATGGTTATCTTACCATGGCCTTGCCAAAAGAGTTATTTCATCAGTTCAACATATGTACAAAATCTAAAACGTTATGAGATGCTTTATCTGTAAGATTCAAGGGAATGATCAGTACAAAAAAGAGTAAACGAAAGGTCTTGAACAAAGTGTTTGATGATTTTCAACAGTATGATAAGGAAAATATTACTGCTCTAGTGTCATGATTTTCACATCTGATAAGTGAACTGAATATGATTGATATAAAAAAGAGCAGGGAGGAGTTGAAAGAAAAGTTGCTGGAAGCGTTACCATAAAAATGGGAAAATTATGTCTTGTTGCTTACTCATGACAAAGAATTCTCAGCATTATCATTTAATGTTTTAACAAGAAAACTTCAAGCAAGAGAAATGGAAATGCTGAATGCAAACAAATCCACTGCTTAGTTGTAAAATCCTGAATTATATCATGGTCATTGATGAACCAAAAATCCACACCGTATGTAGGTTTAGAGTTCTAATTCAACTAGGAATCAATAAGAATTCGAGAATTGAAGAAGGAATCAGATATTTATTGAATGTTATTGTAGAATGTGATAATCAGAGAAAACACACAGTTAGTGTGGAATTCCAGAATCAGAAATTACATCATAAATGAACAAACGAGCTATTTATAATGCTAAATGAAGCCGCTGCTACACAGATGGGTTGGATGCATTTGCGCTCTGCTCAACCGCAACTGCATCACTTCCGACAAGCTTTCCATGTGATGTTTGTACTTGATACTTTATCCTCGGTAATGTAGTTTGATAAGCCACTTCACATCCAATTCCTATCTATCCTCATCAAGTCCCCCTAGTCCATTGATTATTCAAGCAATAATTTTTGGACTAGTTTTTTGAAACATCTTCACATCTGACGTTCTTGAAAGACTTTTATCGACCCACTTGATTTAATTCATGTGCATTCTTGTTTTTGTTACCTCGTTAAAAATCCTTATTTGGAAAACCCTTTGGGAAAAACCAAAATTAAGGCAAAAAGAGTGTAACATGCACTTTCATTCTTAATGAAGCAAAAAAATGTTAAAACATATAATTCTTTGCTTCCTTAATCATTAATGATTTTCTACACCAGGTCATCAAGTTCCCCTAGTCCTTAAGTTATTTTTGCAAGGAAATGGTTAAGGACTAGAGCTCGTGATCATTTCCATGCCTCATGGTTTGGCAGCATATTTGATCATAACGGCTTTATTTTTATCGGATCTGTGCCTTTTTTTGTTTATCGCTAAATCGCATATGCATGTGTATTTGTTAACTGCCTTGTCAGACTTGCTTAGCACGTTTAAGCCGTACTCGAGTACCTGTTGTACTAGGTGGGACACGCGTCAATCAGGGGATAACCAACGTGGCTATTTTTCTTTCTTTTTAAATTTGAATAAAATATTGTATCGGTTATTCTTATTCGAAAAAATTGCTTTATATAAATATCAGATCTTCATCTTTCTTCCCCTTTTCTTTTCACTTCTCTCTGCCGTTTCTTCTTCCCCTCGCCTTTTGAGCCCTAGATTTCTTCAAAGCTTCCAGTAAAGGTTAGTGTCTCTTCCTCCTTTCATTTTCCTCTTTTCATTTCTAATGGCATCACCATCCATTAAGCTTGAGGATGAATCGAACAAGCATAACATGCATATTTCATACTCGATTCTATCCCCCCGTGATCTTGATGAAATCATAAGTCGTTATCATGTTCCATTGTCTCTGCACCCCACATTACCATTCCCTCATACTCCGATCTCCCCTCTTCCCGAGGGTAAAATAGGAATTTATGCTGACATGTTCAAATTAGGCAATTATCGAATTCCCTTTACTAAATTTTTGATGAGAATTCTTATGTTCTTCAAAGTTCATTTATCCCAAATGCATATTCAAGGTTTATCCCGACTGAGCCATTTTGAGGCAACCTGTAGGGCAGTCGATGTCGCGCCTAGTGTTGTACTTTTTAGGGCTTTCTATAGAATGACTATGGCGGGAGATTGGTATACGTTTGAGAGAAGGAGGTCCGTCAAACGGGTTAGTACCAGTCTTCCCCAAAACCCTAGGTCTTGGAAATCACGGTTCTTTTATGTGGATAATCGATGTATTCCTGTTCAAATGACATGGAGAGACGTCGAAGACGTCGTTCACGATCCAAACCTTGAACCTGGAGATTTTGATCAAAACCTGTTCGACAAACTGGTGGCCTGCGCCAGTCCTATTAGAGAGTTGCCAGAAGCGATTTTGCTTCTATGTCGGATGTGCAAGGCCTGGTTTTCCCCTGAACTTTGGCCCATTCTGACATATCATGGGAAGGGTAAGAGATTACCCTTTTGCCCTTAAACTTGAATGCTTTTTCGTGAATTTGTTCAATGTTTTTAACTTGTTTAACTTGTTTTTGTAGAAATGGATTTACTCGATGCTATACAGTTGAAAAGTTTCGAGGACCTCGAGTTGGAATCAGAAAAGATCGATGAAGAAACTGAGCCTTTCCTGAAACAAATTTCGAGTTCGTTTTTGGAAATTCGTCCAGAAGTTGTCGCTACTAATCAAGAGGGAACTAATGTGGAAGTGAATGCTGGTAATATGGATGCAAGTGTTGAAGGCGGTGATCATGGGAGTGAAGAAGTCACTCATGAAACAGATTTGGTTAAACAAGCTGCTCCTCAAGATAAAGGTAAGCAAATTGCAACTAAACACATTCAAGACCTTGTGGTAACAAAGACTTCTCTTCCTCCCAGAGGAGGGAACAAAACTAAAAGACCAGGTAAATCATCTTCCAAGGGTGGAAATGCATCTGTTATCGTACCAAGGAAATCCCCTAGATGGAACATGCAAACATCCCCCAGTTCTCCACAGGTAAACATATCCGATGCATCTGAGTTTACCGAAGTTGACTTGAGGTCAGAAGAGGATATGCAAAAGGATCCAGATGTTGTGGTAACCCCCCCTCTTATTGATGACTTTAACATAGATGATTATTTACTACATTCTCCTGACTTAACACAAGATCCCAGTATGTCTAATGTAAGTATTTTGCAGAAGGATACTTCATCTGTGATTGACTCGGCGAGTTTGGCTTACGCATCTTCTGTCTTGCAGAAGGATGCACCTCAGTTTGCAGTGCCCACATCCGAATGGCTGAAAAGAGAGATTGAGTTGGTTGCTCAAAGGAACAATGTTACAAGGAGTGTCAGCTCCTCGAATGCAGATGCGATCTTTTCTCCTATCTGGGAGATTAAGAATTCCGATACCTGTACTGAAGGTGCTATCTCTAAAAAGCTGAATCTTCTTGGGAGCACTCCTACTGACCTCGTCAGCATGCAACAACTTGCGAATGAAGCCTTTTCCAATGAGCACATGCTTACACAAGCGAAGCATTTAACCTTAACTTCGGATCTGTACGCAAGGTGGATAATTGCTGAGGCCAGAGTTGAAGAATTAACAAAGAAGTTGATGGCTCATAAAGCTTGTTTTGGTTCCATTAACGACAAAGTAAAAATCAGTGATTTACATTCTCAGATTGAGCGTCTCACTACAAGGAACAGAAAATTGGTTGCTTTAGAACAAGAAGCTGAGAGGAACCTTCAACAGTCACAGGATAGTGAAAAGGTTCTTAAAACCAAACTTGTGGAGCAAAAGAAGGTTTCTGATGATCAAGCTATAAGGATGCAAGAGATCACTTCCGATTATGATGGAAAAATCGAAGCTATTAAGAAAGGTAAAGTTTATTTTTTCCTTCTTTACTTGTTACTTTCTCATTTATTAACGTATGCATATGCATTTTCTTTTTAGAAAATGCTGTCCTTGTGGAGACGGTTCAAGTTATTACTGAGGAAAGAGAGCAAATGCAGAAGGAGATGGCTATCATGGACGACAGATGCAAATGGTTTATTGGTGAAGGTTTTAGCATGACTGCTAACCGAGTGCACTCGGAGATGATCCCTGCTTGTTTGAAGGTTTTCTCTGCTATTAACACAATCGGGTATAATGAAGGTATCAGATGCGGATTGGCTCATGCTGCAAAAGGAGAAACCAAATATGCCACCTTCAAAGAGTATGACTCTAAAGCCAATGAGAAAGCCATTCAACAGCTGAATTCATTGAAGTCCATGAAGTTTAAAGCCATTGAGGAGGTTTCAGAGTTGAGCCCTGATGATGTAGAGAGGATGAAGGAACTGTTGAAACCAATGCAACTTCCCACATCTAACGCTCCTCCAAAGTCTAACGCTCCTTCCTCCTTAAAGGATAACATGTCTGAACCAACTGGTAACTGAAACTTTCTCTCATGATCTTTTGTATCCTTTTGAACAAATTATTAATCGCTTTACCCAAAATCCACTTATGCTGTGGTACTTAAACAATCTACTTTTATTGTCTTTGTTTGTGATGTTTTCTGCTAGACAATTTACTTTTTGAATCTAATCGGAACTGCAAATGTATGCAGTTCCGGGTATGTTTATCATATTTTATGATATATGTGGATGCTTGCTTTTATTTACTGCTTCTGCCATGTTTGATCATTATACATGTCTATATGTTGGTTTTGCATTATTTCTTGCATGCTTTCCGACTTTATTATGGTTCACGAAATATGAGTCTTTGATGATCATCGGTAGTGGTATTTCATTTGCGATTGAAATGTTTGGTTATGCACACTTGTAGTTGCAAAATGATTGTGAACCACTTTCCCCTATATTTTTGTATCATGTATCCTTTATGAATTTGCAAAATATTTTACAAACTTTTTTGAGTTAACTTCTAAAAGTTCTCCTTCACAAGTATTTTGATAAAAATTCTAATAAAATCATTAATTCGAAAAGGAAACTGGCACATGCGTTTCCCCCCTATCAGATGCGTCCACCTTCAAAGGGTTTTAACAGTATGTCACAGATCATCCTTTTAAACTAAGTATTTTTTACTTTGAATTTGTATCTTTCCTTTGTGGCATATGTAATCCTTACATCTTTTGGTAAGGTCGGCTGATCTTCTTTTTTGTAGGATCAACCCACAAGACCACTTCATAGCTTTTAGCTAATCAGAAGCACTTGTGACCCTTAGAGAGCTTAAGTAGGATTTTTTCTTTTATATTATTAATTATACCATGCCTTATTATCCTCTTAAGTTTGGCCATCTCTCTTTTGGGCTTCTGTTAGCATCCATTGTACTAACAAGGTGTCCGGCATGATCACCTCTTCCCAACATGCACTCTTTTAATCAGTGAGACCGTTGAGGGCAAGAAAAGCTTTTTACTTTATCTTGGGTTATTCTTTACAATTAAAGAGATAACAGCGATACTACATCGAGGAATTGGCATGCATTCCTTTTCGAGATGCACCCGCTAAATGACTCATGAACCAAATTACAGTTTCTTCGCATACGCATGTGTTCACATGCATGATTTTTTATAATTAGCATCCACATTCCTTATTGTAAATAATAAGGCAATCATTTGTATAATTTCTTTCTTTAATGTAAAATGAGTATTCTCACATATCTTTCATCATCATTTTAAACGAAAGATTTTTTATTTTCATACCAAGATTACAGAAATCACAACTGCAACAAATTTTAGAAACTAACTCTTTAAATGTTCAATTAGAAATCTTCAACTAAAAATCTTTCACATATAACATTTGCGTAAATGAACTCCATTCCACGCTCGAACCAATTCAGTTCCATCCAATTGCTGAAGTAGATAGGATCCATTTCCAATTGCTTTCTTGATTATGTAAGGTCCTTCCCACTTGGGAGACATTTTCCCAGTTGGAAGTGCTTTACTTACTTCATTGTTTCTGAGCACATATTCCCCTTCCTTGTATTGTTGGACCTTCACCTTGGCGTTATAGTATTTAGCTATTTCTTTCTTATACCTGCTTTCACGTATAGCTGTAATCTCCCTTCGTTCCTCCAAGAGGTCCAAATTAGTCCTCAATTCTTCGTCATTATTCTCAATACGCACCTGCAAACGGTAACTTGGGATGCCAATCTCAGCAAGTATAACAGCTTCAGTTCCATAAACAAGACTGAAAGGAGTTTCACCATTGCTGGTTTTGGGCATTGTGCGATGTGCCCATAACACATGCGGCAATTCATCAACCCAGCTACCACCATGTTTATCTAACCTCATCTTTATACCTTCAACGAGGCTACGGTTTGCCCTCTCCACCTGACCATTTGCTTGCGGATGTGCTACAGATGTAAAGATTTGATTTATGTGAAGTTCCTCACACCATTCCGCAAATGGGTTTCCAGCAAACTGCTTCCCATTGTCAGTAATAATATAAAGAGGTAACCCAAACCGACATATTATATGTTCCCATACAAACTTTTTAACTTGTTTGCCGGAAATGCAGGCCAACGGTTTTGCTTCAACCCATTTTGTAAAATAGTCAATTGCTACCAAAAGAAACTTTACTCCTCCACTTGCAGATGGGAAAGGTCCGACTATATCCATTCCCCATTTTTGGAATGGCCACGCCGACGTAACTGGTATCAACTCATTCTTTGCTCGCATACTAACAGGAGCATGAGATTGACAAGCTTGACATTTCCGGAGTTCTTCCCAAGTACTTCTGTACATTCCAGGCCAAAAATATCCAAGGCTTTTAATCTTTGCGACAACCATCTTTGCACCAGCATGGATACCACATATGCCCTCATGCACCTCTTTAACAGTTTTTTCAGCTTCACTCGGGGTCAAGCATCTTAATAAAGGTCCTAAAAAACTTCTTCTATACAGGATGTTATTTTCCATTTGATATTGAAGCGAATTAACTCGCACCTGTCTTGCCTGCTCCTTATCATTTGGTAGCTTTCCTTCAGTTAAATATTGAACAATCAGGGTCATCCAACTATCCTCTTGCATTTGTACATCAGCAATCATTTTTAGATTGACAGTTGGGGCTTCCAGTAACTCCACCCGAATTTCTTTTGCTAAATGCTCGAATGCTACAGATGCCAATTTGCTCAATGCATCTGCTTTCCTATTTTGAGATCTTGAAATGTGTAGAACTTCACATTTGTTAAAAGCTTTCACTAATTCTTGTATTTGTTCCAAGTACAATGCCATGTATTTCCCCTTAGCTTCATATGCTCCCGAAATTTGACTTACTACCAATAATGAATCCACATAAGCAATTACTTGTGTTGCACCCACCTTTTTTGCTAATCTCAACCCTGTAACAAACATATTTTATCATTTAAATCATCATATGTATCCACCTTTCCCCCCCTTTTTTTTTATTTCAAAACACAAAAACTTGAGAAAGTTTTAATTGTTCAGACCTGCTAGTAAAGCTTCATACTCCGCCTCATTATTAGATGTTGTGAAATTGAAGCGAATTGCATATGTCAGTTCATCTCCTTCAGGGCTTCTTAAGATCAAGCCTGCACTTTACACATGCAATTTTTAGCTTATATATATATAACAGTCACTTATGAGGGAAAAAAGGATCTTGATATATACGATCAGACCTGCTCCTGAACCATCGGAATTGGAGGAACCATCCGTATGCAAGATCCATAATCGTTCTTTTTCCTCAGGAGCGATGACGACGTTTACACTTGCACCCTCTGGCACTTCTGCCAGAAAATCAGCTATCACTTGCCCTTTTATGGAAACCCTTGGCTTAAACTGTATATCAAATGGTCCAAGCTCAATAGCCCATTTAATTAACCTTCCAGACATTTCCGGTTTTCTCAGTATTCCTTGAATGGGGTACGAAGTGAGCACATTCACAGTATGAGCCTGGAAATATCGTTGAAGCCTTCTTGTTGCTTGCACAAGCGCTAAGACAACTTTTTCAAGAATTGGATATCTAGTTTCGTAATCTTTCAACATTTTGCTTATGTAATAAATTGGGAGTTGTCTGTCTTCCCTTTCAGCTAATAGCACAGCACTAACCGCATTTTCAGTTACTGCCAAATACATTACCAACTCTTCACCAACTTTTGGTGCTACTAAGGTCGGAAGTGCAGCCAAATCATTTTTCAATTCTTCAAATGCTTGATTAGCTTCAGGAGTCCATTCAAAATTACCTTTCAAACTTTCCTTCAAAACTTTCATAAATGGAGTGGCCCTCTCAGCCGCTTTTGACAAGAACCGATTTAGAGCCACTAACCGCCCGTTTAAAGTCTGTATATCTTTAAGAGTCTTTGGCGGTTCCATTTCCAAAACTGCTTTGACTTTCCTGGGATGTGCTTGGATTCCATCCTTATTAACCAACACTCCCAAAAATTTTCCCTCTTCCATCGCAAACGAACATTTCCTCGGATTTAACTTCATGTTGATTCTCCTCAAATTTTTAAATGTTTCTTCAACATCTCTAATTATATCTTCTTCAGAGCAGCTTTTTATAACCACATCATCTACATAAGCTTCTAGGTTCCTGCCCACTTGCGACTGAAAAGTTTTATCCATAAGACGTTGGTAGGTCGCACCAGCATTTTTAAGCCCAAACGGCATCTTTTTATAGCAAAATAATCCTTCATTTGTTACAAAAGCGGTCTTATCCTCATCCTCTTCAGCCATAAAGATCTGATGATACCCTTTATATGCATCAAGGAAGCATTTCCATCTATATCCCGCTAAAGAATCAACTTTCAAATCAATCTCAGGAAGTGGATAGCAATCCTTAGGACATGCTTTATTAAGATCTTTGAAATCAATACACATCCGCCAAGAATTATCGGGCTTTCGCACTAAAACAGGATTGGCAACCCATGTTTGATAAAGCACTTCCCTAAGGATTCCAGCTTCTACAAGCTTATCAACTTCTTCTTTTACCACTTGATTTCGCACCTGATCATAAATTCTTCGCTTCTGCTGAACAGGTTTGGCTCCTTTGTAAATATTGAGTTTATGTTCAGCCAAATGTCTAGGGACACCTGTCATGTCTGACGGTTCCCATGCGAAAATATTAACGTTATTTAATAATAATTGAAATAACCTTTTCCTCACTTCCCCTTGCAGCTGTGATCCAACTTCAATAGTTTGATCAGGAAACTTTCTATTGATCACCCATTTGTCTTGGTTTAAGTCATCCCCTTTTATATTTTTCGGATCAACTTGAGTTATCATCGGTTTTTCAACCATGACTATTTGTGAATCTGCATCTGTCTTAACAGTTGCGATTCCTTTTGGTGTCGGAAATCGCACCAAACCATGTGCTGTTGAAACAATAGCACCTAAAGCTTTCAAACCTGGACGACCAATGATCACATTATGTGGAGAAGGTGTTGCAACTACTATAAAATTCATCATTTCTTCTCGGAAAAACGTATCATCACCAAAAATCACCGGAAGATTTATCTCACCAATTGGATGTACTACTTCACCAGAAAATCCTATGAGAGTTGAATTATGAGGTTTAAGTTTCTTTTGCACTTCCGGTCCCATCCTTCGAAAGCAAGATTCGTACATAATTTCAGAAGCACTACCCGTATCTAAATACGTTCGTTTCACAAGGAAACCTGCGATTCCGATAGTTACAATCACAGGATCCTCCCTTGAATCTCTTCCCCACAGGGGCGGGAAAGTAATTTCTTGACTCTTCCAACTTTCTTCAAATTTCGACTTGACATTTCGGTGCCAAGTATTTGATCCCCGACGAATCATTCCAATTACATTTTGCTTTTCTACAGGAAGACGTCCCTCCTTAATGTTCTTAACTAGATGTGACAACTTTCCAGACTTTATGGCTTTCTCAATTTCACTTCGCAAATGTCGGCAACTATCAGTATCATGTCCACGATCCTTATGATACTCGCAATATTTTCCCATGTCTTTCCCCAAAGGATTGTAAGTTCTCTGAGGCTTGGAAAATTGGACATTTTCAGTTGCTAATATTTCACTTGGAGTCTTTGCAAGAGAAGAAAAATTGTCATATCTGGGTTCCCAATTCTTTTTATAATTTCCATACTTATTTTCTCTTTTTCGATCATAAGGTTGAGATCTATATTTTTTCCAAGGCTGATTCCTTGTTGGTGCATCAGAAGCAGTTGCATTTGCATTTCGGAAATGATTTCCTTTTTGAGATGATTTGTCAGTATAGATGCCCTGGATGTTTCCAGAAGCACTTCTTCCCTTCACATAAGCTCTAACTCGGTCCATAAGCACTTCCATAGTTTGAGGAAGATCCTCATGCAACTTTTCTACCAGGTGTGAATGTCGAACTCCATGGCAGAAACCGGATATTCGCAATTGATCTTGTGCACCAGAAATTTTCATGGTTTCATTATTGAAACGCATGACAAAACTTTCGAGGCTTTCATCATTTTTTCTTCTAATATTATGAACTTCCGTAACCTCTTTTGTACACTTCCGTTGTTGACTGAACTGCCTTAAGAATTTTGTCCTTAGGTCTTCAAATCCATTTATTTGAGCATTTGGAAGTGTATCGAACCACACTCTTGCAGGTCCGGTAAAAGTCTGCACTAGCATATGGCACCAGATTTCTTCTGACCATCGCTCCAATCTTCCCGCAGTTATGAAATCAAATATATGATCATCAGGGTCAGTTAAGCCCCCATACTTCTTTATAGAAGTTGGCATTTTCAATTTAGCCGGAAACTTAGCATTTGCAATCCAAGCTTGAAACTTCGAATGTTCTTGCATTGAAGCAGGGATATAAGGGACAAAGATGCCTTTAGTTCCTGACAATTTCCAAGATCAACACGTTAAAACAGGATTGTTGCCTTTAAAAATAAAGGTCTTATTATTTCAATCATAATAAGCGTAGCTTATTCGAAACTGACCATGTCCGCCTATTTTTCATGAGGTATTTTATAATAACATTTCTCTTTTGCAAGTGTAACTTACCAGAGAATGTTAATAATACATCTCATCATATCACTTCCGACGTATAATACGTCTTATTCAGAAGTATCTTCTTACGATCATTATTACTTCCGAAGCACGTGTGTCTTACTCGGAAGTTCATCATCATCATCATCATTTTTGTTTTTTTTTTTTTTTTTTTTTTTTAGAAAACATCATTATTTGAATATCACATATTCAAATACAGATGAGTTTTTTCCCGCCTTATTCACATTTTTGGAAATTTTCCAGAAATCATAGGCAATCTTCATTTATCCAAACGTGGATGAACTTCTTCCCGCCTTTATTCACATTTCTGGAAATTTTCCAGAAATCATAGACAATCTTCATGAATGCCTCTTCATATCTTCAAACATTCATATGTAACGAATCGTCGATAATCACATATCGCTAAACATTTTTATGTATCTTAATCGCTCCACTAAGATTTTTACGATTCATGAATCAATCTTATGATCCAAATTCATCAAATCATTTACTTAATATCATGATCAATCAATCAACATTCACCTAAATTTATCAAAACTAAAGCAAATTTTTCGATCGAAGGCACATGAATCAATTCAATCATTTTTTTAAAACACATTTCTCACATATTTAATTATGTGATTAATACCTGATAATTTTGTTCGTTTATCTTCTTCATGATCCTCATTCAGAAGATCCTCCAGCTCCTTAATATCACTGGACTTTGTAGTTTTACCTTCTGGAGTAAACTTCAAGGTTGCACGCACCTCTTGCAACCATTGTTCCCGCTGTTCCTTATCTCGTAATTGCTTTAGAATTTGAACATGTCTCATCAAAAACTCTCGATCGAATCCTTGGAGTGTTTCCTCACTATTTGGATTAATTGTATCATTCATATCATCGCGATCTGATTCTGGATCATCACCAGATCGCTTTTCTCGTGGAAATATCAAATTTCTCTTACTGAATTTACCGGTTGATCCTTTCGAACTAAATACATTCAATTCCGGTTCCTTCATATCAAAAACAGACTGTTTCTGCACTGATTCATCTAGCTTTTTCTCCATT
This sequence comes from Deinandra increscens subsp. villosa, assembly GCA_039602395.1. NCBI lineage: Eukaryota > Viridiplantae > Streptophyta > Magnoliopsida > Asterales > Asteraceae > Deinandra > Deinandra increscens. The sequence goes on along the minus strand of JBCNJP010000007.1, from coordinate 80,242,056 downwards.
TCTCACCAATTCCAATAGAATACGGATGGCGCCAATTGATGAACCAAAAATCCACACCGTATGTAGGTTTAGAGTTCTAATTCAACTAGGAATCAATAAGAATTCGAGAATTGAAGAAGGAATCAGATATTTATTGAATGTTATTGTATAATGTGATAATCAGAGAAAACACACAGTTAGTGTGGAATTCCAGAATCAGAAATTACATCATAAATGAACAAACGAGCTATTTATAATGCTAAATGAAGCCGCTGCTACACAGATGGGTTGGATGCATTTGCGCTCTGCTCAACCGCAACTGCATCACTTCCGACAAGCTTTCCATGTGATGTTTGTACTTGATACTTTATCCTCGGTAATGTAGTTTGATAAGCCACTTCACATCCAATTCCTATCTATCCTCATCAAGTCCCCCTAGTCCATTGATTATTCAAGCAATAATTTTTGGACTAGTTTTTTGAAACATCTTCACATCTGACGTTCTTGAAAGACTTTTATCGACCCACTTGATTTAATTCATGTGCATTCTTGTTTTTGTTACCTCGTTAAAAATCCTTATTTGGAAAACCCTTTGGGAAAAACCAAAATTAAGGCAAAAAGAGTGTAACATGCACTTTCATTCTTAATGAAGCAAAAAAATGTTAAAACATATAATTCTTTGCTTCCTTAATCATTAATGATTTTCTACACCAGGTCATCAAGTTCCCCTAGTCCTTAAGTTATTTTTGCAAGGAAATGGTTAAGGACTAGAGCTCGTGATCATTTCCATGCCTCATGGTTTGGCAGCATATTTGATCATAACGGCTTTATTTTTATCGGATCTGTGCCTTTTTTTGTTTATCGCTAAATCGCATATGCATGTGTATTTGTTAACTGCCTTGTCAGACTTGCTTAGCACGTTTAAGCCGTACTCGAGTACCTGTTGTACTAGGTGGGACACGCGTCAATCAGGGGATAACCAACGTGGCTATTTTTCTTTCTTTTTAAATCCTGAATTATATCATGGTCATAATTCAGCAAGCATCAATGCTAAATCTAAACCACTTGGTTTTAATTTATCATCGTCAATAGCATTTTTTGCTGGGCATGGTTTGGGAAATGCTGACAATTCTAGTTATTCCAAAGGATGCAACTTTACTATTCCAACTAATTCAAGTCAAACTGTATCTTTTGCTAAGACAACTGATGAACATCTGGCATTGATTTCTGGTTTACTATGTTCATATTATGGAGTTCTGATTGGTAGTTTGCCAACTTCTGATCTATTAGAAGAAGATGTAGCTCAAATAGATCTAGATAGTCTTATACTGATGGATATCAATTGGTCTAGGGCAATGCTAGTGCAGAGAGCAAAGAAATTAATGAAAAGAAAAGGGATAAAAAATCTGAATCTAGATGGCAAACTTCAATTGGATAAATGAAAGATAAAATGCTTCAAGTGTTCTAACTTTGTTCTTTGCTAGAGATTGTAGAAAATCTGCAAGTGATCAGTCCAAGTCTTGCAATCAAACTCATGAGTCAAAGACTGCCACAAACATTTCAAATCCAAAGGCATTGGTTTCTCAGGTGGCTCAAGGAAATGATTGGTCACAAAATTTTCTGATGAATCTTCGTTTGCATTCACTGCAATTAAAGGTTCAACGGGTTCTATTGATGCCGAGACAGCAGAGGCTCAGTACACTTTTATGGTTAAAGTTGAACAGAGTGATTCCGAATCTGATTCCAGTGGATATGAATCAGTTTATGATTTTTGTTCACAGAAAGATAAAAAGATTCAGTATTACTTCAAAAATTTGACTTGTTGAATGTTGAAAGTAACAAGAAGGAAGATAAGTTGGAAGAATTTAAGAAGATGATGGAAGCATTGAATCAAGAGTTATTATATGAGAAAACTAAGTCAAGTTTTGAAAATAAATGTTTAACGGAACGTACAGTCGACAAGTCTTCAAAAGGAAATGACTGAGAGAGACTTGAGGTGTTAGGAAAAGATTGATAAGTTAGTTAAGGAAGTTGAGAAATTGTCTGCAGTGAATTTTGAGTTGAGAAAAGAAGCTGAAAAGTGGAAACAAGAAGCAAAAGAAACTGAAACTGATTTCAATGATCTTTTTGAGAAGTCAAAGATTAAACTTGATGTTCTTAACAAGACTTTTGATGAACTTGCTGCTAAAGCTGTTGGTTATCAGAATGATAATATTCGATTCCTTGTAGATCAAAAGGAATTAGTCCGTGAGAATAAGTTCCTTAATGAAAATATCGATATTCAGAAAAGAAATGAGGATAAGCTTAAGAAAGAAATATTTGATGAGCTGGATAATCTAAGGTTGCAGAAATCAGAGACAAATTGAAATGCCAAGAAGTTAATTGCAACAGAGAATGAGTTATCTTAAGCACAATAAAGATTTCTAAGTTAAAAATTTAAGTCATTGATTTTAATAGAAAACTGAACAACATCACAACTTTGAAGTTTTTCACAAGTTTCTTGTGTAAGCATGAGGATTTTAAAAAAGTGTTTGAGAAGACAAATTCACCTCCTGCTATATTC
>JBCNJP010000007.1:80218227-80239014 GCA_039602395.1 Deinandra increscens subsp. villosa | reverse complement strand
AAATGAAATAACTTAATGATTTCATAAATAATTAAGTAAATATTGAGTAAATGAGTGAACGACCACTTGAATGATCAGTTAATAATAATAATAATAATAATAATAATAATAATAATAATAATAATAACTAATAATAATAATAATAATAATAATAATAATAATAATAATAATAAAAGAAATGTAACCGAATAAATGATTGACAAATTAATTATGTTGTTAACTAAATAATTAGGTGAGTAGTTAACTCTATAATAGATTATTAAATAATAACTTGTTACACAAAAGAATAAATAAGTGGATGTTTTTATAAAATAATTAGGTTTTATTAGGCTTTCTAAAACGTTTGTAAAGTTTTTAAGCATGTAAAAGCATAAAAATGATGGTTTATACTTTTTACGAGGTTTTGAAACATTGTATAAATATTATTTGAGGTTTTATGGGAAATTATAGGGTTTTTGGAGGTTTTTATGGCTCAAAATGGAAGAAATAACAAAAAATAAAAAAAAATGGGTTAGAAGGGGGGGGGGGGGGGTAACGGGTTCGAACCCGCGACCTTTAGGTTGGCGACAAGGGGATGGACCAGCTGGGCTACTAGTTCGCTGGTTCCATCCTAGAAAACAATTTTATATCATAATCGCGTCTAACTTCATCTTCTTCCCCAAAAACAAATCCGAAAACCCTAGATCTTTAATCACCAAATCAGACGTCTAAACATGTATGAAATCAGAATTTAACTTAGGGGTTTTACTCAGTGATAAATTCCGAACAGAATGATGCACAAATTACCTCGAAATGGTTGCTGGAAAAACGACAGTGGTGGTCGCCGGAGCTCGCAACGACGGTGACGGAAATCGCACGACATGGGCGTTTTTCAGCGGGTTTCTTGATGCTTTAGGTGCGCAAGGTCGAGAGGAAGGCCGAGGAACAATTTATAGAGTCGATTACACGTTGAAAGTTGATTAATTCGAGACTTGAATGTCCGAATTTGTTTCACAACGTGAATGATTAAAACCCAATTAATTGCTGGTTTCGAGTCGTTAATGATCATTAGATGAACGTTAGGAAGGTTTCTTGACTAAACACGACGAAAAACAGACGTTTTAAGAGATTTTGGGACGTTTCCGGCGAGTGGCGGTGGTCGCCGGCGGCGACTCCCCCGGAAAAACGGGACTGGAACAAAAAAAAGCTTTTTTTTTCCTTTTCTTTAAACATAAAAATAACCTTTTATCTTTATTATTATATGTTTCTAAAAATATCAAATGTTTTTATAAATCTATATATAATTTACTTTATAAAATATAAATAAGTTTTCTTATAAATAAAATCAAATATGTAAACAAATTTTCATAGAACCTTTTAGGAAGAATCATCGAGAGTTGGTTTAAACGAAATAAATGTGTCGTAAAAATGACGAGTTTTATTAAATTTAGAAGTTTAGGATTTATCATTTTTTTATATTATTAAATCATAACAAAATATTAGTAATTCATACAATTAAATGGTTAATTATCTCAAATAAATATTAGAGATTAATATAGAATGAATAATTTAAGTCAAAATTTAAAAGACAATAAATTTGTTTTTAAGAAGTCATTATTAGAATTTCATTAAAATGACTATTTTAATTTAAAATTTGAATGAGTTTAAATGAATAATATATAATACATAGATAAGAAATGAATAGCAAAAATTATATTTAAACTCAAGGCTTTTATTAAGGAGTTTTTACATATATCCCCTTATTAACCTTCTTTATTACATATATACCCAACCATAAACATTAATTACATATATGCCCTTTTACTAATTAAATTACATAACTACCCTTATAAATTTTAGAAAGAAAAAAGAAATAAGGAAATATAGCAAGGAGATACAAACTCTCTATCTCCAACCCCCTCCAGGCCCTTTTGTAAATGGTTTCCAGATCTAGTTCTAAAATGCTATCTTCTATTTGTTTTAATTTTTAATAAAATCCATCTCGTTTAAAGGGAAAATGATTTTATGGATGATTTATTTTATATATATAAAATAACAGGAAAAAAACATTAATTGGTAACAACAAATAAAGGATTTCAAAAAGATATTTTACATATATTATCAGTCTTTTTAATCATAATGTTCATATATACAAATATTATCACAGTTGGTTATTAAAAAAAACGTAAGGATGATTATGTAAAAGTTAACTAAATATATTTAAGGCTTAATAAAATTAGAATGAGAAAATGTAAATATATAATATATATAAGGTGAAAAGTGAGCATTTTTTGTTTTTTCGGATAAGTATGTAATTGGTCATATTAGAAGGAGAAATATGTAAATACTCATTAAGGGTATTAAAGTCATTTAATAATTTTTTTTAAATGAATTGGGTAAATATGTAATATATACTAGGATCCGTATGTTATACGGGTTAAATCATTAAAAAAATATATATAGCTGGTAATTCATGCATATTCTTATTATCGGAATAACATATTACAATAAAAAGTTAAAATTATAATTCATAATATAGTATTGTTAACTTTACCCTCTTTATAAAAAAAACAATATTTAGATCATGTATCTACTTGTATATTTGAAAAATGCAACATAAACGTTTATTGGTAAATAAGTGTTTATTGTATTTATAAGTTTTTTTTAATTGTTTATTAAAATAAAAACAATAACAGTTTAAAGAATAATTTTAAATAAAAATAAGATTCAAATTAATATGTGATTGTCATAATTCCATAAATATAAATAAATAAAAATATAACATGATTATATAATAGGATATAATTTCCAATCAAGAATAATTTATTAGGAGATAGATTTGGGAGGGAAACTTTTGTGAGAATTAATGTAGTGTTGACATGTGTTAAAAATTGTAATTGTTTATTAGAGTAGAAAGATGGTTTAGGAAGGGGATATATGTAATTAAGATTTAGGCTTGGGTATATATGTAATAAAATAACTTAAGAAGGGTATATATGTAAAAGCCCCTTTTATTAATATTAAATTTTCACGATTGTTACAGTCTCCCCTACTTAGAGAAATTTCGTCCCGAAATTTACGCAGTGGAAACTGAAACGTCTGGAAAGAGGTGCGGATATTTGATTTTCATTTGATCTTCGCGCTCCCAAGTAAATTCTGGACCACGCTTCGAATTCCAACGAACTTTAACAATAGGAATCTGAGTACCCTTGAGTTTCTTGATCTCACGATCCATGATATCAATAGGTTGCTCAACAAAGTTTAAATGTTCATCCACATGAATTTCTTCTAATGGAACGTGGAGGCTTTCATCAACTAGACATTTCTTGAGATTTGACACATGGAAAGTATCATGCACGTTGCTGAGTTCTTGAGGTAGCTCTAGTTTGTAAGTAACAAGACTAATTCTTTCGAGAATTTTGAAGGGTCTAACATAACGAGGTTCAAGTTTTCCCCTTTTTCCCAAAGCGGACTATGCCTTTCCAGGGGGGAACTTTCAGAAGTACAAAATCACCGACTTGAAATTCCAAAGGCTTTCTACGTTTGTCGGCATAACTCTTTTGCCGACTTCTTGCAGCCTTTAGTCTTTCGCGAATTAATGAGATTTTCTTGGTGGTTTCTAGGATCAGATCAGGACCAGTGATTTGGGCTTCACCAACTTCGGCCCAACAAACAGGTGAACGACATTTACGACCGTACAATGCTTCAAAGGATGCCATCTTAATGCTGGCATGGTAGCTGTTATTATAGGAGAGCTCAATGAGGGGAAGATGTGAGTCCCAACTACCACCAAAATCTAGGACACAAGTTCTGAGCATGTCTTCCAGGGTTTGTATGGTCCTTTCGCTTTGGCCATCAGTTTGTGGATGATAGGCCGTGGTAAGGTTCACACGTGTTCCTAAAGACTTTTGCAATGACTTCCAGAACTTTGAGGTAAAACGACTATCACGATCGGAGATGATGGATAGAGAAACACCATGGCGACACACAATTTCATCAATATAAAGCTTGGATAGACGATTCATTTTATAATCCTCATGAATCGTAAGGAAATGTGCTGACTTGGTCAAACGATCGACGATGACCCAAATGCTATCGAAACCTTTTGGTGTTCGTGGGAGTTTAGTGATTAAATCCATGGTGATTTCTTCCCATTTCCATACTGGAATCTCGGGTTGCTGAAGCAATCCTGAGGGTCGTTGATGTTTGGCCTTAACCCTTGAGCATGTTAAGCACTTTCCAACGTATAGAGCAATGTCTTTCTTCATTCCAGGCCACCAATAGAGGATTTTAAGGTCCTTATACATTTTGTCAGCACCAGGATGAATAGAGTAACGAGTCTTGTGAGCTTCATTCAGGATGAAATCACGAAGACCGTCACGATCAGGAATCCAAATTCGATTCAAGAAGTAAAGGAGTTTATCAGGTTTGGTTTCCAACTGGTATTCCACACCACAAGATAACTCACTATGCAGGTCATTCTGAGCCACAGATTTACGTTGAGCTTGATTGATTCGAGTTTGAAGGTCTGATTGAATTTTGATGCTATGCAATTGAGCATACCCTATTCGACTAAGGGCATCGGCTACAACATTTGCTTTCCCGGGATGGTAGCGAATCTCGCAGTCGTAATTGTTAAGTAATTCCACCCAACGACGTTGTCTCATATTTAGCATCTTTTGATTGAGGATATGCTGAAGGCTTTTGTGATCCGTGAAGATCACGCATTGAGTACCATAAAGGTAATGTCTCCAAAGTTTCAGGGAAAATATCACAGCACCCAGTTCAATGTCATGGGTAGTGTAATTCTTCTCGTGAACCTTGAGTTGCCTTGACCCATAGGCTATGACCTTACCTCGTTGCATCAGTACGCAACCGAGACCTTGGTTGGAGGCATCACAATAACCTACAAAGTCATCGTTGCCATCAGGAAGCGGCTAGATAGGTGCATTACAAAGCATTTGCTTTAGGGTCTGAAAAGCTTCTTCTTGCTCTGGGCCCCACACAAAAGGTTTATCTTTATGTGTTAGCATAGTAAGGGGTAGGGCAATCTTCGAGAAGTTTGCGATGAAGCGACGATAATACCCCGCTAGACCGAGGAACGAGCGGATTTCAATAGGGGTCTTTGGAGTCTCCCAATTTTTGACAGTCTCAACTTTTGCAGGATCACCGTGTATACCTTTCTCGTTAATTATGTGGCCTAAAACTGAACTTCTTTTAACCAAAACTTACACTTTCAGAACTTGGAGTAAAGTTGTTCCTTCTTTAGGAGCTCCAAGATTAACTGAAGGTGTTGCTCGTGTTCCGCTTTGGTGCGAGAATATATCAAGATATCGTCAATGAATACGATCACGAATTTATCCAAATACGGTTTACACACCCGGTTCATTAGGTCCATAAATACCGCAGGGGCGTTGGTCAATCCAAAGGGCATGGCCATGAACTCGTAGTGAACATATCTCGTACGAAAGGCTGTTTTTGGAATATCCTCCTCAAGGACTCGCAACTGATGATAGCCAGAACGAAGATCGATCTTTGAAAAGCAGGTGGCTCCTTGTATGTCAGGACCGATTTTCACAGTCAAGAATCATGACTTTGAGCGAGAACGAGGTTCAGATTCGAAAAACCCAAAAAGATGATGATCGATGGAGAGGAATCAAAGATAATCAAACACAAGAAAGATGATGAATAAAGTCGAATGATTTCATTAGTTGAATGATTACAACAACGAAACCATGAGAACAATCTCTCTCTAGAAATCCATGACTCACTCTCTCTCTCTCTAGAATGGAAATCTCACACACTCTACAAGAAATCATCACCTCCACATATGGAGACTCTACTTCTTGTAATGGGCACCCTCACTATATATATAGTGAGGGTGACTAACAACAGAAACATAAATAAACAAAAATTACAAGAAAAGAAAATAACATAAATATTAATTTAATCGAAGTTGATTTAATTAATCCGAAGCTTGACTCGCTCGAACCGATCTTCCGTTGACTTTTACGTTGACCGTTGACCCGAACGGTTGACTTTTCCAGAAAATGGTCTTCGGTCCAATCTCGCAATCCTCGATCATCACAACCTGTGTCTCTGAATCAATTCACATGGATTCTTCAGTCGAATGCTTCGGTAAACAGATTTGATGGCGTCAGTCACATAGATTTTAGTTCCAACATTGTAGTTGATCAAAGAGATCGTCAATCCTCGGTAATGGGTACCGATTCTTGATGGTGAGTTTATTGAGCTCTCGATAGTAAATGCACATATGGAAGGATCCGTCTTTCTTCTTGAAACAAGACAGGAGTTCCCCAAGGTGAGAAGCTGGGTCGAATGAATCCTTTGTCCGAAAGTTCTTGGAGTTGCTTCGAAAGCACTTGCATTTCAAATGGAGCCAAACGATAAGGAGATTTAGCAACGGGTGTTGCACCAGGAATGAGATCAATACGAAACTCGACTTAACGATTAGGAGGAAGGCCAGGAAGATCATCAGGAAAGTCTCGAATGACATGAATGTCTTCCATTTTCTTGGACTCAGATTTTGTTTTCACTACGTGAACCAGAAACGCGAAACCCCGCTTCTGAAGGTACGTATGAGCTTTCATGCAAGAGATGATCTTCAGACTGCGTTCAGGTTTCTCTCCTTGATTAGTAAGGTTTCTGCCAAAGGTAAAGGAATACAAATCAACTTTTCAGCGCATTGAACCTCAGCTTGATGTTTGGACAACCAATCCATGCCTACTACTAGGTCGAAGCTTCCCAGTTTAATAGGGATTAGATCGATATTGATGGAATGATGATCGAAAGTCAGAACGCAATCATGAATAATCGAATTAGCTTTGATTGGTTCGCCGTTGGCCAGTTCAATAACATAGGTCAAGTCCATGATTGTTGGCTTAAGGTTAAGTAAGGGTGCAAAATCTAGAGATACAAAACTCTGGTCTGCTCCGGTATCAAATAAAACGGATGCAAAATGATCATTGAGGAGAAACGTACCCGTGATGACGTTTGGATCCTGGCGAGCTTCAGATCTCCCGAGCACAAAAGCTCTACCACGAGTGACTTGATTGTTGTCAGCTAATTGGGGACATTGTCTCTTCATGTGATAAGGACTTCCACACTGGTAGCAGGCACAATTAGGATTGTTGTTCTGAACGGGTGTAGCAGCCAGGGTCTGGTTGGTTCCTGCTAGAGCAACCCTACACCTAATAGCCCAATGACCAAACCTTCCACACTTGGTGCACTTCCGACATTGCGTGCCAGTGGGATGGTGAAAATTGCAAGTGGTGCACAGAGGATGAGGACCCGTATAGACAGGCCTAGTGTTGGGTTGGGCCACAACATTCACGGGAACAGCTGGGGTAACTAGTGCATAGCTTTGCGTACCCCTTTTCCTCTTATTAGACTTGTTGTTGCTTGAGCTTGACCCACGGTTATCATTACCTTTACCAGATTCCTTTTTCAATACCCCAGTCTTGACCATTTCGGCGGTCAAGGTTCCTGCCAACTTAATGGCAGTTGACAAAGAGGTAGGGCTCACCGACATCATAACTATACGCATAGCTTCGGGAAGGGCATCGATGTAGCAGTCAATCGCATTTTGTTTCGGGGTCACCAAGTGAGGGACAAATAGATAGAGCTCTTGGAATCATGATGTAAAACCGAGATGATCAGCTCCTTTCATAGTGAGAGCCCTGAATTCGGCTTCTAGTTTCCTCATTTCTGACATTGGACAATACTCCTCAGTCAACAGAGCCTTGAACTCCTCCCAGGTCAAAGCATGAAGAACCTCATGAGTCTTGGCTCTTATTTGGGGGTCTCACCAAGTTAAAGCTCCCTTTTTGAAAGTACTTGAGGCATACTTGACCCACTGAGCTTCTGGGCAGTTGCATAGGTTCAGTGTGGCTTCTGTTTTCTCGAACCACTGAAGGAAACCTGTTGCTCCTTCGTTTCCAGCGAATTCAATGGGTTTAGAGGTAATGAAGAGTTTGAAAGAGTTTTCAACTCCCTCAGGGTTGGAACCATCTCCTTCGGTGTTAGTTTGTACCACGGCTTGAGTTTGAACAGTTACGTTAAGTTGATTGACCATGGTGGGAAGGATGTTAGCCATTTGCTCAGAGATGATAGTGGCCAATGCGGTGGGATCCATATTCAAGAAACAAAAGATTGAAGTTAGATATGGAAATCATAAGATAAGTAAATAATAGAATGACATTGTTAATGATTAAACATTAAAATAACGTCGTTGACTAATCGGAACTCGGAGTCCGTTTCACGATTTTACTTGAACTACATGTTTTAGCCTATAAGCATCATCTCCCCGAAAGATCTCCCAGGTAAGAGAGGTGAGTCACTAGGACTACTTAAATACCAGGTCTTGCCTTAGCCAGAACCTTCCGAAGAGATAACCACTCTTCCAGATTACACGCAGCCCCGAAAACCATGACGCGAACTCGTTGTCCCGATGAGAGTGTTCAAAGATGAGAACATGAATCCCCAAGATGGAACTCTAATGCATATCCAAGAATATGCCGACGAATATGAGTTGCCCATGCCACGATAAAAGTTGACGAGGAAGAGGTTTAGACGAGAGAATCCAAATACCTAGGTCAGGAATAGGGTTTATTAATTTGGCCCCTAAGGTTATAGTCTAGATTATTGTTTTCTAATAACCTAATTCCCTATAACCAAGGCTCTGATACCAATTCTGTAACACCCCAACCGATGGCAGAAACATCGAGGTGTCACGAAAATTGAAATAAAGCACTTGGATAAAAGGAAACCATATTTTTATTATTAATTCAAAACTTAGACGTCTATTACAAGGCATAGAAACTTAAAAGATAGTAGGTTTCCTATCTAAATCTCCAAACTTCTAGTCTCAATCATGCTTGATTCTCATTTCCTGAAAAACACGCAAAAAGAGTCAACTACATATATAGTTGGTGAGTCATAGATTTGTAGTAAAACAGTAATGGATAATCATTTGATAAAAGCTTGCAAAGTCGTACATGTTAAACTATATATGCAAGTATTACACTAAATTAATCACATATTCGTCACCTAGTACATAAATGATGTTCAATTCCCTCAAAGGAATCTCTACGATTATGATGTTCAGTTTCCTCAAAGAAACCTCTAAGATTATGATGTTCAGTTCGCTCAAAGGAACAACCTCTACGATTATGATGCTCATGAGACTTACATGTACAGGTCCCTAGAATACGATATAATATAGATAACACAAGCGATTTATTAAACAATACTTGACTTTGCTTAACAAGAATAACTGGTTTCAAGAATAAAGTCTCACAATGATTCTCATTATTAATCATGAATAGGTATCCTTTCGTTTGAAAACCAAGTGAAAATGATATAAACGTTTGTGCATGTTTTTCATCCCAAAAGATTTAAGGTAAAATGAGAACTATGAACTCACCGTAGGTAGTTGGTTGATTACTAGCTTGACGTATCGAGAATGATTTCAAGTTCGAGGGATTCCTAGACGAACAATAAAATCGGTTAACCTAAAGTTACGATGACAAAGAATAGGATTTCCAGATATCTAGGGTTTCGTTGAGATTGTTGACTTGAGGAAGATGGCTTTATTTTCTTGATTTAGGTCTTTGGTGTATAAATCGTTTGAAGATAATTATTAAATAACTATATAAATAATTTGGCTAATAAATATTTGACTAAATAAGTAAATTGAAAAACGGTTATAGTTAATAAGTATTTATTTGTGTTTATGAGCATTATATGGTGACTACATAAGTGAAATAATTTAATGAATTAATAATTTAATAATTAAATAACTAGATAATCAATTTAATAAATAAATAAATAATTAAATAAATAACTGACGAAATAAATGAAATAACTTAATGATTTCATAAATAATCAAGTAAATATTTAGTAAATGAGTGAACGACCGCTTGAATGATGAATTAATAATAATAATAATAATAATAATAATAATAATAATAATAATAATAATAATAATAATAATAATAATAATAATAATAATAATAATAATAATAAAAGAAATAAAACGAATAAATGATTAACAAATTAATTATGTTGTTAACTAAATAATTAGGTCAGTAGTTAACTCAATAATAGAATATTAAACAATAAGTTATGACACAAAAGAATAAATAAGTGGATGTTTTTATAATATAATTAGGTTTTATTAGGCGTTCTAAAACGTTTGTAAAGTTTTTAAGCATGTAAAAGCATAAAAATGATGGTTTATACATTTTATGAGGTTTTGAAACATTGTATAAATATTGTTTGAGGTTTTATGGAAATTATAGGGTTTTTGGAGGTTTTTATGGCTCAAAATGGAAGAAATAACAAAAATATAAAAAAAACGGGTGAGAAGGGGGGGGGGGGGGGTAGCGGGTTCGAACCCGCGACCTTTAGGTTGGCGACAAGGGGATGAACCAGCTGGGCTACCCAGTTCGCTGGTTTCCATCCCAGAAAACAAATTTAAAACGTAATCGCGTCTCAATTCATCTTGTTCCCCAAAAACAAATCCGAAAACCCTGGATCTTTAATCACCAAATTGGAGGTCTAAACATGTATGAAATCATAAATTAACTTAGGGGTTTTACTCAGTGATAAATTCCGAACAGAATGGTGCAAAAATTACCTCGAAACGGTGGTCGCCGGAGCTCGTGGCGGCGGCGGTGACGGAAATCGCACGACAGGGGCGTTTTTCAGCGGGTTTCTTGATGCTTTAGGTGCGCAAGGTCGAGAGGAAGGTCGAGGAACAATTTATAGAGTCGATTATACGTTGAAAGTGTATTAATTCGGACTTAAATGTCCGATTTTGTTCCACGACGTGAATGATTAAAACCAAGTTAGTTGCCGGTTTCGAGTCGTTAATGATCATTAGATGAACGTTAGGAAGGGACTAGAACAAAAAAAAAATTTCTTTTTTTTTTCCTTTTCTTTAAACATAAAAATAACCTTTTATCTTTATTATTATATGTTTCTAAAAATATCAAATGTTTTTATAAATTTAATATAATTTACTTTATAAAATATAAATAAGTTTTCTTATTAATAAAATCAAATATGTAACCAAATTTTCATAGAACTTTTTAGGAAGAATCATCGAGAGTTGGTTTAAACGAAATATATGTGTCGTAAAAATGACGAGTTTTATTAAATTTAGATGTTTAGGATTTATCATTTTTTTTATATTATTAAATCTTCAAAAAATATTAGTAAATGATACAATTAAATGGTTAATTATTTCAAATAAATATTAGAGATTAATATAGAATGAATAATTTAAGTCAAAATTTAAAAGACAATAAATTTGTTTTTAACAAGTAATTATTAGAATTTAACTTAAATGACTATTTTAATTTAAAATTTGAAGGAATTTAAATGAATAATATATAATACATAGATAAGAAATGAATAACAAAATTTAAATTTAAACTCAAGGCTTTTATTAATATTAAAATTTCACAATTGTTACATAGTTTTATAGGGGGTGTTGAGTGTATCGAAGTAGTAAATGTCGCACCTACCATTTAATTGATTGTTTTAATGGGACAGCTGGGAAGGGGAAGGTGAAGCATAATAACTGCTCAAGAATTTATTTTCAACGCAAAAAATGATTTAGGGTTATTTCTTGCTTGTCTTGCGTGTATTTTTTAGGTGTATTTTTTTTTTTGTATTTTTGCGTCGTTTCATTTTCCCTCCATTTTTTTAGTTTATATATCGGTTTGCAACCATGCATTTTACACGCAAACCCAACTTCTGAAATTCACAATTTTCATTTCATTTTTCTTTGATTTGTGCTCTGAAAAACTGGCTTCTTCATAAAAAAGTGTTGGTTCTTCTTATGTTATGAAGCTAATGGAGGAAACGCACACAAGGGAGGCCAAGGTTGATCATGTCATCCCTAATTCCTTTGGCATGACGACCGGTCTTACCACAAACAACAATCAAAACCACATTGGGATGCTTAAAGAGCTTCTTGATCACCCCCATCTGCCATGTAACAAGCTGCTACTGACTACATCACCCAACAACCGGAGCTGAAGGAGGAGACTCATTCTCTTCTTCATGGTGTTATGGACTCCACCATTAACAAGGCGAAGGAGAAGGCGCTAGTTGTGGAAGAGTTCAAGAAGCTCTAGGCACTCATCGTTGGGTTTTTTTATGCTTTTATTTAGGTGTGTTTGGTTTTCTTTTTTATGAAGACTTTTATGATCCCAACCCATCCCATGGTTCAGTCCCACCCCCACCTGATAGTGTGTGATCAAGATCCCACTCAATAGTGTAGGTAGATCCCACCCGATCGTTTTTTATAATATATGAGTATTGTAAATGTTCGTTATGTTATTTTATTCTTTGTGATCTGTTTTGTTAATGTTTGATCGTTTGTTTTCTTTTTTCGTTAGTCTTGCGTGATATTAAGAACGATGCGTAATTTTGAAGTCGATCAAAAGACGAACAACACGGCAATTGCAATGCTCTATCAAGCAATTCCAGAAAACACGGTGATGAAATTGCTAACCTTACATCGGCGAAAGAAGTTTGGTATGCACTAAAGGTTCAACATGTTGGAATAGATAGAGTCAATCAGCCGCGTGTTCAAACGCTCAAGTCAGAATTTAAACGTTTAAAGATGAAAGATAATAAGTCACTTGATGTCTATGCAGGGAAGATCAGTGAGATTTCATCACAAGCAAGTAGTATGGGGCATACTATGGAAGACAAAAGATTGGTTCAGAAACAGATGGGTTCAGTACCAGAAAGGTTCATGCATATAGTTGATGCAATTGAACAGTTTATTGGTATCAAGACGATGCCTTTTTTAGAAGTTGTGGGAAGATTAAAGGTTTTGAAGAACGAACTAAGAAGCCTGTGAAGGAGGGAGATCAACAATACAAACTCTTGTTCTCCAAAGAAGAAGGAAAACAGAAGGCTAAAGGACACAAATGTGAACATTGTGATCATGAGAGTTCAAGTAAAGAAAAGTCAGAACGTGGTCAAGATAAAATGTGGAAGTCTTGGAAGAAAAAAAGTGGTAATCAAGTCCGCGAGAACAAAGACCATATGAGATGCTTCAAGTGAAATGAACTTGGACATTTATACAAGTATGTCCAAAGTGGAAGGAAAAGAAAGATGAAGCAAACCTGATCGAGTACGAGGAGGAAGGATTACTGATGTTGTTATCGGATACTGAAGAAAGTTGAAGACCTCGTTAAAACTATATTTAGTTTAAGGGGGAGTATTGGATATTAAACTAAATATGTTAGTAGTTAAAAGTTATAAGGGCCAGTCCTGTAAATATGCAAAGTCAAGTTTGGAGTCAGTTTGTCATTGTAAATAGTTCATGGTCTGTTGTGTCAACTCTGAAAGTCTATAAGGGGAGGCGGCGTTTATAGTGTGAACGCATCGCTTCATTGTCTATATATAGGGTCAAAGTCTGTACATTCAAATCAAGAAAGTTTTATGTTTTAGTCAAAATCGTTGTTCGTGAATCCGCTGTTCGATCTCTGGATTCACCAACATTTGATATCAGGGCGGTCAATCGATCAAGGAAAGGAGCAAAGAAGGAAGCGATGATTTGTGATACTCGATCAAAAATCGTCATCAATTGAAATCGGTCGTTCGATAGTTGAAATATGCATCCAAGATTAATCAAGAGTCATCGATTTTTTTCCATTCCTGTAGTTGTTGTTGGTTGCGGTACTAAGAAAGATAAGAGAAGAATTTTAATACGACGGAGTTGCGATTAGAACAAAAAAAGGAGGAGAAATTAAAAAGCGTTGATCGTTTAAATTGAAGTCGGTGGAATCCATAATCAATTTTGATGCAATTAAAGAAATTGGTGGAGATTTCAACTATGGGGCAATATAGTATTCAACGACATCATGTGCAAATAAGTATTTAGATTTCAAATTGTTTATGTAATGTTTAGTAGTATTTTTGATTTTGAATTGTTAAGGTTAATAACAATTAGGATTAAGGTTAAGGTTTAGAATAGTTGGGTGGTTTGGTAGGCGATCGGTGAAACCCGTGTATTGTTCTTGGTAAATTGAAAAAACGGTTGGTTTGATTCACGATGTGATCGGAAAGAAACCCGTGTACCATTGTCATAAGAAAAAAATGGTTTTGTAAGTCCCGAAAACGGTCCTAAAACGATATCTAACCTCGATTGAAAGTGCGGAATCCAAACAATCGAGTGATTCAAGTATAATCGAAATAGAACAATAATAACGATTAGAAAATTAAATAACACAATCAATCACAAACCAATTTAGAAGACAAACACGTTGAAATCTCTGGTTGCAATACACGAATTCGAAATTCTCCTCTAGAGAATTTCGTGAACACCACTATCCTCTTCTATGAAAATCAGCAACACCAGCAACCTATTCTAGACAATAATAGGTTCCTTATATAGGGGAGGACAAGCTTATTCAACAAGCCACCCTTAAAACCCTAATTTACCTTAAATTCCCGTATATGACTCTATAGGCTCACAAAACTCTATTTAAACTCCTTCTAAACATATCCAAATTGGCCCAATGACCCAATATACCCATAACCCAACTAATTTTCACATATTCTATCACATAGGCCTTCAAAATAGTCCGCCAAGTGATGATTTAATACACAAGCCACAAATTATTCCCTTACAATCTTCCCATTGGCTTGTGATATTAAATGTCTTCTACATTCAATATTCAGACTTGCAGTCTTCTCCTTGGCTTGAGCATGGGTTGATGAAGATTATTTTCTTTAACAATCTTCATTGGGCAACAACGAAATTGTTCTCTCAATCAGCATCAGCTTGAACTGCACATGATGACCAAGTAATGAGAGGAGGATTCTCAAATACTTGCTTCTTCTTAAAAACCGTTGAGTCCTTGCTGAATCATCAGTAACTGTCTTGACCTGCTGGTGACTTCAGAGGATAACTTTTGAAAACCTTTGTCTTGGCACTCTTGAATTTCTTGTTGTGACTGTTCTGCATTTTTTTTCATTCAGCTTCCCCTAAACTTGCGAATGGTATCTTTTGAGTCTTCAGAAGCTTCACATGAAAAACCAACAAACTTCCCCTGAGCATAGGGTAAGTCCTTATCCGGGTGGTTCTTCAACATGAACAGTAGCAGCACTCATTGACTTTTATTTTCCATGACATTTCATTAGCATTTAACCTGTCATGCACAACATGGAACAAACACTAACCAGCAAATGATGACTGGTTACTGGGTTAGCAGGAGATCGACATAATTTAACACAAACCCTAACATTAATTACGGGTTTCCTTTAAAACCTTTAGATTAACCTGGCCAATGTTGAAAATAAACAACAAAAAAAACACTTAAAAAAACAAACATACCAAATTACTAAACGAGAAGGTTTCTATGGGATCAAACCGTATGAATCTGACTAAGGAACCCTTTTCAGCTTCTGTTACTCGAACACGTTCAGGTGATTGCCAATATACTGATCCACTTTAAACTCAAAACCTTTTCTTTATCAGGCTGTTTGTCACTTTATTATCTTTTATTGTGGATTAATTATGAACAACAAGTGGTTTCCAACAAATCCTAGGTACATGTTATTACACACTATCAAGCATATAAATTCCCTACCACATATTTTCACAACCTGGACCAGAAGTTTGAAACTGAGCTCGTGACTTGGTTGAGAAGAGAAAGAATAGATCACACAGATCTTTTGGGTATAATATACAAAGTCAACTGAATTTTTGAAACATTTTTAATAATGCTCTCATCAGTGACAAAGGATGAGGGTTTTGGACTCTTGAGGGTCTCTTTTCTTGCGCTCTTTGGCATCTTTTGGGTGTATACATGCATCTTTTTTTAACTGCATATATTATTTAAGGTGATCTGTAAGCACGTATGCATGGACAACTCCAGGTCATTGCTCACGCAAAGTAGATGAGAGCCTTACATACACGCGAAGCATCCTCAGGTCATTGATCACGTAAAGCAGAGGGGACACCGATTTTTTGAGCTTAATTTCACACTCTTGGAGACAAGCGTGTGTAGCGGGAACTTAAACATGCCGTCAAATAGAAATGCAATTAACCTAAGTGTCGTTACCCAACAAACTGCCATACGTTATCTTTAAGTGTGTAACGCATACCTTTTCAGATTTAAGAGCCGAGCCTTCCAGCATATCACCATGGATCATGTCTTTCACATCTGACTTACGCGTGTCAGCCATCTCCAAAACGGAAATTTATTTCACTTCCCCCCTTCTCAAGCAAACAAACAAAAGATTAAAAATTAAAAAGCACAATAATTTGAAAATGAGGGGTCAACTTTTTTCACAATTCTATTCTTCCCCTTGCTTTTTGATTTTTAAATAACCACATTTTTTTCTTTGTTTTTTTTTTTGTTTTTTTTTAAACTTGAACACACTGACACATCACTAAATAACTACTAAAACTGGCCACGCTAACCTTCAAAGTTTTTTTTTTGAATTATTTTTTCAGATTTGGGTTTTGTTTCATGCACAACCATACTTCACATCAGATTTGCCAAGAAACAAACAATTCAGACAGTGTTACCTTTTCTGCTGATCTTTTCAGATTTACCTCTCACAAGGAGAACATACTCCCCATAAAAATCTGCATGTCATGAGATGAAGAGATGCCTCCTATCCTGTGCCTGGAACAATCACTTTCAAAACAAATAAGTTAATGGAAGTCCTTGTTGACTGTTCCTACACACTGTGAGAGATTAGTTAGCCATTAAAACCCAGGCCATTGTGGTTCTGGGTATACCTGAAGAGTCGGTGAAAGAAATTTCTTTTAAGAACATCCCCTTTGTGATATCAGGAATGGGGGTGTGGCTGCCATTGATTTAGGTTTCCAAATTTTAGGTGATTTATGATTGTTTCAGTCACTTTCAGAGTAGTGACTTTAGGTTTTTCAACCTTTTTCATTTTAGGTTTCCTTTTCAAAACATTTTTAGTTACATTTGGAGGGGTAACTTTAGGTTTGTCAACTTTGTGTTGTTTTGAAATTGGTTTCTTCACCTTTTTATGAAAATTTTCATAATTTGGAAAAACATATTTTTGATTTAAGAGCTTTTTGTGCTCTTTGGCAGCTTCCCAATTTCCATCAGAAGGTTTTATCTTAGGAGAAATAGTCTTCATTGCCTTAGGCGGTTGCACCTTCATTGGCTTAGACTTAACTGATTCCTGAGACGAAACACTCCGACTTTGCGGATAAAATGGCTCATAGGGGCGATAGAGACAATTTCGAGCAATGTGACCAGGAACTCTACAGTTAAAGCAAGTCTGCTTCTTGAGATAGAAGTCAGACGTGTAACCGTTTGTCTTTAGCTGCTGAGGTGGAGCACCATGTGTCTGCATCTTTGACCCGTTTGCAGATCTTAGGTTGACTGTGGACTGGTTCCTCGAAGCTTGAGTTGAATCTATCTTTTCAGTTCTTGTGCTCCATGTAGTCTTTGATGTCGAGGAAACATTTCTACAACTGCAACTGCATGAGCCTACTGAAGAAACTGGAGACTTGTTTGTCATCTTGGGCCTTCCAATCTTGATAGGAACAGAAGTTGGAGGCTTGATGGTGATTTTGGGCCTTATGCTCTTATGGTTAGATGATAAACCACCATCATGACCCAAGTCTTTGAACTTAGTGGTGAATGAGGGTCGCTCTTCTCCTTCAGTCGGAATGAACATAGACCCTGTTGTCATGAAGATCTTACCATTGGGCCTTGTAGTCATCACCACTCGTTCCCGCTTTACCTCATCTACAACTTTGGAATAAGGAGTCTCGATCTTTAGATAAGGAACCAACTTTTCTTCATCAGCTCTCTTTCCTTCACTGGAGCTTGAACCTGCACACTCAGTAGTGTTATTTTACTGAGTTGCTTCAGTAGCTGTCTTTTTATCTTTATATGCTGGTTGAGCCCCATATACCATGGTTGCTTCATTTAGAGAATCTTTCAACATTTCATCTGCGGTTTGGGGCAGTTTGATGTATTGATGTTGTAATGGGGGAGGAAAATTTCCATCCCCGAGGCCAGAAGTTTCTTTTACCTACTCGAGTCTCTCTTTAGATTTAAATAAAGCATGATGAGAGTCCATCATTTTCTTTTGTGTAACTTAATGTCTTTCAAGGGCAGATTGAGAGGTGTCAAGTTTGGTTCTTAGTTCCTCTACCTCTTTGGTTAACTCTTCAACTTTAGAATTAGCAATCCTAAGCTATGTACTTTTATCACTCACCTGAGATTGATGGTTTTTAATGTCTAACTTAGCTGCTTCGAGTTTTTCTCTGAATATCTTACTCTTACCTTTATACTCCCTAAGATCTCTAGCAATTAATTCACGATTTAGGGTTTCATTGGTGAACTTACGTTCCCAGTCTTTACATTCTGTCAAAATAGCCTGACACTTAGGGTTTAAGCATACCTCATCGTCGTTGGTAGATGCAGTGGTACCTGGTTGAATGGGTGCCATGATTTTCTTTTGATTGAATGACTAGGGAATTAATTGATCAGATCGGATTGAAAGTGGTGGATCAAAAAGTCCCAACAGGTTCGGAAAGTCAGGTTCGGAAATGAGGATTTTTTTTAACCGAAAAGAGGGTTTTCGATAAAAAAACTGAATGGATCGAAAAGTGGACTTTTTGATCGGGCAGAGTTTTGGCTCGATCGAAAAGCCTGACTGGCCGAAAAGTATACTTTTCGATCAGAGTGAACCGGGACTAGTCACAGTATCTGATCGAAAAGTGGACATTGACGTCAATCACAAACCGATTCATAGGCTCTGATCGAAAAGTAAACTTTTCGACCAGTCATAGGCTTTTCGATCGAGCCAAAACTCTGCTCGATCAAAAAGTCCACTTTTCGATCAAAAGTCAGGTTCGGAAATATGGTTTTTTTTAACCGAAAAGAGGGTTTTCGATAAAAAAACTGAATGGATCGAAAAATGGAACTTTGATCGAAAAGTGGACTTTTTGATCGGGCAGAGTTTTGGCTAGATCGAAAAGCCTATGACTGGTCGAAAAGTATACTTTTCGATCAGAGCCTATGAATCGGTTTGTGATTGATTGTGTTATTTAATTTTCTAATCGTTATTATTGTTCTATTTCGATTATACGAATTGTAAGTCCCGAAAACGGTCCTGACACGATATCTAACCTCGATTGAAAGTGCGGAATCCAAACAATCGAGTGATTCAAGTATAATCGAAATAGAACAATAATAACGATTAGAAAATTAAATAACACAATCAATCACAAACCGATTTAGAAGACAAACTCGTTGAAATCTCTGGTTGCAATACACGAATTCGAAATTCTCCTCTAGAGAATTTCGTGAACACCCCTAGCCTCTTCTATGAAAATCAGCAACACCAGCAACCTATTCTAGACAATAATAGGTTCCTTATATAGGGGAGGACAAGCTTGTTCAACAAGCCACCCTTAAAACCCTAATTTACCTTAAATTCACGTATATGACTCTATAGGCCCACAAAACTCTATTTAAACTCCTAAATGAGCCCAAACATATCCAAATTGGCCCAATGACCGAATATACCCATAACCCAACTAATTTTCACCTATTCTATCACATAGGCCTTCAAAATAGTCTGTCAAGTGATGATTTAATACACAAGCCACAAATTATTCCCTTACAGGTTTTGATGTTGTCTGACAACCGGAGAAATTTGTGTACTATTCCTAGTTTAAACAATTGGTTTTGAAAAGTCCATGTATTGTTTTTGGTAGAAGCAATTGGTTTTGGAAAACGGGTGTATTGTGGTTGAGCAATTAGTTTTTGGAAAACCCGTGTATTGCGATCGGTAGAAAATAATTGATTTTTGAAAACTCGTGTATTATTGTCATTAGAATAGTCGGTTTAGGTAGAAACCCATGTACTATTCTGGGTAGAAACAATTGGTTTGGAAGGAAACTCGTGTACTGTTAAGGAGTAGTGGTTGCTTGAAACCAGTGTAGAAGGAAAAGATTCAATCAGGTTAAGATTGGAAGAAGGAAAAGAAAAAGGAAAATGTGTGACGATACATCAAAGGGCAAGGAAGTTGTAGCGGTAGAGGAAGGAGGGGCGTCAATGACATTTCAGTGTCCGAATCTAAACTCTACAAATTACACAATTTGGGCTGTAAAGATTAGGGAAATCTTTAACGTCTATGGAATATGGGAAGCAGCGGAACCATCCCCAGGAACTGAAGTCGATCAGAAAAAGAACAACACGGCAATTGCAATGCACTATCAAGCAATTCCAGAAAAACATGGTGTTGCAAATTGCAAACCTTATATCGGCGAAAGAAATTTGGGATGCGCTAAAGGTTCGACATGTTGGAGTAGATATAGTCAAGGAGGCGTGTGTTCAAACGCTCGAGTCAGAATTTAAACGTTTGAAGATGAAAGATAACGAGTCACTTGATGTCTATGCATGGTAGATCAGTGAGATTTCATCACAAGCAAGTAGTATGGGGAATATAATGGAAGACTAAAGATTGGTTCAGAAACAGATGGGTTCAGTACCAGAAAGGTTCATGCATATAGTTGCTGCAATTGAACAGTTTATTGGTATCAAGACGATGCCTTTTTAAGAAGTTGTGGGAAGATTAAAGGTTTTAAAGAACGAACTAAGAAGCCAGTGAAGGAGGGAGATCAACAATACAAACTCTTGTTCTCCAAAGAAGAAGGAAAACCAGAGGCTCAAGGACACAAATGTGAACATGTTGGTCCTCACTGATCTTAATCAGTGCTAATGAATGTGTTTTGAGAAGAAAACCAAT
>JBCNJP010000007.1:80194185-80217727 GCA_039602395.1 Deinandra increscens subsp. villosa | reverse complement strand
CAAAAGTTTGAAACCCACAAAGTTGCGAAGCGATTGATAGCTAAAGAGAAGGAATTTGCTGAGGCCCAACAGCAAATTCCTGATCTCAAAGTTCGAGTTCTTGATGCTAACAGATTGCTCAACAATGTTTCAAATTCTCAAGTGTTCACGAGCTTTTTAGCTAATGATGCAAATTTTGAGAAAATGTTTGATAAAACTGCATCACCCCCTGCTCAAATCAAAGAAGCCTTCAAAGAAGTGCAAGAGCAAGTTCCTGAATTTGATTATTCAAAGATTTCATCATCTACTGCTGAGGAAGACAAGGTTGTGGAGAAAAAGAAGAACAAGAAGAATTAGAAACAGAAGGAAAAGAAATCCGAGGTTCTTCCAGCTCCAAAGTTTGTCTCTGGTTCATCTTTTGCTGATAATGCGAAGTCAGCTACTTCAAGTGACATGATTAAGTCACAACTTGATTTTAATGAGAAGATATTTTATGATCAAAAGAATGTGACTGAAGTGAAAGCTGATTTTCTCGGTTAGCAAAGAATAGGCATTCTACATCTGAGGAGAAAGTTGTTGGAAAGCATATGGGTCTGGGATTTAAAGCAAAAGTTGTAATAGATGAGAAGGCTCCAGAATCATCTTCTCAAGTTTTAAAGAAATTGAAGCTGAAGCAAGTGAAGAAGGAGGTTTTCAAAGCAGATAAGGTTCAACCTGAGAGATTCTACAAACTCAAAGGTTCTGATCAGCTTTTATCTGATAAAGAATTTCCTCTTCATTGTGTTGGTGCTCGGAAGATTTCTGAAGTATTTGTAAAAGATAAAGTTTCTTCTGGTGGTTCTTTATCTCGAAGCCCAACATCCAAATGGGTTCATGATCACAGACATCAGGTATATTTCTCCTTCTGATCATGTTCGAGATATTCCTATGTGTAGTTCTTCGCAGGTACATCACAAGTGGGACAAGACAAAACGAGTTTGTTATATTTACCGTCAAACAGGGCATATGGCAAAGGAGTGTCCACTACCTGCTGCTTCACCTCAAAGGTTTCACAAGAAACCAGTTTTTGGTAATCCTGCCAAACCAATGTTTTTTAACGAACAAGGTAGAGTTTTTGATGAAGTTGAGCCTACATTCTTTTTAAAACAAAAACGTTTTGTTCCAATGTTTCAACAGGTTCAAAATGTAGGTTCCTTATCATAATCACTTATGAGAGGTTCATCAAAAACAGAATTAAGAAAACAACATTGGAAGCCTAAGGTGGTTTCTCCGCAAAATCAGGATACTGGCCGACCAGAAGCGATCCGCTTCGGGTCATTTATGAACTAATCATTTTGACCAGTGTTGCAGGTACTTCTAGAAGACCTATCGACGATTGCAAAGTTATTGATGGAGAAGTATTCTGCATAACTTAAATTTCATGATCAAATTTTCTAAATCTGCATCTTTTCTGAATTCTAAAACTGCAAAATATCCGTGATGATCGATCATTTTTCTTTGCTTATAAGTTTTTCTCAAACCCCAAAAATAGAGTCTTGTTTTGTGTAAAATGAAAAATCCAAAAATAGTGTTTTCATTTTAAGGGGGAGAATTGTATGTAAGGGGGAGTACTTGAGAAAAAGCATGTTGTGGGGAGAAGGTGAATAGGTGAATACATGCTAAATATATGGGAGAAGGTGAAGAGGTGAATACATGCTAAATATATAAAGAAGGAAGGTGAATACATGCACAATATATAAAATTGTGAGAAATTAATCATTGGGAAATGATGGTACATTGGCTTATGTATCTGACTCATGGATAGAGTAGATGAAAGGGCCATAAGATCATTGTTTGATGTGTTTGGTAGGGTCGGCAAATCAGAAAGTATTCAGATGTGATAAACATTAAATACTAATGCTTGACCATGTGGATAACATCTTAATGCATATTTCATGACATAAAAAGAAAAATAAGCGTGAAATTCAAAATGAGAAGTCACTGTGTATAAATGTGTTCATTTTGCAAAGATTTAAACTTGTTTGATTTTCTTTATTTTGTCAAACGATCGGACTTTCTCTGCGTGTCCACAAGACCGATCTGATTGTTGTTCGTTTAACGTTCTGCTTTATTTTCTTTGGTGTTTCGTATAACTCATCGGACTTTCTCTCCGTGTACGGGAGTACCGACCTGATTGTTGTTGGGTTATACAACTTCAACTTGTTTTATCTTTCTTATTTTGTTAAATCTGAGGCCTTATCTGCGTATCGAAAGATCGACCTTAAGGTAGACGATTTAACGTTCTTATTTATTTTTGCATGGAAAACAGTTGACAATATAATGAAACATATGGTGCATTGTGAAAAATCACAAAGTGTTATCTCACAAAAGGATAAAGAAAGAAAAATTGAAAATGTCTGATTATGTCTGATAGTGTGGGATACACTGGTCAAAGCAAATCTAATCAATACCTTAACATATCCAGATGTTATGAGTATGATTCTGCCTGAGTTTAAGTTGGACAAATTATACCGGCAATCAACATGACTTGTGAGTATCAATTAATTGAAATTGAAGTATAGTTCAGTATGTTATGACCAATATGATCCCATATAGTAATCTTTCTCATACCAAAAGTAGTGTCTATTTCTGTATTGCAATTTCATTTTCATTCAAGAAAAAACACAAAAAGATTTTTTGTGTGTTTTAGCATAAACTTTGAAAAATCAAAAAGCTTTTAGGTTTGTGTTGATATAAAATTTCTAAAGCCAAAAAAAATTTGTTTCTGCGTTATTTTCGATCAGATCAACACGTGATACAAATTTAAATTTCAAAATCATATCTTGGAGTCTCGAAGAGACGTTTTGCGCCAAGATTATTTAAATGTTGATGCAGGTTGCTAAAGTGCAAGATTTCATCACTTCAAGTCTTCTGAAGCTGTTGATAAAAGACCACAGATACACTAAACATTGTCAAGTATTCATGATCAAGCTACGATCGAGTTGAGGGGGAGTTTGTTCGAAGATTCATTTCATTGGACCAACGGATTCTACACTTGAGGGGGAGATTGATTGAAAATACAAAGTTGATGATGTTGAAGAGATACTGCACACGACGAGAGGGAGTTTGTTGATACCTGATATGTGCGTCGTATGAAGTATCAAACAATGTTCAAGTTCAAATCAAAGGTTCACTGGCCGAACTTGGTCCGAACCTGAAGTTCGGACTGGCTGAATCTGAGGTTCGGACATGGATCGGCCAGCTGGGTATATATAGAAGTTTGGACATTGTAATTCATAGTTCTGAGCGTGTGAGATTTCTGTTAAGTGTGTGTTTTTTAGTGTGTTTCTCTGATTCTGTTTCTAAGTGTTTACTGATTGTAATTGTTTTTCGTTGATCAATAAAACAATCAGTTAATTACGTTTCAATATCCGAATAGCTAGATCGAGTAGACGATCCGATTGCTCACGCATTTTCATTAATCAAATAACATATATGCTCTCATTTACTAGAGGTATATCATGAAGACTATTTACTTTAAGTTGTATCATTATCTTTGTGATGTATTTTGTGAAATTTGTAGCCGAAAATGACTATGCCTCTAGTATATTTTCAATGGATGATTTTAGTATTCCTTTTGTCAATGTGCTCTTATATATATCTAGTATATATCGTGGGTGTGATAATAATTGGCATCCATACTGTTATATATATCTTATATATATGGCTTTAAACTCGACTCCATTGTTCATGTAAATACAAATTGAACTTCACATTTATCATTCTCAACAAAATTTGAATTCACAAATTTTAGTAATTCTATCATTTTACCCTGAAAGTGTGTCTTAGACTACGTGTAGTCATGGAGCCTTTTTATAGGGCAAATGCTAACATGTGGTAGTCCAGTCAGTAAGAGGCTTTATGAGTAAAAACGATATAGTGAATGAAGCCTCTTTCAATCATTACATAATCATTAATTTTTTTAAAGAAATAAATTAAATAACAACTTTTAATTAAATAAAAACATAAATCAAATAACAAAGAAAATCAGAAAATTAAAACAAGGAAATTACATAATTAAAAAAAAAGAAAATTACATAATTTAAAAGAAAACTAATAATAATAAAAAGAAAATTCTAGAGTCCATATTTTTGCTTATTTTGTTTCGTCAATGTAATTGCTAGTGTTCGTGTCGGTTCATTAACCGGGAGCGATTTCTCAAGTTATTCTGTATTTTTTTATTTTTTTATTTTATTTTTTTTGGAACGGCAGTAAATTTATAAATAAAGCTCAAATTAGAGCAAAATTACATGAAAAGTAAAGGATTGATCAACCAATCCGTCCAACGCATCGAGTTACTAACAATTCTAGAGGAATACCAAGAAAACGAAAATAAAACAATAGAATCGAAGATATTGCCGTTCCAATTTTTGCATGATTGGAAGATTAAATTGTTACGCATCTTCCAAATGAATTATTCTGTATCCTTCTTCATTTAACGTGTTTCCACCAGATCTATTTATTATTCCTTCATCAAAAGCAAAAAAAACTGGTTGAATTTTGAGTTAATTGCCTGTTGGAAAATGTTTGACTATGCTCCTCGTTTAGTGGTGGAGGATGCTCGGCTAAACGAAGAAGTCGCTCGTTTCCCCTTCGAGTGGTCTCGACTGGGCGGTCTTGGAAGCTCCCTGAGACTGGGCGGTCTTGGAAGCTCCCGGATCCTTAATCGGTTCAGTTTCATCGTCGTAGCTGTATCGTTTAAGTTAAACGTCCGGACGTCCAAATGTTACGATTCGGGATCTATCGAAGATGACGTTTTTGACTTTTAGATGGTCGTCTAGTCCTATTTGTCAGATCCGGTTGAAACCTCCATTTGGGACTGTCATGAAGTAGCTTCCAGCACCTGATGTATGGAAATGGTGCTCTTTAATTGATACTCTATCATAGCTTTGTTTTAAACGTCCACATTGCTTTCACCCGCTAGCCCAATCACTACGCAACCGTTCGTAAATGCCGGTGAAAAACTGACACTTAGTGTTGATATCGATCCATGCTCCCGATATGCAGTCATTTGGTCGGTATAGCTTCATCTTGAGGATCTTGTAGAAGTTTGGTGAACATTCGTCCAAAATCGTACATTGTCTTGATTGTTTGCTAAAATTTAAAATTTAACTTATTAGAAGATATAGTATTAAACTACAAATTTAAATTTTGAATGTTTATTAAAATATTACCAACAACGAAATTCTCCAACGAGAGCCAAGCTCAAGCTAATGCATATAGTCATCTTCGTCCCATAATTAAACATTTTTCTTCTCTTTGTATGGGTGTTTTCTCGTCCATTAATGAGCTAGCTAGCCTTTTTATCTTTCAGCCGGTCTCTCTAGACTTTGGCCACAAACTATAGTTTAAATTCCATTACATGATAATTCTGTTATGTCGTGTCGGCTTCATTAATTTAGTAATAAGATGTTCACTAAAACCATTATTGAGTAACATTATAAAAACATTAGCTTATTTTCTAAACAGTGATATATTCTACTTTTATTAATTAGCCTATTTTTTTAAACAGTGATATATTCTACTTTTATTTCTGAACTACACTAATATTTACCCTTACTCATGTATTCTACTTTTATTTCTAAACTAAATAATACTTACACTTACTCGTATTTCAACCTAAACATCTTGTACATAGCCACCAACCAGCGTTCAAAAATTTAGCTAATTGATATTTATTTAATTTTTTAATGACTTTGTAACAAATGGGAACTCAAAATTAAAGAGAGGAATCGCTGTTCTTTTAGGTATATAAAGTAGAAATAATAATTATTTGTGGGGACCTACCATCTTTTATAATTTCTCACTTTTGCAACACAAATCCAACAAAGCCAAGAAAGTCAAAGTGTCAAACTCCAAAGCCGACTTTATAAACTACATCACCGCACACGTGTTATTTCTTCTAAACCCCATTTAATTTATTATTATCTTATATATTTAGTCTGTGTCTTTTCGTATTTAATTTGTTCCGTAGTTTTCTTTCTTTTTTCAATAGCAATTTTTTAAATTTTCTAGGTAAGTAGATTATACATAAGCTTTTCAGAATATCAAATTCTTAACTATTTATTTATTATAGACCACGTTATGTACCAGATGTCCCTGTAATTATGACATATTTTCAGTTTAGTTTCACTTAAAGAAGTTATATAAATAGCATTTTTCTTTGATGGCAAGAAATTCAAGTCGTATATATAGTTAAGTTTTAAATAATTTGGTTTAGTTTTGGTTGATCCTGCTTAACTAAATATGTGTTTTTTCTTCAATGTAAAGAGGTTTCGAGATTTACTAGCTTGTTTATCTCTATTCTTATAAAGTAAATTAGTCACATGCAATGTGTCATATTCACTATAATCATAATTTATCTATCTTTTTCGTTTATTATATACCAATTCTCTCTCGTATTAAATATTGACTATCTAAAATAATTCAATATTAAAATATAAATCTTCTTAACCGAAAACCTTTTAAAACTTAATAAATATAATAAAATTTCCAATTATATTTTTAAAAATATAATTTTATAGTTTTTAAATCTTTATGATCGTAAATATTCATTGCTTTCTATTTCAGAGTTTATGTTTAAGATTAAAAAATTACTATTATTTTCTATACGTTTATATTTCAATGTATACTTTAAAAAAAATATATGGGTTGAATTCACTAAAAAACATATTTTACCTAAAAAGAATAGGAAGAGATCTCATCTCTTGATTTTATAAATCAATGGTTGAGATCTATATACAATAAAATATAAAGGAAATTAAGGCCTCGGGTATTTTTGAATAGCCTTTTTCGTTTAGTTTTTAAAGTTTCATCCCATATTTTTTAAATGTTCATAATTTTTTCATATGACATTAGTGTTCTAATAAAAATTACACCATAAAAACGTACATATTATCCTCTTTAATTTGAGTATAGTATTAATATATAAAAAACTTTTTTAAAAAGTGTACTAATTTGTCATATTTGTGCTGATTTTTAGAAAATATACTAGTTTGTAATAATTGTACTGTTTTAGATTTAAACAATATAATTTGTATTGTTTGCATTAAAAATGTACTAGATTTTGTATAGTTTTACGTTAAGACAGCATTATTTATACTGTTTCACGTAAAAAAATATTATTTGTACTGTTTTAAAGTAAAACAGTACATATAATTGACGTTGGTTTGCATTCAAATTGTACTGATTTTATATATGTACTGTTTTATGCCAAACAACATTATATGTATTGTTTTGATTTAAGACTAAAATGCCCTTATTTTTTTTTATTAAGTGTGACATTTGTTAAAATTCTATTGCTTCCTATTATTTTTAGGCAAAAATTGATTTTCTGTTTGAGCCAACCCAGAAAAATATAATACTAATTATATACGAAGTTATTAATAATATTACTTATTAAATATAATTAATAACCTATTATAATGTATGTTATAGTTAAGTGCTTGACTTGAAGTATTATGTACAAGCGACTAAATCGTATTTTTTAAAGTTAAAACATTACACTAGATATAGTTCGTTAACTTATAATACGTCACCTCTAATTTTTTTTATATTGTTTACCATTTAAACCTTGAAATTTGCTCAGAAGCAGCTCAGCGAATACTAAAATATTTATGAGAAGGGGTTTGGAGATTGATTACATTCTTTGTCCTCTTTGTAAGGATCGTCCGGATATATACTAATGATCATCTTTTTGGTAGTTGCACTCTTTTCAGTAGAGTGATGGCGCGAGTTCAAGCTTGGCTCGGAGTAGATTTTTTGATCACCGATACTCTCAGTGCGACGTACAAGAATATCGAAGACTCAAGATTGTCCCGTAAGAAAAAAGACCTCCTTCTTCCCATCGTTTTTGTTCGTTGTGAATAATGTGGAAGACTAGAAACTCGTTGATCTTCGACACCAACAAAGAGTGGAACGGTAGTATTTTTGACAATATCATTTTGCATTCATTCCATTGGTTTTCTTCCAGATGTAACAAGGATAGTATCTGGTGGACGGATTGGGTTCTTAACTCCATGTTCTTTTTGTAATTGTCATTTTCCCTCTTTCTTAGAGCTTTTATATATTCACTGCCGTTCTATATATATATATATATATATATATATATATATATATATAGGGTTAGGTTCAAATGAGAACTTTTTATTTTGAGAACTTTTGAAAACTAAATCTCAACCACACATTTCAGGGGAGAACCACTACAATTCATGGGAGGGGGGATACATGTAAATAAACTTGTGGCTCAAATTAGTTCTTTTTAGTTCTCAAACCCAATTGGTTCTCAAATGATCCTCTCCCTATATATATATATATATATATATATATATAGGGTTAGGTTCAAATGAGAACTTCTTATTTTGAGAACTTTTGAGAACTAAATCTCAACCACAAATTTCAGGGGGGGACCACTACAATTCATGGGAGGGGGGATACATGTAATAAACATGTGGCTCAAATTAGTTCTTTTTAGTTCTCAAACCAAATTGGTTCTCAAATGATCCTCTCCCTATATGGGGTTAGGTTCAAATGAGAACTTTTTGTTTTGAGAACTTTTGAGAACTAAATCTCCACCACTAATTTTAGTTGGGGACCACTACAATTCATGAGAGGGGGTATATGTAAATACAACTACTGGCTTAAAATGGTTCTCAAAAGTTCTCAAACCAAATTGGTTCTCAAATGATCATCTCCCTATATATATATATATATATATATATATATATATATATATATATAGGGAGATGATCATTTGAGAACCAATTTGGTTTGAGAACTTTTGAGAACCTATCTTAAGCCACTAGTTTATATATATGGAAATCCCACCTATGAATTTGAATGTTTCCCCCCTGAAAATTAGTGGCTCAGAATAGTTCTCAAAAGTTCTCAAAAGAAAAAGTTCTCATTTGAACCTAACCATATATATATATATATATATATATATATATATATATATATATACACGTATTTATGACAAACTTTTAAAAAAAAATCCGTGATGTCAAAGAAATCATTTACAAACAAATAAGAACATTTACATCAGGATTCGAGCTAATGACCTCTAAAAAAAACTCGGCACTTACCACCCTATCGTACATTACATTTTGGTATAAGTTTTATAAAACAATTTTTTTTATAAAAATTCTGAGCCTAAAACGGTCGCCCACCCCACCCTTGAATTTGCTAATACCCTTGAATTTGCTAACGCTTTTTAGTTAATTTCTTTTAATCTACCACAACCTGACATGTGTATTACTTATTATAAGAATCTTTTTTCTTTCGTTTATAAGTAAAAAGTGATGGTTTACAAAATTCTAAATATATATATCATTGCAAAGAGCTTGTCTTTATCTATATTTTAATGTAATTTCATTAAAAAACGTTAAATAATGATTAATGTACTAGTCCTTTAAACACTTATGTACAAATCGTTGTTAAAGCTATATATATAATTTAAACACTTATGATATTTTGGAAACGACATATTTTTTTTCATTCATGTACGTAACATTTTAGTTGTAGATTATATATATCATTTCGTCTATGTTTTCGTTTAAGTTTGATTAGAAATTAATCATTTACCATCACAAGTTAGAGTATATGTAAAATAACAATTATTGACTCCTAACCTAATGACCAACTAGTTTTATAAGTTACCATAATTCGTTGTTATTTCCTGTAGATATTAACGATTCGGAACTGTTGCGTGTAAAAATTTCTCATGTAATCAGCGATCCACAAAATATACTTCAATCCATATCTAACTTACTTTTATCTTTTATTAAAACACTTTTTGTCATCAAATGGTATGGGATTAATTAGCGATAATAATAATTTGAATATGATATTTTTAATATTTTATATAATAAGGAAGTAATAAGATCTAATTCGATCTATCCACGAGGAGAATACATAATATATAAAACAATTAAATGGTATATTTGTTTGTTAATTTTAAACTCTTTTAATCCATCCCACCCACAACTTCACTATTGCGGCTCTCCCTCTCCTTCTCTTTTTTTTTTTTTTTTCTTTTTCTTTTTCCCCACTAAATACACACACCATCCTCTCTCTTTCTCTCTCATCGTTATTTCTCTCTCTATATAAACCCTCTCCTCATCCTGTTAACAAGCGGAAAAAACACAATCTAAACTATCAATCTACGCCTTTTCTCTCTCTCTCTCTCTCTCTACAACTTCTACATCTCTCTTTCTCTCTAGAAATTCTAACGAAATACACACAGAAAGAAAGAAGAACAAATGAACAGCAACAACTGTGTGGAAATGGGTGGTAGTGAAGAAGATGATCAAATGAACATGATGGAAGATCTTAGAAGAGGCCCTTGGACTGTTGAAGAAGATTTCACTCTCATCAATTACATCGCCCATCACGGCGAAGGACGTTGGAACTCGCTCGCTCGTTGCGCCGGTACGTTCCTTCTTTCCCGTCCATGCACCGTCGTTAAATCCCAACTTTTTAGTCAGAGAATTATCATCATAACAGTCTTTTCTCGACCCGGGTTAAACTTTCCGTCGATGATGAAAGATCGGATATCGTATCCGATCTGATCCCTCGTGTGATTATATATATATATATATATAGTGGCCGGGTTGCAATTCTCTTTTTGTGTTTAATAAAAGTGAATTTTATCTATTAAATGCTTCATAAAGTTTTTTGAAAGAGAATGATGGAATTTAGAAGTGCTTTTTAGGGTATTATGAACGTCTATAAACTTTACCAATACTTTTGTTCATTCTTTTTTTGCTTATTATTTTGGGCCGGGTTGCATTTTTATTTATTTAAAAATATATTTAATTTTAACAGGACTCAAAAGGACCGGAAAGAGTTGCCGATTAAGGTGGTTGAATTATTTACGACCAGATGTTCGTAGGGGAAATATTACTCTTGAAGAACAGCTCTTGATTCTTGAACTTCATTCTCGTTGGGGTAATCGGTAAGTTTGTGATTTTACCGCCAGAACTAATTTTCATTTACGATCTGGTTTTATGTGACAGATCTAAGATAAATTAATGCCAAAATTGATTGTAATTGTTATGGTTATTATGATTCAGCTGGTCAAAGATTGCCCAACACTTACCGGGAAGAACCGATAACGAGATCAAAAATTACTGGAGAACAAGAGTCCAGAAGCATGCAAAACAACTAAAATGTGACGTAAATAGCAAGCAATTTAAGGACACGATGAGGTATCTTTGGATGCCAAGACTCGTAGAGCGGATACAGGCGGCTGCCACCACAACCACCACATCCTCCTCCACCACAACCTCCACAAACTCCCACCCACTAAACCAATGTAACAATATAGATAATATTGTTACAAGCCAATTGGTATTGCCCCAGGCAGGCAATAGCAATTGCGGTAACATTTCTTCAAGTTTTGGAAACACCACCCAAATTCAAGCACCTATTTACACACCGGAAAATTCAAGCACCGCCACGGTGTCACCGGACTCTGACCTGACGGATTGTTACTTTCCGGCGGATCTTAACCAAAATCAGAACTTAATCCAACAAAATAACCCGATTGGTAGCGAGTTCACAGACACGTTGATCAGCCCGTCGGGTTACTTTAATCCATGGATGGATTATCATCAGGCCATGGTAGAGCAGAACAACCAGTGGTCCGACGGAGGCACCGCCGGCGGCTGCGATGATTTCTCCGACAATACCTGGAACGTTGAGGACATTTGGTTTCTGAAACAACAATTCAACGTGTGATGATCAAAGAGTAACCCGAAAAGGATTAATTTGATGTATACATTATTGGGTTAGAATTAATCTTACACAAACTTGTGAGATACACGTTTCTAATTTGTGATACAAAACAATTTGCATGTTTTATTTTCTTATTAATTTGTTCTTATTTTTGGGTGGGGCTTATAAAATTGTAATTCAGTCACGTTATACATTATACACTACTAAAGATTTTACTTACAAATTTGTTTTCTGGTTTGTTTGTTTCTTTGTTGTGGCACTTTGTGTAATTTTTTAAACATATGGACACGAGTTGTATACGCTTAGAAACTATTAGAAAATTAATAACCATTAGCAACTTGATAACTCTTTGTTTCACCAAGTTTAAAAGCTTGATTAATTTTTATTTTTTTTTACGGCAAGAGGAACTTTTATAAAAAGGAGGTTAGAAAAACCTAACCAATCAAAACACAAGAAAAAGCCTGAATAAAAATATTATTTTGTCATTTTAGTGTAGAAATTTATCAAGTTAATATATATGTAATTTGTAGTTTATATGCATTAGATTAAGGGAAAGGGCTATAACCTTGTTTTGTGTTATCAGATAAATCAACAATTTTCTTTTTTTATTAGATATTTAATGATTTACTTGTAAATGAACTTGCTAAAAAAGATATATATATCTTTATATATGTGACATATTATAAATCTAAATAAACAAAATAATTCTAATTTTGAATAAAAGTGAATATAATATAGCCTTCCTTAGAGGTGGTGACTTAATTATGTTGCATTTATTGTAAATATAACTCTGGAATTGAAGATTAGAAAGAGACGATTCTAGTGACAAATGTGTATGATCTCTAAGCTAGAGGTCTTGAGTTCAAGTCCCACTTGTAAAAAAGAATAAAAAAATTGGGGGTTACAAGTTGGGCCAGCGGATTTTCTCATTAGAAGTGAGTTTCCTCCTGATGAAGATTAGAGATGATCGGGTGGGTGGTGTAATGTCCCCGTCAGTGATCCAAATTTGCCGTTCAAAAAAAAAAAGAACGAGACAATCCTCCTTAAGAGTTAACTTGATGATAAAATGGTAGTTTCACAAATAAAAAAGTTGAGTTAAAATTCTACAAATTAAAGATGTGATCATGATTTATCTATTCAAGAAAAAAAATCGATCTACTAACTAATATTATCTAATTTATATTCTATTCAGTTCCTCCTTATTTAGAATTAGTTATTTAATGTACTATGGTTACAATAATTGATGATACTCATAAGGTTAAACAAATATCAAATATGTAATTATATAGTTCATATTGGATAGTATACGCATGAGTTTGAATTGTCTTAATCTTTAAATTTTCTAGATTAAAACCCAACTTATTCTATTTTAATTAATTACAATAAAGTCATGGAATTTTGGAAGCTAGTTGATAGGGAATGAACTTAAGTAATACTTTAAAGAGAATTAATGAGTGAGGATGCATGTCCTACTTCTAGATTTTCTTTTAATCTTTATTTTAGTTTCTAGATACTTATTCATATAATGTTATTTTAGTTATTAGATTTTTCTTTTTTTTTTCTTTATACCAATGATTCTTAGTTTAATTGGTTAAGATGAGCTATTTAAAAACATTAAAAATTACAGCTTTTGAATTTAAATCTCACCTATGATAAAAAATAAATGGGGGTTGCAGTTGGCCATAAGGTTTTCTCACCTATGATGAGTTCTTTTTTAACGGGGAATGGAAATGATCGAATGAGTGGATAATATGCACCCGTTGGTGATCCAAATTTACCGTTCAAAAAAAATATTTTAGATTTTTTATTTAGTTTGCATTAAATATTTTTCAGACACAATTAATTTAATAGATATATATAATATATTGTAGAAAATATTGTGTCCTCAGTTAGCTAAGATCTTAAACGTCATTGTTTTTACAATGACAAAAATTTTAAAGTAATATTAAGAGCGTGTTAAATCTTATAAAAATTTCTTAAAATGAAAATATTGTATTGTAAGTGATACATATCTTTAAAAAAACGTTCAGAGTTATCATACAAGATCCGGTGCTCTTCCGTTAAAAAATTCATACGGTATTATAAAACCTTTTATAAAAGAATAATATATAATTTGTGCATTACAATTTCTAATATTGAAAAGATTATGATGACGATTATGTGGTGATAAAATGTCATGCATAACAATACAACAATAAAAACGACTTTTAATGGCTACGAATTTGTCACCTATTGTGACAAGGAAAGAGTGAATCCCATATAACGGACAACAATCCGTCACAAAGAGGGTCATGTATTTTACCGCGGTAGGCTTCCTTTCTTGTATATACGCTAATAAGTTTATAACAAAAGGATGTTTGGCCTAATTGTATATTTGTGTTGGATACAGTTTTGTTTTTTAAGTGATAAGAGTTTAAGTAAAATAAAAAAATTACTGTTAAAAAAACTAATAAGTTTACATGCCTTTTACAATATATAATATTCTATAAAATATATAGAAAAGTAGAAAAAAATTGGAATGTTTATACCGGCCATTCGGAGAGAGGATTGAAAATTTGGAAAGAGAAATATTTTAAATTATTATTTTTACGAGAGTAGTGATTTGGTGACGTGGCGTGTAGAGATTCATCTAATCTTAAAGACATATGTTTGATGTCCTATGTTCTTATCATGTTCTCCGTATGCCACGTGACAACATTCTTACGTCCCTGGTGTGAACTCATTCTTAATATCAATATATCATCATTAATATACTAAGAAAATTTATAATTATGAAGGTGCCGCCTAAATATAAAATTCAATTTTTTTCACGCCAACACTTTACAAATTTTTCTAGAAAAAAGTTAGTTGAACACATTTTATAGATTTGAAATCACAATTGTAGGGTTTTATCATCAGAATGTTTTTTGAAATAGAAAATTTGATGTGAAAGTTAACTCATTAGTTAGCATAGTTAATAAACTTCTGGGTCTGTTTGGTATTTTTCTGAAAGATGAAGAGGGCTTGGAGTCATTATTGGTTAATGTTTAGTTAACTTCTGTTATTAGTTGGTTTAATAGTCGTTGGAGATTAGGCCGAAGTTTAGAGCGATAAATTGGGTGTTTTCTTCTTTGTAATCTCAGAGACTTTCAATTGTATTTTACTCGTAATCGTTAGGGGTGTTCAAAAATATCCGAGTCCGAATCCGTATCCGAATTATCCGAAATTCCGTATCCGAATTATCCGAAAATTTCGGATATCCGGAATTTCGGATATCCGAAACTCGGATATCCGAAAATTCGGACTTGGACTTGGACAAGAATTTACAAAATTTTCGGAAGTTTCGGATACCCGGTATCCGAAAATTTAAATAAATTAAAATAAATTTTATATTAAAAAAATAAGGAATTATTGAATACTTGGACTATGTTTATTTGTTTTGTCGTTTTTTAGGTCGAACTTATGTTTATTTGTATTTGAAGACTTGGAATATGTTTATTTGTTTTGTCGTTTTGTCGTTTTTTTTTTTGTTAAATTGTGGTTTTTTTAAAAAAAAAACTGGATTTTCGGATATCCGTTTTAACTATCCGAGTCCAGTCCGAAATTTCGGATATCCGAAATTTCAGATATCCGAAATTTTGGACTTGGACTTGGAAAACGAAAACTGATATCCAAAATTTTCGGATACCCGAAATTCGGATATCCGAAATTCCGGGTATCCGGTTTTGAACACCCCTAGTAATCGTTTCTAGTTAAATTTGATTTAAGTTTCATTGTTCATCGTTTGATTTCATAATTGGTATCAGAGCTCGGGTAGCTCGAAATTGGGGATCGATTTCAAATCACTGTTGAAATCGATTGGAAAACGATGACGGAATCGAAGTTCAACATCGAAAAATTCACAGGGAAGAACGACTTTGGATTATGACGCTTGAAGATGAGAGCGTTTCTTGTCTATCAAGGAATATCGGATGCGTTAGGTGGTGAACCATGTAGGCCCGACGGAATTAGCTATGATGATTAGCAAGAAATGTTGGATAAGTCACATAGTGCGATTGTGCTTAGCCTTGGAGATAAAGTTCTTCGAGAAGTAAGCAGGGAGACAACTGCAGCGGCTGTGTGAACGAAGCTTGAGTCATAGTGCATGACTAAATCTCTCGCAAATCGGTTGTATTTGAAAAGAAGGTTATACACTTTTCAAATGCCGCCTGGAAGATCTCTGG
Organism: Deinandra increscens subsp. villosa; assembly: GCA_039602395.1. Classification (NCBI taxonomy): domain Eukaryota; kingdom Viridiplantae; phylum Streptophyta; class Magnoliopsida; order Asterales; family Asteraceae; genus Deinandra; species Deinandra increscens. The sequence goes on along the minus strand of JBCNJP010000007.1, from coordinate 80,201,771 downwards.
AAGATCATACGGATGAATTCAACAAGATTATACTCGATTTAGAAAATATTGAGGTGAGTATAGAAGATGAAGATCAAGCTATTATATTCTTGTCATCTCTTCCAAGTTCATATGAACACCTTGTTGAAACTCTGATGTATGGAAGAGAGGATATTACCATGGAAGAAGTAATGGCTACCCTGAATTCAAAGGAGTTGCAGAAATGAAGGGAAAGCCAGGAAGACAATTCTGAAGGTTTGATAGTAAAAGGGAAGGCTGATCAAAAGGGTTACAAGAAAAAGGGCCATCAAGATCAAAATAAGGGCAGGATTAGGCCTAAGTTGAGGTGTTTTGTGTGCAACTCTGACAAACATATAAAAAGGGAGTGTCCAGAGTTGAAGAAAAGAAGAAATGAGTCAAATAAGAAGAATTACAATGCTTCTCACAAAGATGACTCTTCTGATGGGTATGAATCATTAGATGTACTAGTGGTGGATCAGAAGCAAGGTGGAGAAGATTGGATAATGGATTCAGGATGTTCTTTTCATATGACCCCAAACAAAGACTATTTCAAGAAGTTGAGATATGAAGATCTTGGTTCCGTTAAGCTAGGAGATAACAGAGAGTGCAGGATACAAGGGAGAGGGGAGTTGGATCTTAAATTGGAAAATGGCTCTATCTTGACCCTGCATGATGTGAGGTACATTCCCCTTTTAAGTAGAAATTTAATTTTTCTTGGTACATTAAATAAGGAGGGCTGTAATGTGAATCTTAGAAATGGCAAGGCCAGGGTATCTAGAGGTGCTATGGTTCTGTTATCTGGGGCTAGGGGAAAGAATAACATCTATTTCTTAGATGGTAAGGTGCAATGTATGGTGAATACTGTAGTTAGTAACCAGGATCAAGAATGTAAGTCTATGTTATGGCATAACAGATTAGGTCATATCAGTGAGAGAGGTCTTGTTGAGTTGAAAAATCAGGGGGTGTTGTCTGATTTAGGAGAAGTAAAACATTTCTTTTGTGAACATTGTGTTTTGGGAAAGGCCCATAGGGTTAAATTTGCTAGGAATAGTCATAGGGCAAATGGTATACTAGAATATATCCATTCAGACTTATGGGGACCATCTAAGACTGCAGCTTTAGGTGGTGCCACATATTTCCTGTCTATGGTAGATGATTTTTCTAGGAGGGTTTAGGTTTTCCCCCTTAGACATAAGAATGAAGCCTATAAGAAGTTCAAGGAGTGGGTCACTTTGGTTGAAAATCAGACTGACAAGAGGGTTAAGAAAATTAGAATTGATAGTGGTCTTGAGTTTTGCAGTTATGAGTTTGATCAATTTTATAAGACTAAAGGTATAGCTAGGCATCTAACTGTTCCAGGAACACCACAACAAAATGGTGTTATAGAAAGGATGAATAGGACATTGCTTAATAAGGTAAGGTGCATGCTTCTGAGCTCTGGTTTACCAAAGAAGTATTGGGGTGAAATAGTCTCCACTGCAGCCTATTTAATTAATAAGGAGTCCCTCTACTACTTTGGATCTGAAAACCCCTATAGAATTGTGGCCAGGACATAAACAGGACTATGGAAGAATAAGGGTATTTGGGTCATTAGCATTTGCTCATATTAAGCAAAGTAAGTTGGATGCTAGGGCTGTTAGGTGTGTGTTCTTAGGTTACCCTGATGTTGTCAAGGGATATAGGTTGTTAAAGGTAGATGGGGTTGAGTCTAAAGTCATTTTAAGTAGAGATGTTACTTGGCATGAGAGAGTTATGTATAAGGATCTGATAGGGGATAATCCTAATGTAAAACGACTGGACGATCTTACTACTGCATGATTCGGTTATCGGAGAAACACAAATGAGTAAATAAAGCTTTGCTTTATTGATTTACTTAGAGAATACAAGCTAGAGAGAGAAACACACTCAATACACACAGTTAAGAAGATGTAGAATGATAGAACTTATTGAACTCTCTCTAGCACAAACAATTTATAGTCACTTACTTACTGGCCGGCGTACCACCTGCGGACCATTTGGTACGCACGTACCATCTGGTACGGCTGACCATCTGGTACGGCCAGTGACTATTTTGACTCACCCAGACGCTCTAGATTAGATACAATACGCGAGACACACGTTAGCATAGGAATATGCTAAAAACTCCCCCTTAACGTGTAGTGTATCTAGCTATCTATCTATCTAACAAAACTTCAATCTTCAATCTTCAGCATCGTTGCGTTTGATCTTCAACTTTAAATCTTGTCAGAATAAGAGCTTGCATGGCTGGATCAATCTTGAACAATCTTTTAACTTCAAGATCCATTTGTGAAAGATATTACATACTCCCCCTTTCACCATGCTTGAGTCTTGTTCACACAGAAACCTGCAGTTTCAGAAGACAGAAACGCGGCTTTTCTTTTCTTTTGAAAATTAATTTAATCTTGGCCCAAAACTTATCTTCGAGAATCCAATATATAGATTTGAAATTTTAATTTTGTATCGTATATCGATTGGTCGAAAACAAATAAGAAACACAATCTTTTTGGCTTTTTAAAATTTTATATCAAAACACACTAAAAATCTTTTTGATTTTTCTAAGTTTATGCTAAAACACACCTAAAATCTTTTTGAATTTTCAGATATGAAACATAAATGCAATACAGAAATGAAATAATGAATCACACAATATTTTTGTCTTTGGCGAGAAAGATCACAACTTGGGATCATATTGGTCATGACATGCTGAACTACACTTCAATTTCAATTACTTCAGCACACAAGTCATGTCGATTACTGGTATAATTTGTCCATTTTAAACTCAGGCACAATCATACTCATAACATCTGGATATGTTATTGTATTGATTAGATTTGCTTTCACCAGTGTACCCCACACTATCAGACATACTCAGATATGTATTTCCTTTTATATCACACTTTGTGATTTCATTTGTGATTTGATCACATAATTATTGTACTCATGATTTAGTCAACTGTGTTCCATGCAAAAAGAAATAAGAACATTAAATCGTCTACCTTAAGGTCGATCTTTCGATACCCCAGATAAGGCCTTGGATTTAACAAAATAAGAAAATAAAAACAAGTTGAAATTGTATAACCCAACAACAATTAGATCGGTACTCCCGTACACACAGAGAAAGTCCGATGAGTTATACGAAACACCAAAGAAAATAAAGCAGAACGTCAAACGAACAACAATCAGGTCGATCTTTCGATACGCAAAGAAAGTCCGGTCGTATGACAAAATAAAGAAAAACAAACAAGTTTAAATCTTTGCAAAATGAACACATGTTTACACAATCACTTTTCATTTTCTTTTTCACATATCTTTTCTTGATATATCATGAGATATGCATCAAGATGTTGTCCACTTGGTCAAGCATTATTAATATTTAATGTATTTATCACATCTGAATACTTTCTGATTTAATGCCGAGCCTACCAAGCACATCAAACAATGATCTTATGGCTTTTTCATCTAATTTATCCATGAGTCAGACACGTAAGCCAATGTACCATCATTTCCCAATTATGTCGAATCAATTTTTCATTTTTTTAATGTTTTTGTATTTTCTGTTTTTCAATGTTTTTGTAAAATGTTTTTGTAAATTTCCATTTTTCTTCCCCTTAAAATGAAAACTCTATTTTTGGATTTTCATTTTATCAAAAACACAAAGACACTATTTTTGGTATTTCAATTTTATCCCCTATACTACATACGAAATGTAAAAGAAAGAAAATTGACCAATCGATACTAATACCTTTCAGGTTTTTTAGCTTTCAGAAAAACTTTCAAAGTTGAAATATGAAGCATTCAATTTAAGTTAAACAGGAGACTCCACTATCAGCAACTTCTTGAAGCACGAACTTCACAATCACCAATAGGTCTTCTTGAAGAAACCTGCACACTGGATTTAAAGATTAGACTTCAAATGACCCGAAGCACACAACTTCTGGTCGACCAGTATCTTCCACAAAATCAGCTGCAGCTTTGGTAACCAACTTAGGTCGCCACTGCATTTTTGCGGGTGCAGTTTGTACTGAAACATCATCGTGCGATGAATCACCAACACTAGAATCACTTTTGAAAACATGTTTACTTTTTGATTTAAAATGTGAAGATGGTGTGTGAGTAAAAATTATGCCTGATTCATCAATTATTGTGGCAGTTTTTCCAGAAAAAGTTCTTTTGGCAGTTACAAGACAATCCTGTGCCATATGTCCCTTTCGACGACATTGATAGCACAACCGATATAATCATTTAGATTGTGGCTTGTCCTGAACTAGATGACATTTATCAGTGAATGCAGAATCAGCAGAAATATCATAAAAAACTTGAAATCGGTTAGAGTGTACCCATTTCGATGTAGGACTTTGAGGTGTAGCATTAGAACCAGATGAAGAAGATTCGTTCAGAGAACTTTCAGTTGAACCTTTCTTCTTTTGCTTTCCCCCAAACCCTTTCTCCATTGTTGAAATGAATACTTGAGCCAGATGATATAGTTGATCCAAGTTTGTATCTTTCTTTTCCTTCTTTGACATTTTATTCTTCTTTGTAACCTTCTTGCTTGCACTCCCCAACCCAGATTGTTTATAACCAGGTAGCTTTGTCAGATCAATTTGAGATTGACAAGAACCATCTTGAGCAACTTGGGTGAATTTAGCTTTAATGCCCTTTAAGTTGTTAGCTTGTACCAACTCAGCTGCTAATTCTTCCTCAGACCCCAACTTCTCATCTTTTTCAATCAACTTATTATTAGAAATTTGTTGATCGGGGACACCAATACCACCAGAAACAAATTTAACAAATGTAGGTGCACCAGATTCTGAAGATTCTTCTTTCTTGTTGACATGCTTTAACTTCTTCTTCTCCGATTTTTCAGACACAAATGCAGAATAATCTTCCTTTGGAGTCGTAGTGCTCAAATCAACAACAACCTCTGTTTGAATCACTGGATGTGGAATCTGATTGAAATCATCTCCTCCAAACACCTTCTTCAACCTCCTTGACCAGCTTTTCATTAGCAGCAGTTAACTGAACAATTTTTTTCATGAACTCATCATTTTCATGTTGAAGTTGTGACTTTCGTTTCTGACAATTGTGTCTGAATATCTGCTAACTCTTCCAACAACACACTCTTTTCTTTGAGTAACTTCTCATTCATCTTGAAAATTTCAACAGAAACTTCACACTTCTGTTTATAACTTTCTATCTCTTCTTCAAACTTTTTCTTTTCCTCAAACAACCCTTCTTTTTCTTAAACCAATTCTTGAATCTTTCTATCTTTCTGAGTACAAAATTCACAAGTTGACTCATAACCATTTATTTCAGAATCACTTGTTTCAGATTTACTAGTTTCAGATGCATATCCACTCGATTCAACCTCAATATTTGCCATTAATGCATAACTTTCTGCAGGATGGACTACAAATGCTGATTCATCCAGAAAATCTGCAACCCAATCATAACCTCCCTCAGTCACTAGAGCCTTTGGCTCTTTATTGTGATCATGATTATCAGAATTACTTGGTTTAGAAGCAAATTGCTTGCATTCTCGAGCAAAATGTCCTAATTTAGAACATTTGTAACATTTCAGTTTGGACTTATCTAAACCCAGTATGACTCCTCCCATAACAGAATTCTTGCCATGCTTGCCCATAAACCGTCTTCCTTTTTCAACAGTCATAGCCAACTGCCAATCCAAATCCAATTTATTTAGCTGATCCTCATCCATCTGTTTTAGATCCTCCGGAACCAAACCAGAATTACCAATTTGACTAAAGATGGATCCAGAAGAAGATGATAGGAAAGCACATAACAAAGCAGCTAGATCTTCGGTTACTTAATTAGAAGTAGATTTGCTTGATGATCTATCAGGAATAGTAAAATTGCAACCCGAAGAATAACCAATATTCTCAGTCTTTCCAGCAAGAAAAGTTGTTATTGGGGGATTCATGCTTGAACTAGAATGTGATTTAGCTTTAGCATGGACGGTAGCAGAATTCTCTCCAAAATAGACTGCAGGATTCTGAACCGATGGAATTGCTGACTTTTTCACAAGTAATTCCATTTCTCGAGCTTGTAATTTACTTAACAATTGATTGAATGTCCAACTTGAGTAATTTGGATCATTAGCAAGCATCATAACAAAATTCTCCCACGTTTCGGGTAGAGCTTCCAGAAATTTTTCCTTCAAGTCATCTTTTTCCTTATGCACTCCTACAACAACAAGTTCATTAATCAGATGTGAATACCTAGAAATCAAGTCTGCAATACTCTCTTTTTCACAATGCTGAAAGTTGTCAAACTCTTTTAACAAAACTTTCTTTCAACTCTTCTTATATTGCTCGTTTCCTGCACACCTATCTTTTAATGCATCCAACAAAGTTTTTGATGTTGTGCAATTTTTGAATTGATGCAAGAGTTCTCTTAGCAACGCCATTGTGAGATTTTCATAAGTTTTCTTTTCTCTGGCATAAACTTTCCTTTGATCTTCATCAAGATCACTTCGTGGGACCGGTTCTCCATTTTTCTTAGGATATGTATAGTCTTGCTCAATGGATATCCATAAATCAATGTCAAGAGCATTGATGAATGATTCAAACTGTTGCTTCCAATTGTCATAATCCTCCAATCTAAGCAACTTAGGAACTTTCTGAGTTGTTCCTATCTTGTTATCATAGTTCAACATGGCCTGCATTGATGATTGAACAGCTGAAAATGCTTGAAAATCTCTCATCTTGAAATTACAACACCGAACGCAAAAACTTCAAACTGAAAAATGGACGTTTTCCAAGCAGATTTTGGGGGTCAAACCGAAGGGTACTTGCCATTAGGCTAGTAAAAGTATAGATCTCGTCAAGACGAACGTTTTGGCTGGTATTAGCTCCCGTAACTCTTAACGGTTCTCAAGTTACGTCAGTTTTAGTAAACACATGTATTCTGCCAGCGTACCAAAAGTTGCTTAACGTACCAAAATCCGGACCAATTTAACCAGCGGAACAAATGAACCTCCAACGTACCAGTTTAACTCACGTACCAGCAGCGGACCTAAAATACTCAACATACCAGAAACTGGTACGGCGAACCAAATGGTACGGAGTAACTGTCAACGAACCAGAAAATAACCGCCACAGACCAACTTGAAGATTGCCTCGCGTACCATAAACGGACCAGCGGCGTACCAGTTTGTTCTTCGAGCGTACCAGAAACATACCAAACAGAAATCGACGGATTTTCACGAATTTTAACAATTTGGACTGGAATTTGCTTCAGAGAGGTGCGAAAACTCACTAGGAACACTCATAAATCATTTTTCATCTTTAAAACACTCGGAATTGCGAAAATTTTGATGAAAAACGAAGAAAACCCACACTTTCTCTCTCTAGAAACCGAAAAATTACCAAAACACAGCATTAGAGCAACCTAATGCTCTGATACCACTTGTAAAACCACTAGACGATCTTACTACTACATGATTCGGTAATCGGAGAAACACAAACGAGTAAATAAAGCTTTTCTTTATTGATTCACTTAGAGAATACAAGCTAGAGAGAGAAACACACTCAATACACACAGTTAAG
>JBCNJP010000007.1:80173914-80193685 GCA_039602395.1 Deinandra increscens subsp. villosa | reverse complement strand
TAAGAACTTGAATGATTCTTCATTGCATCAAAAAGGATACAACATCTCTATTTAAGTTTACAAAGATGTCTAACCTAGGAAAGTAAATAAATATAAACAGAGAGAATATTGCACATTAATTTACAAAATACAAACCAATAATATCGAGTGATATTATCGGTTAACACGCCCCCGCAGTTTTAGCCGGAGCTTGTCGAAGGCATAAACTGGATCGAAAACGAACGAACAAGTGCTTCGGCAAGCCCTTGGTGAAGATATCCGCGTATTGATATTCGGCTGGGACATGTAAGACTTTGACTTGGCCAAGACGAACCTTATCACGTACAAAGTGGATATCCAACTCGACATGCTTCGTACGTTGGTGTTGGACGGGATTCTCGGATAGATAGACTGCACTAATGTTGTCACAATAAACGAGTGTGGCCTGCCGGACCGGTACATGTAATTCAAGAAGAAGATTCCGGATCCAGCAAGTTTCAGCAACCGCATTTGCTACCCCGCGATACTCCGCCTCTGCACTAGAGCGGGAAATAGTGGGTTGCCGTTTCGACGACCAGGAGATCAAGTTGTCACCCACATAAACACAATACCCGGAGGTCGAACGTCGAGAATCCGGACAACCACCCCAATCCGCGTCTGAATAAGCAGTCAAATGCGTGGAATTGGAGGGCGCAATAGTAAGGCCATAGTCCAAAGTACCCTGTAAGTAACGGAGAATCCGTTTAAGAAACTGAAAATGTTGTTCCCGGGGGTCATGCATGAAGAGGCATATTTGTTGCACTGCATATGTAAGATCGGGGCGGGTGATAGTAAGGTACTGCAGGGCACCTGCCAAACTCCTATAAAGAAGCCCATCAGAAAATACCGGGCCCACGCCTCCTTGAAGTTTGGACCCAACCTCAACCGGAGTAGAAGACGGCTTACAATTGGACATGTTTGCACGGGCGAGAATGTCAGAGGCATATTGAGACTGGGATAGAAACAAACCGCCGTGACTTTGTTGAACCGAAATGCCCAAGAAATGATGCAGGCGGCCCAGATCCGACATCTTGAACTCCTTAGATAATAAGTGAATAATGCGCTGTAATAAGGACTCAGAAGATGCCGTCAAGATGATATCATCCACGTATAAAAGCAGATAAGCCATGTCAGAACCGTGGCGAAGAACAAACAATGAAGTGTCACTGAGGCTGCTTTTAAATCCGCACTTCGCTAAATAACCTGCAAAACGATGATACCAAGCCCTTGGGGCTTGCTTTAGACCATATAAAGATTTATTCAACTTACACACATGGCCAGGATGAGAGGAGGAAGCAAAACCCGGCGGTTGAAACATGTAGACCGTTTCTTTGAGGTGGCCATGGAGAAACGCATTTTTAACATCAAGTTGATGAATGGGCCATGATCTGGAGACTGCCAGGCTGAGAACGGTTCTGATGGTAGTGGGCTTTACCACAGGGCTAAATGTATCCTCACAGTCTATACCAACTGTCTGACTTTTACCATTAACGACCAAACGGGCCTTGTATCTCTCCAAGGAGCCATCAGACCTGAACTTATGTTTAAACAGCCACAAACAACGAATAATAGGTGCATTAGCAGGTCGGGGGACAAGTTCCCACGTGTTATTTTCCAATAGAGCTTCATATTCGCTAGTCATGGCGCGCTTCCAGTTTGGATCAGTGAGGGCGGTTAAATGGGATTTGGGAAGGGGTGAGATGGAAGGGTCCGTGGATAGGTGGAGATTGAGTGGGCGGCGAGGCTTAAAAATGCCGGAGCGAGCCCGGGTTGTCATGGGGTGGCTCGGCTGGGGAGCGGGCGGGGGGGGGGGGGTTGTGGGGTTGGCGGACTGGAGGATGGGGGGAGGGTGGATGACGAGGTGGAGGGAGGGGTCTGATCAAAATGTGGCGTGGTGGGAGCTGGGTCGGGTGAGGCATGTTGTTGGGTGGGCGTTGGAGAGGGGGTGTATGTGGGCCAGGGGAGGGCGGTGGAGTTGGGCCGTGTGTAGTGGGCTGAGGGGTGGGGGCTGAGGGCGTGAAGGCGGTGGGGAAAAGAAGAGGAGACGGGTCCAAGAACGTGTGAGAGGGAGGAGTTTTGGTAGGATTGGTGTAGGGAAAGGTGGATTCATCGAAGGTAACATGCCGGGAAAAAATGGTCTTGCCAGAGGTGAGGTCAAGACACCGGTATCCCCGATAATTAGACAAGTAACCGAGGAACACGCAACGCGTGGAACGAGGCTCAAGTTTGTGAGAGCGGGTGGAGGATGTGTTCGGGTAACAAGCGCACCCAAAGACACGTAAGTGGTCATATGTGGGATTTCGGTGATAAAGGTAAGACATGGGGGTTTTATTTTTGAGGAGGGGGGTGGGTAATATATTGTGGAGGTAAGATGCGGTGTGGAGGGCTTCAACCCAGAAGGAGCTGGGTAACGAGGCATGGGTAAGGAGGGTGAACATAATATCGTTCAACCGACGGATCATCCGTTCGGATTTGCCATTTTGCTGAGAGGTATGGGGACAGGAGAAACGAAACTGGATGCCGTGTTGGTTTGCAAAATTTTTAAAACTGTGATTATTGAATTCGCCACCCATGTCACACTGGAAGGTTTGAATATTTAGGCGAAATTGTGTTTTCACAAATTGATGGAATTGTTGAAATTTTGACAAAGTTTTAAATTTGTATTTTAAGGGATATACCCAAGTATATTGGCTAAAATTATCCACAAGAACCATATAATATTTATAACCGGCATGGCTAATAACAGGGGAAGTCCACAAATCGCAATGTAAAATAGCAAAAGGCACAAAAGTGCGAGAAACAGAATCCAAAAAGGGTAACCGCTTGTATTTCGACAATTGACACGAATGACATAGAGTGTCGATATTCGACTTATTGCAAGAAATAAAATTATTCAAACTAAGAAAATCCATAACGGGCTTGCCCGGGTGGCCAAGCCTATTATGCCAACAGCGGCTGCGATCTGTGGAAGCAACGAGAGCGGAAGGTGGATCATGCTTGGTGACTGGATAGAGGTGGCTCGAGCTATTGTGGCGGCTCAGGATAGTGCCATCCTTGAAATCCTTCACAGAGAAACCAAAAGGATCAAATTCGATTGATGTAAAGTTATCAATATTAAATTATCGAACTGAAACAAGGTTCTTTATGACAGAGGGATTAAATAGGACGGTGCGAAGGTTAAGGTTTTTTGTAGGTGTGGAAATGGTCGAGTTACCTGATCCAAGAATTGGAAGCTTGTTGCCATTACCTACAAATATTGACGCTATAGGAGAATATGTAGAAAAATTGTCAAGTTTACCTGCGTCGTTTGTCATGTGAGATGATGCACCGGTGTCCATAAACCACTGATCCTGAGTGGAGTCCTCGTCTTGAGCCAAAGAGAGGGAGTGCATAGCATCAGCGAGTTGAGTGGGCTCGAGCGGATCAGTCTCCAATACGTGGGCCTGCGGACCAGAAGTGGTTGCCTTGTTTGAAGTCCGCTGGGGAGGAGGGGGCGGACCAGCTTGCTACCACGGATAAGCCCAACCTGACTGGGCCGGAAAGGGACATGGAGGGGGAGCCCAAAACGGGCCAGGAGCCCAATAAGGAGGCGGGTAGGGCTGTTGGGGAGCAGTGTTGCGCTGGGCCTGATTTCCGGTGCGTGGAGGCTGCTGGGACCGCTGACCTTGGCGAGGTTGATCCCGCCGATTATTGTTAGTGCGACGGGGCTGCCAAGGACCGCGGGTAGTGGAGGCAGATTGCGCCGGCGGTTCCGACGACGCCGTAGCGACCACTGATGGAACCGGAGGTGGTTTGTCACGAGCGTTTTGACGGAGCAACTCGTGATGTAACATGTTGCAGGCGGTCTCCCATGTCGGAATCGTTTGATTTATATAGGTTGCGACGCTGTCATATTCAGGCGGTAGGCCGCGAACCAACTACAGAACACGACGTTGGTTCGAGACTGGGGAATCAACATCGCTTAACTGATCAGCGATTTCCTTCAGTCGTTGGCAGTAAGCCTCCAAAGAGGGCAGATCCTTCAACGCAAGATTAGTGAATTCTTGCTCTAACGCAGCAGCACGAGCACCCTTATTGTTCAAGAAAAGTCCCTGAACACGCTTCCAGGCAGCATGGGCGGTGGATTCATCAACCAGAACCCGAGGAAGCAACTCATCAGACAACGTCCCGTATATCCACTGGAGCACTAATGCATCGAGTTTAACCCATTCCGGATAATCATCGGCGGAGGAGTCGGGAGGAGGAGTACCGTCGATGTGATTAAGAACATCAACGGATTGGGCATGAAGTTTAAAGATTCGAACCCATGTGGCGTATGTAACCTTTATGCCATCAAGGACCCGAACCCGGTGGACGATATTCGGAACGGTGTAGGCAAGGTGTATCGGTTTGTGGGTGGTGGTGGATGGGGTGGCGTTGCTTTTGTCTGCCATGATGAAGAGGGTGGACAAAAAAGGAAACAAGGCAAGGGATGCAGGTCTTGATCGAAATCAAGAGGAAAAGAAAAAAAATATGGTGATCGAAATCAACCACGGTGGCGTGATACCATGTAAGAACTTGAATGATTCTTCATTCATCAAAAAGGATACAACATCTCTATTTAAGTTTACAAAGATGTCTAACCTAGGAAAGTAAATAAATATAAACAGAGAGAATATTGCACATTAATTTACAAAATACAAACCAATAATATCGAGTGATATTATCGGTTAACATATCTTTTTTCCAGCCCCATTCTTATGTTAACTTCACTTTTTTTTAAACAGCAACTCCATTAAAACGGGAATAACGTCACTAGCGAGAAGCTAGAGACGCCCCCAAAACACCAAAACAAATTACATCAAAGAGCAATTATCCCAATCTATACTAGATTCACATCTAATTTTCAATCCACACTTTACTCCAAATCATAATCTCATTAATGACTTTGCTAAAAGAAGGCACCGCCCTATTAAATATCACATTATTCAATTCTTTCCACACGAACCAACACGAGAAAAGCACAATACCTTGAACCACATCCTTCTTCTTGTCCACAATATCTGGCAGCTCATAAAATTTCACCAAATCCTCAAAAGAGAAAACAATTAGGTTTAGGATTTTGCACCAAGCCGCCACCCATTGCCATACTCTGACCGCAAAAGACAGCCGCTAAAGAGATGCAACTTAAAGGCTTACATTCTCTTTTTTCCAACCCTATATTTTTCTTATGTTAACTTTTATAAAAGTTAACTCATTAGTTAGCTTGGTTAATAAACTTCAAGGTCTGTTTGGTATTATTCTGAAAGTTGAAGGGAGCTCGGTGCCATTTCTTGTTAATGTTTTGTTAACTTCTATTAGAATTGGTTAATTAGCCGTTGGGAGATTAGGTCAATTAGATGATGTATAATTAGGTTTCTTTTGATTGTATTTTGTATCCAAGACTTCTATCAATAATTCTTGTAATCGTTTATGATTGAATCTGATCTTGAGTTTTGTTGTTCATCGTTTGATTTCACAATTGGTATCAGAGCTCTGGTAGCTCGAAATTGGGGGATCGATTTCAAATCACTGTTGAAATCGATAGGAAACGATGACGGGATCGAAATTCAACATCGAGAAATTCACAGGGAAGAACGACTTCGGATTATGGCGCTTGAAGATGAGAGCGTTTCTCGTCTATCAGGGAATCTCGGATGCGTTAGGCGGTGAACCAGGTAGGCCCGATGATATTAGCGATGAAGATTGGCAAGAAATGTTGGATAAATCACATAGTGCGATTGTGCTTAGTCTTGGAGATAAAGTTCTTCGAGAAGTAAGCAGGGAGACAACCGAAGCGGCTGTATGGACGAAGCTTGAGTCATTATACATGACCAAGTCCCTCGCAAATCGGTTGTATTTGAAAAGAAGGTTATACACTTTTCAAATGCCGCCTGGGAGATCTCTGGAAGATCATACGGATGAATTCAACAAGGTTATACTTGATTTGGAAAATATTGAGGTAAAGATAAAAGATGAAGATCAAGCTATTATATTCTTGTCTTCTCTTCCAAGTTCATATGAACACCTAGTTGAAACTCTGATGTATGGACGAGAGGACATTACCATGGATGAAGTCATGGCTACACTGAATTCAAAGGAGTTGCAGAAAAGAGGGGAAAGCCAAGAAGACAGTTCTGAAGGTCTGGTAGTTAAAGGGAAGGCTGATCCAAAAGGTTACAAGAAGAAGGGCTATCAAGATCAAAACAAGGGAAGAACTAGGCCTAAGTTGAGGTGTTTTGTGTGTAACTCTGACAAACATCTAAAGAGGGACTGTCCAGAGTTGAAGAAAAGAAGAAATGAGTCAAACAGGAAGAATTACAATGTTTCTCACAAGGATGATTCTTCTGATGGGTATGAATCATTAGATGTTCTAGTGGTGGATCAGAAGCAAGGTGGAGAAGATTGGATAATGGACTCAGGATGTTCTTTTCATATGACACCTAACAAAGACTACTTCAAGAAGTTAAGACATGAAGATCTTGGTTCTGTTAGGCTCGGAGATAACAGAGAGTGCAGAATACAAGGGAGAGGGGAACTGGATCTTAAATTGGAAAATGGCTCTATCTTGACTCTGCATGATGTGAGGTACATTCCCCTTTTGAGTAGAAATTTAATTTCTCTTGGTACTTTAGAAAAAGAGGGATGCAATGTGAATCTTAGGAATGGCAAGGCTAGGGTATCTAGAGGTGCTATGGTTCTGTTATCTGGGACTAGGGGAAAGAATAACATCTATTTCTTAGATGGTAAGGTGCAGTGTATAGTGAATAATGTAATTAGTAACCAAGGTCAGGAATGCAAGTCTATGTTATGGCATAGTAGATTAGGCCATATCAGTGAAAGGGGTCTTGTTGAGTTGAAAAATTAGGGAGTGTTGCCTGATTTAGGAGAAGTAAAACAGTTCTTTTGTGAACATTGTGTTTTGGGAAAGGCCCATAGGGTTAAATTTTCTAGGAGTAGTCATAGGGCTAATGGTATACTAGAATATATCCATTCAGACTTATGGGGACCATCTAAGACTGCAACTATAGGTGGTGCCACATACTTTCTGTCTATGGTAGATGATTTTTCTAGGAGGGTTTGGGTGTTTCCCCTTAGACATAAGCATGAAGCCTATAAGAAGTTCAGAGAGTGGGTCACTTTGGTTGAAAACCAAACTGATAAAAGGGTTAAGAAAATTAGGACTGATAATGGTCTTGAGTTTTGCAATTATGAGTTTGATCAATTTTGCAAAACTAAAGGTATAGCTAGGCATCTAACTATTCCAGGAACACCACAACAGAATGGTGTTATAGAGAGGATGAATAGGACATTGCTAAATAAGGTAAGGTGCATGCTTCTGAGCTCTGGCTTACCAAAGAAGTATTGGGGTGAAGCAGTCTCCACTGCAGCCTATTTGATTAATAGGAGTCCCTCTACTACTTTGGATCTAAAAACCCCTATGGAATTGTGGTCAGGACATAAACAGGACTATGGGAGAATAAGGGTATTTGGGTCATTAGCTTTTGCCCATATTAAGCAAAATAAGTTGGATGCCAGGGCTGTTAGGTGTGTTTTCTTAGGGTACCCTGATGGTGTCAAGGGATATAGACTCTTAAAGGTTGATGGGGTAGAGTCTAAGGTCATTTTAAGTAGAGATGTTACTTGGCATGAGAAAGTTATGTATAAGGATCTGATAGGAGATAATCCTAAATATAAGCCTGGAAGTGAAGGTGAGCCTGAGGGGTATAATAGTCTAGAGAATAATATTCAGATTGAGGTGGAGCCTAGGAGTGAATCTCAGGTGTTGGGTAGTCCCATAGGTGACCAAGGGAGTCAAAATGGTGATACAGAAGAAGCCAGTGGAGATAATGATACTCAGGTGCAGGATGAGGAGTTAGGAGAAAATCAAGAAGATGATTTAGATTCCTATCAGTTGACCAGGGATAGAGTTAAAAGGAAAATAGTCAAACCTTCTAGGTATAGAGAAGATGACTTATCTGCTTTTGTGTTTGTTGCTGCTGAAATGGAAAGTTCATATGAACCTATTTCATATGAAGCAGCAATAACATGTAGGAATAGCAGTAATTGGATTAAGGCTATGGAAGAAGAGGTTAAATCCCTTAGGGATAATGAGACATGGGTGCTAGTTGATAAGCCTAAGGGTAAGAAGATTATAGCTTGCAAGTGGCTCTATAAACTTAAGGACAGTGGAGTTATAGGTAAGCCTAGATTTAAAGCTAGGTTGGTAGCTAAAGGGTACACCCAGAAAGCTGGGATTGACTACCAGGAGGTGTTTTCACCTGTTGTGAAGCATACCTCAATTAGGCTTATATTAGCTTTGGTTGCTATAGAAGATATGGAATTAAGGCAACTTGATGTTAAGACAGCCTTTCTCCATGGGAATCTAGAGGAAGAAATCTATATTGATCAACCTAAGGGATTTGAGGTAAAAGGGCAGGAAGGCAAGGTTTGTTTGTTGCAGAGGTCTTTGTATGGGTTGAAACAGAGTCCTAGGCAGTGGTATAGGAGGTTTAATGATCATGTTATTACACAAGGTTTTAGGAGAAGCAAATATGATGCCTGTGTATATTATAATGAGTACAAACCAGGACAATATATTTACTTGCTTTTATATGTGGATGATATGTTGTTGGCCTGTAAAGAGAATGTTGTGATTTTAAGTACCATTGAGATGCTTAGTACTGAATTTGATATGAAGGATTTAGGAGAGGCTAAGAGAATCATAGGAATGGAGATCACTAGGAATAGGACTAATAGGACTCTTAAGTTGACACAATCTGCATATATTAAGAAAATTTTAAGGAATTATGATATGGAGATGTGCAAGCCTGTTAAGACTTCATTTGCCCCTCATTTTAAGTTGTCAAGTAGGGACTGTCCTTCTACAAATGCAGAAGTTGAGGATATGAGCAATGTTCCATATGCTCAAGCAGTTGGTAGCCTAATGTTTCTCATGGTGTGCACAAGGCCTGACCTGAGCTATGGGGTCAGTGTTGTGAGCAGGTACCTATCCAATCCTGGAAGAAATCATTGGAATGCTGTTAAATGGTTGTTAAGGTATCTAGCAGGTACTCAGGATGTTGGATTAAATTTTGGTAAGAAACAGATTGGGAATGACAGGGTTCTTGGATTTGTTGACTCTGATTATGCTAAAGATTTGGACAGGTTTAGATCAGTTACAGGGTATTCTTTTATGGTTTATGGAAACTTAGTTAGTTGGAGAGCTTCTTTGCAGTCAGTAGTTGCACTTTCCAGTACTGAAGCTGAGTTTATGGCTCTTACTGAAGCAGTTAAAGAAAGCTTGTGGTTGACTGGGTTTGTGAAAGAATTGGGGTGCCAAATTGCTGAATCTAAGGTATGCTGTGATAATCAGGGTGCAATAGCATTATCTAAGGATGGAGTTTTTCATGAAAGAACCAAACATATAAATGTTAGGTTCTATTTCATAAGGGATGTGGTAAATGCCAAGGATGTGGTTCTTGAGTATGTGAGTACAAATAATAATTTTGCTGATGTATTCACTAAGGCATTACCTGGTGGCAAATTTGAAAATTGTTTAAGGAACTTAGGCATTGGCTGATTGGACCTTGAAACAAGGATCTGCATGAAGTGACACTATGATTATCAAGACAATTTGTCCTCTGTTATCAGGTGTTAATCACTTGTGTTTGAAACTTGTTTTGATAGGTTCATGGGTTGCTGATGTTTCCAAGATTAAACCAATGGGTTTGATATGCTGTTCAAGCTAATCTAATGGTTAAAGGTGGAGAAATGTAAAAGTTAACTCATTAGTTAGCTTGGTTAATAAACTTCAAGGTCTGTTTGGTATTATTCTGAAAGTTGAAGGGAGCTCGGTGCCATTTCTTGTTAATGTTTTGTTAACTTCTGTAAGAATTGGTTAATTAGCCGTTGGGAGATTAGGTCAATTAGATGATGTATAATTGGGTTTCTTTTGATTGTATTTTGTATCCAAGACTTCTATCAATAATTCTTGTAATCGTTTATGATTGAATCTGATCTTGAGTTTTGTTGTTCATCGTTTGATTTCACAACACATATATTAAAATATTTCCTCGGGACTCTAATGCATACCATTAAATCTTACAACCTCATCTATTAATAGCACTTTAATTTTTCAGTTAAAATCATATAATAACTTTCACGTTAAAAAAAAAACTTTTCACTATAGTTTCTATCTGCCTAATACGCTTTTCTATATATATTTATCAGGTACATCCACGACTGAAGATCCAAACAACCTGTTTCAACTTTAATTACCCCGTGTCTTTATCATATCGACTACTGTTCGTTGTGTAATATAAGCTTTCTTCCATTTTTGTTTGTTTTTTGTACCTGTTAGTATGTCTCTTACCTATATTTGATCAGCATTTGTAAAAACCATCGGACCTAGAAACCGCTGCAACGCGCGGTTGACACCTCGTTATTACTAAATCTTCGCTAATAAAAGAAGTATGATTGTCTTCAATTTTGTTGTTTGAAGAACTGCAGAACAATTTGTGGTATACATTTCTTATGGTTTTTTATATTGCGGTCTCTGGGGCGGAGTTGATTGTGATTCTATACTCATCTTATCTAAGATTTGCATGTGTGTATATCTTGATCTCTTCCCTCTTCAAATGAGTTGCACAAAGCATGTGAGATTTTTCAATGCAATGCATAAGTGGAGACATGTTATTAGTCTCCATTGATAATCCTCTGAACGAATAATGATTTTCACCTTCAGCACGTTAACTGACCATGTTTTGCAGGCCCAAACGAAGAATGATGCTAAAGAGAGTGTAAAGCCGTTGTTAAGTTTGATTTGCTTTCTTTATAGAAAAAACTCTTTTGGTTCTATATTTAAATCATTAAAATCATTTGGAGTTTAGTTTGTTTCTAGCGGCAACGCTATGTTAAATGATTTAGTTAGAAGGTATGCCCGTGCTTACATATCTATTTTTTTACTTATCGTTGTTTATGTGCTGTTCAAAATCGCTTTGACACCGTTACGCCGACAACAACGCGTCAATAGAAAAGCTTGTTAGTATTTATTCTATAATCTTGTTAATTCTAGGGTTGTTATTATATCATTCTTGGTGTACTCCATTTTAATTTTTAAACCTTGCGCTTAGAGGGGTTGCGAACAATGGTTTATGTGATGGATTCAACAGATGTAACGAGACATCGTACTACCTGCTCCTAAAATGCCATCTCGCTGATCACGTCTGGAGTATTGTTCCGTCTTGGTGTAGCCTCCATCTTGCCCATATTAATTCGGTGAAGGAGGTTTTAAGTTGGATCAAGGAGTGGGATGTGAGCAAGAAGCGTCAGAAAGTTAACTACCGCGTTTTTCTTTCGGGCTTATGGTGTATCTGGAAGGCAAGAAATGATAGAGTTTTCAATAATCGAAGGAGAACGGCGGCGGACCTCGTTGGCGACATCAATTCCTTTTCTTTCTTTCGGATAAAAAGTAGAAGTAAGGTTTTATCAGTGGATTTGAAAGTTTAGTGTAGTTCTGTTTTCATGTCTTCCTTGTAATCTAGCATCTTGCTAGTTTGATTTTTAATAAAGCTGGTTGTTCAAAAAAAATGTACGTGTTTCTTATACCGTATTTTGGAATAGAGAGAAATATGTGTATATGTCGATATAATACTAAAATCACCACCTCACATACTCCTTCCATTCCTATAAAGGGGTTGTTTGTTTGAGCTTTTAATAGCCACTTAATGGTTTTACCTCTGAATCGGTCAGATTCATCAGAGTTTTTGGTTGGTCCTTTTTTAACCTCTTAATCGCTAGGAGGGTGTGGATATCATCTTATTCGGTCAGATACAAATGTGTATCTGAATCGCTCGAAATTAAAAAAAGACGTCCCTCAGCCCTAAATTATCTCTGCCTCCATCACGTTCTCCTCTGCTCTCGCTTCCAAAACAAAAGACGACCGGCGACTAACAAAAGACAACCGGCGACTTCTCTCTATTACGTTCTCCTCTCTCTGGTCTCCATTTTTCCGGCCGGCGACTGGCAACCGGACCAGCAACGAACCTCTCTCACGTTCTCCTCTCTATACCCCTCCTCTCCTCTGCTGGCCCTAAGCTCCTCACCACTGTCCGACTAGGTTCTCCTCCGCACCACCACCAGGTGCGATTCTCCTTTGCTCGAAACCCTAGTCTAAGTATTCTTCATCGGCCTGAGTTTTTTTTTCTTTAATATTGATTCTCAGAACCATCGATCACAATTTTTCTTTATTTTTTGACTGTTAATCCTCTGTTATTGACTCTATTTTCCATATGTATCACTGAATGTGGGTTCTCCTATTGATGTGTGTTCTAATTCCTTTAATCTGATTTGGGGTTTCTGTAAAACAGAGTATAGTTTGAAGCTTTTAGGTTCGATCTTAAGAAATTCATGGTAGGTTAAATGATTCATTTTCTTAGTTTGAAGCTTTTATGCCTAAAAATCAAACGTTTGTTTGTTTTTCAAAATTAATTTTGTTTGATTGTAGATTGATTGGTGATGAGCTATGCCTACAAATCGAACCTTTGTGTTTTTTTTTTCCAAAGATATTTGGCTTCATCAGAAGGTTATTGAAGTGCTGGGTGATAATTGTTGTTTCTCATTGGACCATGGGTTTCACAAGCAGCTCTATGATTATGCATCTTGTCTGTACATATGTTTTTTCGATCTTGTTTATGGTTCAAAATTGAAGCTCCAATATATGTTTTTTTTTTTTTTGTTTTTTTTTTGTTTAAGGTTCAAAACACATGAGCTTCACAAACAGGATCCATCTTCTATGCTTTTTTTCATGTTACCATCACCATTTGCTATAACCCATTGTTCTTGAACTTTCATTTGATCTTCTTTTGTTTAGTATGTTTTTATGAATTTTGAAGGAATTATTTGTAATTTGGATTTTTTACGATGGTTTTTATTTTTTTCTTTAATAATTATTAATCTTTTTTTTTTTCTTTTTTGAACAGCAATTATTAATCATTAAGAGTTCTTACCAACATATACATTGTATTTTAGCAAGAAATAGTTAAGAGGGGTAAAATAGCTATTCAACATAGTTATTCAGATCACTACTAGAAATAACCCCTTCCTTGACGCGCGAACAATGACACTCAGAAATTTATGACGCGCAAAAACAAGCGTCATAAAAAAAACTGTCGTACTTAACAAAATTTAACAAAATTCTATGGGTAGATGACGCGCATTTTTGCGCGTCATAAATATTCTGTCATTTGAAAAAAAAACACGGAGGACATAATTTTTATGCGCGTCAAGTGTAAAAATAAATCCGTCGCTTTTTAATTTTTCCCGCCCAAAAGTAATTATCTTGAAAAAATATCTCCCGCTCCTTAAAAAATTCATCTCCTCCACTTTCCTCTCCTAATTTCCCAAAATTTCCCAAAATTTCATCTCCCTCCTTCATCTCCTCTGGCGCCGACTCCCACCAGAGCCCTAACCCTAACCTAATCTTCATCGCATCATCTCACGCTCGCCTCCATCTGCTTCAGAAACTATTCCCGCTTCATCATCGCAATTTTGAGCCCTAACCCTAACCTAATCTTCATCGCATCGTTCTCCAAGTAAACCCTAATCTCCGCCTATCGTGAGTCACCGAGTTACCTCCAATCTCCTTGTCACTTTCAAAACCCTAATCTCCGAATGGATCTGCGAACAGAAGCTAAGGAATGTAAGGAAAGTCCGCTCGCAAGGTACCCATCTCGATTCCAACCTATTGTTCTCTATTACCCAGATGATTGTTTAAAGCCCTAAAATGTGACGAGTATTAAACGTTCTTTCATTCTATCTCTTTCATACCATCCAATAATTTTCAATCCTTAAAGCCCTAACTGTTAAACATTCTTTCATTCTATCTCTTTTATTCTATTTAATTTTAGATTCAGATTTGGGTACAGGTACGGGAACACATATCTCCCGAATTAGGTTTTGGAAGTGCTCTCCCTTGTTCCATTCATTCCACAACCAGAAGGGGGAGGCTCGTCTGATAAGAGGTAAGATCACTGGTGCTTACCATATTCTTTATCGTAGCTCCTGTTTCAGTTTTTTATTTGTAATTTCGTGACTAGTTTAGTAAACTAGTCGATGGCTTTGATGACCACTGGGGGATATTTTCTGTGTCTTATGGTTGTTGATATTTTATTCACAATTCATGTAAGTTTCTGTGTGCTACTAGATATAGTTATCTATGTTGTATAAGAAACAAGTTGTCCCTTATTTTACAAAAGTGTCTATCTTGTTTCTAGGGAAAACAACAATTGTAAACCAGCAGTTTTGTGTTTCCTGGGAAAACAGAGACTGCAGAGTCGTTTTTACATGATGATCTTCCCATTTTTAATTGGGTTTCCAATTATTTGATACTATGCTAAGAATAATCTTCTTGAAGTTTTTTATTAGATATGAATAATTGCAAATATACATGTTATATCTTGATTCATAAAATGTGCTAATCTTCTATCATATAGGTTTTTTAAGGTTTTTAATCAAGTTTGCACAACAGAGTTTTTAAGTAAAACATTTATGTTAAGCATGGACATAATTGCTGCGAGCCTGCAAGGTCTTACAATCATATATGACCTGGTTGCGTTTGATTGGGGATGCTGCGAAGAATCAGGTCGCCATGAATCCAACCAACTCAGTTTTCGGTATCATCTCCATCCCTCTCTCACATTCAATTCCATTCAATTCCAGTTCTTTTTAATCTATTCTAGTCAATGAATCATCCATAATACAATTGGACATCACTGTTTATATACTATGCAAAACTGTTGGAATACTTGAATCCTTTATGGAGAGCTTAATGTGTAGACAAAGTCACCTAGAAATGCTGATAGTTGTTGAGTCTGTTCAGGTCACGAGGATTAGAGAAGGGGCTAATATTTTTATCAGAAGCAAGAAAATGGTTGGAGATTGGTATGCTTTTTACTACACCAGTACTTGCACTCAGTATTGTAAGATTTTTTACTGTAATGTCAGAATGGGAACCAAATCTGGTAAGTTGCTTATTAGTGGTTGCATAAGAATTCAGCGGAGATGGTCTTGTCTGCTTATTAGTTAAATATCAGAGATTGTTGGGGCTTCACCTTGTGATTATTTATAAATTTTATTGATTGGTTTTATCAGTGAACATGATAGCTGTTATAACAGCTCTTGTTAGTTCCATCGTGATTCTTGCTGTTGCATTGTTGATTGCTTTGTATATATGAAGAAGGAGATGGACACAAAAGAAGAGAGCAGGTACATACCATGAATTGATGATCTTGACTTGCTTTTGAGATTAAAACAAACCATGCTTTAATTTAATCATAGGTAGCAAAATGGGTGATCGGGCTGCTTGGGTGATGTGCTCGAGTCAGACGTAGCAAGTTTTTAGTAAGAGTCAAACCGGGTCAGGTGGCTTGGCCCAAAATGGGTGATCGGGCTGCTTGGGTGATGTGCTCTTAGGACACGTTTTATTGTTATGGCAGGGCATGAAGCACCATCTATCACAAGAACACAAAGGAGAACTGCTCAACATGGTTACTAACATGGTTACTATTAATTTTTTTTTATATTGTTAGTACTAAATTGTTAGTGTAATAACAGTATTTTATAGTTTTTTTTCTTTTTCTTTTTCTTTTTCTTTTCATTATCAGCAGGTTAAAGCACATATGTCTTAATCCTATAGTGGACCAACAGTTGAAGCTGAGTGAACATCTAAAGAAATACTGCCAAAAGGTATATCAGAATCTTACCTTATTATGTGTGACATGTAGCATCTATTACACCTAGAGGTGTCAGTTTTGACTCAATGGGTTGGTTCTTGTTGTGTTTGATCTCTAACGGGTCGCAACCTAAACGTGTAAAATAAATAAAGTGTGGGCTAAAAGTATGTCAGAGTAGGGTTAAGTGGCTCTGAATTTTTTGATATGTGAGCAAAACATTTTATGCTCCTACCACACGCATATAAGCGAGTACTTGAAAAGCCCATCACTGAAATCAAAAAAGCAGGGATATACATGTGTGAAAACCCATTTTACAACTCTTGATCTTGAAAAAGCTTTAAAGTTATGGGCATTTTTTTTTTGACATTTTTCCAGCAAGTTTCTTTTTTTTTTTTTTTTTTGGTCATAATTGTCATAAATGAATATAAACTAAGACTTGGGTAATGGGTGGTGTGTAAAGATCTTCTAATATTTAGGTGACCTTGGTGAAACACGATGAAACTTAGACAGCCTATGCTGCTACTAACATGAGGTATTCATTTTTTTTTGTTATATGATGTGATAATACTTGTAAAGTTTTAAAAATGATTGATTTCTTGTGAAAGGTTGCATCTTTGAAAAAGAGTACACAGAATGAAGTTGTTGCTGAATTAGAGGAGGTATAGTCATTAGTATTTCATG
The DNA here is from genome assembly GCA_039602395.1 of Deinandra increscens subsp. villosa. Taxonomy (NCBI): domain Eukaryota; kingdom Viridiplantae; phylum Streptophyta; class Magnoliopsida; order Asterales; family Asteraceae; genus Deinandra; species Deinandra increscens. Next base: position 80,177,234 of record JBCNJP010000007.1, on the reverse strand, counting down.
TTTTGCATTTTACGTATTGCAGCTTATTTATACTCCTTTTTTTAGGAACAGCAAAATGCAAAATCTGCATTGAAAGGAGCAGATTCAATCTAGTATGTCTAGTTAATATGCTATCCTTTCTATATGTATACTGCCATATATTGTTTCTTACCGTGACAGCAGGTATTTAACTCAGTAAGAATGTACTTGAATTTTTACTTACCCATTTTATCATTAGTTTCAATGTTCATGTTTTTCTAGTTTATCAATCTTTTTGTTGTTTTCTTTAGTCAGATAGCAAAGAGGCATTTAACTCAGAGGATTGAGAACTTGGATGGGAAACTGGATGTACACGTTGAGATATCCAAATCAATATGCTCAAACTTCCCTGTTAGATTTGTTATTATAGGTTATTCGCCTACCGGATCCAATTGTAAATTAATGATAACTTTGTAATGTTTGTTCTATATATGAAATGTATAATTTTACTACAAGTGTATTTTATTTTGTATTATGAGGTTAATTGTTATTAATGGGGAAATTAGTGATTTTACAAATAAATATTTTTTTTTTAATTTTTTTTAAAAACCATGACGCGCAAAAAAGCGTGTCATAAGAAGATTTATGACGGGGGCTTCCTTGACGCTTATTTTATGACACAAATTTATGACGCTTTTTTGCGCGTCATCGTTTGCGCGTCATAAACGGGATGACGCGCATTTTGCGCGTCAAGAGGATTCTTGACCCTGCCTTCCTTGACGCTTTTTTGCGCGTCATCTGGGCCCTTTCTTGACGCGCAAAAAGCGTCAAGAAAGGCCATTTTTGTAGTAGTGGATATTCAATCAAACAACACTTATTGTTTCAGCACTTCCTGGTTCAGAGTCTCTTACGCGTGGAAGAAGAAGGAGACAAACGATCTATAAGGGGGGGGGGGGAGTGGTAGAATTTTTAGGATTTTGAAGAATGGGTTGTAACCAATAGGAGGGTGCCACGCAGGAAAGAGAAAAAGAAAGAATTTTGAAGAATTTTGAAGGATTTTGGGAGGGAGTGGTGAGGATTATGAAGAATTGTAGGTTAATTTATTTTAATGTTTTTGAGTTATATATATTTTGTAATTAGTTTTAAAACACTATATTTATTTTATAAAAACACTACATTTATTTAAAAAAAAAACATTACATTAATATAAAAACATTACATTACTTAAAAAAAAATTACATTACTTAAAAAAAAAACACACACACTACATTACTTTTATTTTAAAAAAAAACACACTAAAAGTCACACTCCCACCCATATCTCTCCGCTATCTTTCGTTTTTGGGCGAGTTTGACTTGCAAAGAGGATCCCCTCAAGTGGTCGTGTGGAGTTGTAAAAGTCGCCACGTCGCGGTCGAATGCTTCTTGTTCGAGCATTGCCTTTTGCGCCTCTAGCATCTCCACGTGTCGGTCCATTGCCAACTTAAACGACCTCTCTCGTTCAACTTTAGCCTCGCGTGCAACTGCTTTTTTTTCCAAATCCGTTTGTTTGAGGAGGTTGAAATTCCTAACCTCGTCAACCAAACTTGTGGTGCTCGACGCGGAATCGACTGACTTCTTCCCCTTTCTAGTTGGGGGTGTTGGATTGGAGTTTTCATTTAAGTCGGGCATGTCATGCCTAGGAGAGTCGTTTGAAGTCGAGTATTGGCCCGTCTCGGTATTCTTCCTCCGTTTGGAGGACGACTCGTCAATCTGACCGCAAACCCTCTCAACGGGCGCCCACTTCAAGTGGCCCTTCATTTCGTTCCACGCTTCGATGTTGGTGAAACATTTCCTCTCGTAAAGCAGCTTGTATTGGGATTGAGCTTTATTCAAAACATCGGCATCCGACGACCCGCTTGCCCGAGCAAGACTCTGCATTTATATAAGTATATAACGTCAAAAAACTATAAAAGTAAAAAAATAAAAACTATAAAAGTAAAAAAATAAAAACTATAAAAGTAAAAAAATAAAAACTATAAAAACTATATATTTACCATTTGTTGGTAGAGACCGTTAAAATTGTTAACCTTCGTTAACATCTTGTTCCATTTTGAGTTCAATTGGTGGACGTTTCTGTTCGTACCACCTCTTTGTTGCTTGAAGTGTTTGAGAACTCGAGACCAAAAACGATCGGACTTTTGTTGGTTTCCGATAATCTTGTCTTCGGAAACGAAGAGCCAAGCTTTTGCCAAACATGCCTCTTCGGCAGGGGTCCAGGTGACACGTGCCGCTCGACCCGAAACATTTTGTTGAGTTTCGGGTACGGTTTCATCATCATCATCATCATCGTCGGCTTCGTGATGGGGTTGTTGGTATTGTTGTTGGTTGGCGAAATGTTGATGCTCCCGAAATTGTTGGACATTATCTTCATCTTCGTCGTCGTCGTCGTCGTCTTCATGATGGGGGTCACGGTATTGGTCACGAAATTGTCGGCTTTGGTATTGTTGTTGGTGGACGAAATTTTGGTATTGGCTCGATTCGGGTAAGACGAATCGTCCGGGTTCGATTTGAATCGGCATACCCGGAGAAGGTGGGTAGAAAGGGTAGTTCATCGGGTTTGAAGATGGTGGTGGCATCGAGTCTCTTTGTTGTTGCGGGTTTAACGAACGAGGTCGTATTTTTTTCTTGGCTTGACCCTTCGAAGAGCTCGGGTTTGATCGATCCATTGTTTGAGTGAAAGAGTTTGATTATGGTAGTGGTAGAAATGGTGTAGAAGAGAGTGTAGAAGAGAAGAGTGAAGTAGAAATGGTGTAGAAAGAAAGAGTGAAATGAGTTTGATTATATAAAAAAAAATTAATTTTTTTTTTAAAGTTTAAGACCGTTCAACGGTCTTATTTCTTGAAACCATCAAACAAAACCAGCGGCGAGAAGTAGATTCTCGGCCTTGCTTTCGCCGAAGCCGCTAGACCGGCGGCGGTGTTTGCCGAGAAAGTTTTCGGCGCCGCGGCTTTTTTGCCGCCCACTGCGTCTCCCCTAAGAACCAAAATCGTAGAAGATGAAGAACTAGGTTCGTGGAGGATGAAAAATATGAAGGATCCAAATTGTGTTGAAAACCTGTTTAGTGAAGATGAAGGAGGCGTATGTTTTTTTAACCTAAACAATTGGGAATTTTAACAAGGGTATAATTGTCATTTATCTAGAAAAGGGGATATATGCAATTATTTTTCTTTCTCTGGGTATATATGCAATTAGAAATAAAAATAGGGAGATATATGCAATTATCCCTTTAATATAATTTTGCTTTGTTTTTCCAGTTTTCCAAATAAGAGTGGTTTTCCAAGGAACCTTACCCTATATATATATATATATACATATATATCT